>OY365807.1:36667644-37267644 GCA_959347315.1 Bimastos eiseni
GCAACTGGTTGTACACTTTGGGAGTGTTAGAGAGCAACGTAGAGGACTCGCCACCTGTTAGGGTTAAGTAATTAAGTTGTGAACGGTTTGTATGAACAGTTGCCTAATTTGGATAGCATACGTGCTATCCAAAACAAATGTGAAAACTCAATTTAACAGACTGTAATTTAACAAGATATTGTTAAGCCACTTCTAGTATAAATACAAATAAAGGATAATGTTAAAGATGTATCAGGATATTAAATTTTTGACTGTGTTGGCAGTGTACCAAGTGTTTAAACTTTATTGTACATATGAGGAGTTGAAATCATTACGAAGTCACTTATTGTTAATTGGAATGCCTCATTATATGTGATCATTTTTCACAAAACGAGTCGGAAGTCGCATTTTATGAAATGCCTCATTTTGGCTTTTTAGTTTGAAAATCCATTGTTCATCACTTTTGACATTTTTGCACTAATGATTAAACAAATTATTAATAAACATTAATGCCAATTGCTTTTGCTATAAAATAATGCTATGTTTGATGAATATTTATTGGAACCTACGCTAATTTCAAATTAGAATGTGTGCAATTTTATGAAATTTATGATGATTTTCTAGGTCTGTGGCATCATTTTACCATGCTTGCACCCCTACAATAATGATATCGCCTGCAAGCTTAACATCTCCTCTAGCCGTCTTGTGTATTCGAAATGGACTAGCTTTTAATTTATGCCAATCATAGCTTGAGTCATATGCAAAGAAATACCACCATGCTATGGAAAAATGATCAAATAATCCCATGAACTTTGGGAGCGATTTTTTCAGAAGAGAAGGCGAACATAGTTCGATTTTAAATTGACATAACTTTTCTCAGGTATAAGATAAAAGAGAAACAGAAGCAGTTCTGGAAAGCCAATAAGAAGGTCTATAATGTTGCATTTTTCAAATTTGGAAATATGTGACTGCTCTTGTACTGAGCTGTCACATATTTTATCTGGACTTTTGTAAAGTGCATTTTAGTGACCTCTGAAAAGAGGTTCCCACTGTGGCATCAAGAAAACCCGGTTATCAGCACTTTCAAGGCAATTGCAAATTTACTGAATTTGAATTACCAGTTGTTGTAATAACAGGTCGTTGTTTTAGCAGAACTGCCCAAGATAGTTTGTGCAAAAGTCATCAAGACCACTTGTTCAAGACAGTGCCTGAATTGCTTCAAGACAGTTTGTAAAAAGCCAAGAGATGACCAACCAAAAGGACTGAGACAAAGCCAATGAGTTCCAAAACCTAAGACAAGAAAATCCTGCCCTGAGACAAAGTATTGAGACCAAACAACCCTGCTTCTTGACAAAGTGTTTCAACAATATATAATATTGGAACTTTCGAAGACAGCTGTTATGTTTACTTGGATGGCAATAATATGCAATAGCTGGAAGTATTATGCATGACCACCAGAAAGTAGATTTTTGGTTCTTAGAAATGATTGCAGTATATGAATTTCGCAGTTAATTTAAGGTGATGGGCATCTAGCAGTTCTACGATGAGCTGGCTTTCTGATTGTGCAAGCGACACGTTCTGATGTTTTTGTCCTGTGAAAGTGTCAGTTTGTTTTCAAGACAATGTGAACCCAAAGAGTGCTGGTTCACTTACAATTTCTGTTGTCATGTTCACTGATCATTCAAATGCTGTACAAAGTGTTTGACTACTGTACAGTTGTTGGCAGAGACATGCAAATCGAGGACTTGGCTTGATGTTACTTTGGAATGTGTGTCTTTTTAAAATATCAGATTGGTGTAGTCAAATTTATCTGATATAGGCCAACTGGAAATTCATCTTTCGGTTGTCTGTCATTGCTTCGTGTATTCTGTGGACACACTTGTAATGTTGTAAGGTACTTGATCTTCTGATGGTTCTCTTGATCAGTGGGTTCCCTGATTAAGGAGTTACTCAATTAGATCATGAATCTTTTGCCCACCTTATCTTGCAGTTGATATCTGAGGTAGTCATGTTACTTTACTCTCCCTTTAAAGTTATGATAGGTCTTGGTGTAAATGGCCAGATGCACACTTAGGTCACTCAAAATCATGTTGTCAGTGCTTTCAGAGGTATATTCTTAAACACAGTGGCCATTGGCCATGGTTTCTCAAACCTTAGGAAGTGATGTTATGGTTTATAGTGTAATAGAGTATGGCATTAGTCTTTTGAAATTCATTTTCTTGCAGAAAGGACTTTGATTTGTGATGTACTTTGCAATTTTCATTACCGATGTAAATTGTTATGTTTAATTACATTTTTTAAATGAAGAGTATTTTTCATTTTAGAATTTTTGTCAAAACTTTCAGTTTCTGAAACCCAGTTTAAGGGTAGACCTGCAAGTGAGTACTAGTAGTAATAGTACTGTTACAAACATTTTAATACTCACAGTTGCTGAAATGCGAATCTGAAGCACAGCTGTACAAAGAAACCAGCAGTTGGAGGTAGGGAGGAGAGTTTGATGTGGGTTTGTATTGGTAAGATAGAGCCGTAGCTAGGGTATTTTGTACCTGGGGACAACTACAGACTTGGCGCCCCTTTGGGGCCGTCCATAAATGACGTAATGCGCCTAGGGGTGAGGGGATTACACATTTGTGACGATTATATAGACGATGCGTGACGAGGGGATGGGTCTAAGAAATGCAACATCAACATTTTTTATTTTATAATTTTTTACTCAATTAAAAGTTCCACTTAATTAACAGCAATTGTTTACCACAATTTAACAACAATAATTACGATTATTGCATTCTTAGTTTTTGAATTGTTTACTTTTACAGTCGATGTCCATTTTGAGGTTTTGGAAGTGAGGAAGCCATTCTGTAGCACACAAGCAGGAATAAATAAATCGGTTAAAGCGCATAAGTGCACAGAGAATTGCTGCATGTCGGCAACGTGAACAAATAGTCGTACTTGCAAGCGAGTAAATGTAGAGATGTAGATTGGATAGATGAAGAAGAGCTTGATGAATCCATTGAACAGAATGATGAGATCTAAGCTCTCCCTTTTATTCTATGAAGGATCATTTTGCCTCTCCATGGGAGAATGGAGAAGCGTAAAGTTTTGATCGTTTCAAGTTATCAATATCAAACATTGTTTTATGAATGTAATGATTCTACCAGAGCTGTTCCTCTTGTGAAATGTATAATTAGTTATATAATTCTACTTTCTCCATTTTTCACAGATCTATTATTATAGTTTTAAGTATTTGTATAGTTATAATTACTTTGTTTGAAAATTATAAGAAAATTTGCAGATAACATTCTGGACATCTGGTTTTTTCTGGGTGTGTGTGTGCAGAGCTTTGTGACATCATACTTGAGGGGTTATGACTTTTGTCACGACGTGTGACGAGGAGGAAGGGCTCAGAGGGAGTCAAAGTACGTCCATAATTGCGTGACGTCATTTATGGACGTCCCTTTCAAATTTATTTCATGTTTTTTCAAATATATCTAAAGGCTATTTGTACATGACTGTCATAGACAGTCTACAATTTTTTTTTATTTAACTCGCAAATTGGTCAACAACGTTATCAAAATTTGTTTTCTCCAATGTTTCTCGTTCGATGCTAAGAAGAGCAAGATCGCTGAGACGATCTTGGCCGATTGAAGCCCGCAAATACGAGAAATTTGGCTTCAATTGCTGGAAGACCGCTCACAGCTTGCAATTATAACATCAATTGTTAGAAGGATTTGCGGTGAGATGCGTAGATTTCGAACTACGTCATGAGTATTATGTACGTTGCCCCTTGCGGACCCTTGGTTATCACTGATAAGTGGAGCCCTCGGGCGTCAAAATCTTGTTTGACAACCTGTTTGTAATGAGAATATTTGGGGGGCACCAAATTTTTTTATCTTACTAACTTAGTTGGGAGAAATTAGTCTGGAACAAAATAAAAAATAATGATTTTGATCCTTATTTTGGCGCCCCTTCCGGCATGGCGCCCGGGGATACGTGTCCCCCTGATCCCCCCCTAGCTACGCCTCTGGGGTAAAAAGAGGCAAATTTTGATCTAATTCTAGATTCAATTCGTTCTGTCATTCAACCGCATCTCTCCAGAGCGGGTTGACTGCACCCACAGGATTCAGCAATCTGGAGCAGTTGAGCCGTTTAACATATCGCACAATTCACTGGAAAGAACTGGATGGACATAAACATGAGGTTGGTTATCAGCAGTAATGAAACAGTTTCGGGTCTATGCACGTGCTCTGACACACTGAGGTGGAAACATTCCAGGCGAGGTCTTACGACATGTAAGCCTATGCGGCGCTCATTATGCCTCCGTATCAAGAGGCGCGTTTGTCGATTCACTCTGCCACCATACAGAGTAGAGCTTTCTCAATAGTTGGTCCCAGTGTCTGCCCCGGATTCTCTCCAGTGGGACCTGTCTACCTCTTTCTATAAACTTCTCTTTGGTCAGGACTCGGGACCGCCTCTGAAGAATAATCTTGAAGAGGCGCTATATAATCATATATATATATATATATATATATATTATATATATATATATATATATATATTACATAGGACTTAGCTGATTTAGGTTGCAAACGCTATAGTTTCTATAAAATCTGTACGTACGGAAAAGCAACGGAAGACATTAATTACACTTTACAATGCACATTGGTAAAATTCTTTATCAACTTTAGTCTGTAATGCATGATTTGAACAGTAATAGGCCTGGCTAGGTTGTACGTACATCCGATCAGCAAATTTGTCTGCTGCCAGCTGTTTTAGAATCTCACGGATGCTTCAATGGATGTATGGGTTTGGATTGATAGATCATAGATCTATAGCTATAGGCAGGCAGGAAGGCAGGCAGGTAGAGAGGCAAGCAGGCAGATAGACAGTACATTAGATAGATGGATGGATGGATCGATGGATGGATGGATGGATGGATGGATGGATGGATGGATGGATGGATGGATGGATGGATGGATGGATGGATGGATGGATGGATGGATGGATGGATGGATGGATGGATGGATGGATGGATGGATGGATGGATGGATGGATGGATGGATGGATGGATGGATGGATGGATGGATGGATGGATGGATGGATGGATGGATGGATGGATGGATGGATGGATGGATGGATGGATGGATGGATGGATGGATGGATGGATGGATGGATGGATGGATGGATGGATGGATGGATGGATGGATGGATGGATGGATGGATGGATGGATGGATGGATGGATGGATGGATGGATGGATGGATGGATGGATGGATGGATGGATGGATGGATGGATGGATGGATGGATGGATGGATGGATGGATGGATGGATGGATGGATGGATGGATGGATGGATGGATGGATGGATGGATGGATGGATGGATGGATGGATGGATGGATGGATGGATGGATGGATGGATGGATGGATGGATGGATGGATGGATGGATGGATGGATGGATGGATGGATGGATGGATGGATGGATGGATGGATGGATGGATGGATGGATGGATGGATGGATGGATGGATGGATGGATGGATGGATGGATGGATGGATGGATGGATGGATGGATGTACAGATCGAATTCTGCAGATGTAAGGAACCCAGCTCAGTGAGTTCTAACGTGATGATAAAGATGATGTGGAATTCTGAAGACGATTATTAAGACAGCACCATCTCTCGTTACGCATGAATTGGTTTAAGACGAATGCTTGAGCCCTCCAGTCTCCACTGAGCGCACTGGGTTTCGCTTGCTGTAGAACGAGGGATGCTGCGCGACCGCTAGTCGTACGTTTGGCCTACGGTAACTGCATTCCTCAGTCCAGTATCAGCATCTTCCTCTACGGACTAGTCACAGCAGCAAGATTAATTGTGGCCAAATCTATCCATGGACGCACGCACCAATCATCACCCAAGCAGCCGCCCGCTGAATCACCTTCAAGGATTACAATCGGACATGTGGGAGCCCACAGCAAACAGAGCACAATAATAAAAATTATAGTCTTAGGTGGCAGCTGAAGACAGGCGAATGAGTTAGAGAAACCCCGTCACTAGCATTAAAAGATTATATTTATGTCTAGCAAACTCCTCCACTGGTTGCACTCTGCAAGTGCCAGTCCCAAGCCTGGATAAAGGAGGAGGGCGACGCTAATGATCTTTGTTATCACACAGTCTCGTTAAACCGAAACTAACAACATTTAGGCCTATATAGATCCTAGAACTTCCACAAAGTCATTTTGCAGCATAAACGACCATTTCTAGCACAGCACAATAGAGGAAATTAAAGCAAAAGCAACGAATAACATCAAACAATACAATACACTGTAGAAGATACAACCTTCGCGATGCAACGTAGGCCTAATGCTGTTCAAATTATACATTACAGTTAGTGAAGTAATTTAGTATGAATAATATTAAACTGGTTTATGTCGATTTTTCTTTAAAAATTTCTGCAACATTTCAGAAGGAATCGACCAGGTATTCCTAGGTCAATGAAATTGAAACAGAGAAATTCGTCTGGGACAAAGTCGTTTAATGACGCCTTCGCATCGACAGCTAAAGAGACTAAAATACAAGTCGCAAACAGAGGTGACAGAAGGGGACTATCCCCCTCCAAATTTAAGGCGAAGGGGATGGAGCTGCGTATAATATCTCCTAATATTTCATAATCATTTCAGAATAAAATAGATAAAATTATAAATTTATACAATGTTTCCACTGTTCGTCCTGTTTTGCTGCATCCATGTGATTGGAAATTCAAATTTTTCCTACCTGTCCCCCCACCCAACCCAACCCAAATTTTTTCGACTTGCCCTCCTCCAAAACCCAAGACTAAGTCTTCTCCTATGGTCGCAATTAAAACACCTGTTTGGCTGCAACTTTGCTTGGCCTGGTAATAGCCTACTTAGTGCAAATCCTTTGTAATAACATCAGAGGTACCTATGCAAAGTAATGGCATTGACTGCAGGGCTGTTAACAATACTTGAAAAAAGTATTGCAATAGCAATACCAATACTTCCTAATTAAAAGTATCGCGATACCAATACCAATAGTTTTTCGGAAAAGTATTGCAATACCAATACCAATACTTTTACCAATACTTTTCAATATCCTTGCCGAATTCGAGCATAGCATATTAAATTATAATTCACGCACCGATATAATTCAAATTCTGAAGACGTCAACAGCCCGTGTTGCTAGGCTATAAGATGTCGTTAAACTGTTGAATAATAATAATTAATAGATAATTATTGAAAATAACCCAAGAAATCGCTTCGTCCAATCACAAAGAATCTAGATATTGGTGCTTGGGCCAATCACAATGTCTTTGAACTAGCCTTCAGGCACGCAGCTCGAACACAATGCTCTGATATCGCACTGGCAATCTTGGTTTCTTCAGTCCTATCCATTTCAAGATCAACTCACTTTGCAAGCGCTCTAAAGTTAATTACGCAAGCCACTTCTACCAATGAACGTAACAGGACATAGGCCTACTACAGTCATTTCCTTTTTTAGGTCTCTAAAATATTCCATCTGTTCGCACCAAGGTTTATACATGTATGGCCGAAAGAGGCTATACATGCAGGCTTAAATTTATCAACGCGCAACGATTGACTTCGCATATTTCCTGAGAAACCATATAAATTTTAGTGAGAAAAAGTATTGGTATCGAGTATCGCTGACAGGGTAAAAATAGGTAACGCGATATACATACGATACTAGCAAAATAAAACTATTGCGATACTCTCTGCGATACTGACAAAAGTATCGCGATACCAAAGTTTCGCGATACTTTATCGCGATATTAACAGCCCTGATTGACTGGCGCTATAGTAGGCTATAGGTCATCATGCACAGACCGACGATTCGATTATTTAAAAAGCTTAAACTTTAAGCCGCCGCAGCAGCTGGTCTCCACGATAAATAAGGATTCAATCTTAGCAAGGATATTTTGCGCACGGAAGCGAACTATGAAATTGGCCTCCCTTTATTTATTTCACATATTTAATTATAGGCCTAGTGAAATAAATATTAAGGAACACAGACAAATTGTTTGGTATACTCGAGTAATATCAATCTATATACGATTGTAAGCATTGTGTTGTTAAAAGTCAATTGATGCGAAAACTAAAGGATTAATTAAGACGCATCTTGCTGCTCAATTGGATGCCAAAGTTATATCTGACAACTGGTTTTTAGTAGTCCAAAATTAATTCGAATGACATTTTTAGGATTAATAAGTTAAAATCACATCAGAATAAAGGGAAATTATCAATTTTAGCGCTGACCTTGGCGTTCCTTCGATTGGCCCAGAAAATACATATTCCCATTTCCCTCTGCATCCCCTATAGCTAGGCCCTAGGCCTCTTGATTCTCATCTGCATATCGATAGCTGCCTTTCGACAGTCACATGTTATGAATAATTGTTGCCTATTGAACTGGTCGAATGCTGCGAACATTCAAAGGTCAACAGCGGAATTTGGTAATTCGGTGCTAAACCATATGTCAATAGACCCATACAATACTGTCAAGAGACTCTGTTCTGAAGCCATAATTAAGCATTCACACCCCCGCACAATTATATTTGAAGTAAACATCTTTAGGGTTGGGCTGAAACTTCTAAGGTGACTTAAGCTTCAAACGTAGGCCTAGTAGGATTTCCTGGTAGGCCTACGAAACAATGATGAAACTACAACGCCTAGTCGATCTTAAGTCTATAGGCCGGTGTGAGCCGGTGTATTGTATACATTCTATAGTCTATACACACATATTGAAGTGTATACATGAATAGGGCAAGATTAATCACCCGTCGTAGATAGCATCTGCGTTGTTCACACTCCCTATTGGCCCCTCAGTATCCGCGCCTCCACCTTCATCAGCTGCGTTTTACCTGAGCGCAGGTCTGCGCCTGAGCCTTACCTTAGATTGCTGCCACAGATTCGCACGTGGTCTATGGTCTGGGTCGCTGCCAGTTCGCAGAGTAGGCCCGTCGTACGTTTACTATCTTCAATGCGGATAGTTCTAATGTAGGCTGTTGTGCAGAGATCAGATGTTGGCTATGTCGTACGTTCGGCATCTTCCAGCTTAAGGACAGTTGAAGATATTTCATGGTAAGATATTTCATTGAAAAACATGGGTCCCTAATGACCATAGACAGCGCGACAAGTAGGCAGCTGCGGCTCTTTAGAGGGGTTCTGGATGGACCAATGCCCCCAATCAAGTTGGTTGCCTTCCGGTGGCCCCTCCAGATTTTAGTCCACTCTTAAGTTTTGAAGAAATCAGACATTCAACTGGCCATGCACTCTGTCAGGTCCCCAAACCTTCTCTAACCCCTCTGTTGGAGAAGTCTAGAGTCGCCACTGCAAGTAGGCCAGTCAATACATCCTAATTTGCATTAAATTCGATGACCTGTAAACAATGTTATTTTATGAAAGGATGAATAGGCTATTTTTACGAGAATACATCACACTTTTTTACGAGAATAAATCACTCCAAAATCTAAATTATGGGGTGACACAAAAGTTCATTCACCGTTTTTAAAATGTGTTTAGTCTCGCACGCCGCAGTGAACACTGTCGCGTCATTTAACGCACGTTCGACATAAAAATTTCAGGGTTATAATATATTTAAGTCTTGTATATGCTTGAAAAATATTCAGTGGTCCGAATAATTTTGACCGAGATATTTAAGTTTTAAAACGATGAACGAACTCTTGTGTCACCCTATAGTGTGGTCAAAAATGATAACAGATGTAGCCTACGCAAGGACATTCTGTGCATTTTGTGTGTGCAACATTTTATAGATGGTTCACACTTTTGTGCGCAGGTCCGTGCTAGTTAAACTAAGACCATAGTTATTTGAAGTCGATGGTAATAGGTTCTGAAACTTCTGATAACATTGGAAAATTTATGATAAGTGATAACCTAGGAAAGCTCCTTTGTCTAAGGACAAATAAGGGGACAACGTGCAACGTAGTTATAAAAAGAAATCATGACTAGTTATTTTAAAAAACCTTAGTGTGTACACATTAATTACTTGTATGCGCTGGCTTCACAGCCCGTGCGCGCGCACATGAGCACAGCGTAGAGGGAACTCTGGGTCACTCTCCATTCACCAGTCTCTCCACCACTCAAATCTGCCATAAAAAATTTAATTCGGAGACCCGAGCAAGCTTCAGTGCTACTCCGGCTCAGAAACGTTCACAGTTGTTTATAACCATTAGCCTGAGTGTTAGGCATACGCATTTTAGACTATCACAATTCTCAGGTTATTTAAGTTCATTTCATTTTCGCGAGTAGCCTACATTAGTTAACAAGCAAAGTTTTGTTCATGTTAAACTATCTCTTATTTTTTGTTTTGTAACTTAGACTTGCAGTAATATCCCGACCGATCTCTTATGATAGTAGCCTATAATCTGAAGCTTATTCTAAGTTGACCACAGTCTGCGGCATCTAGGCCCTTCTAGTAGTCTCCCGTCGATCCAACATCATCATTATAACTCATCGCATCTGTCAACTCCTCTTGATTCATTGGTTTAAATATAAAATGTGGTTGTTGCTGTGGTTGTAACAATGACGAGGACGATGATGATGATGACGATGACGACGACGACGATGATGATGATGATGACGATGACGACGATGATGATGACGATGGCGATGACGATGATGATGATGATGATGATGGATAGGCCTAATAATAATACTAATAATAACAATTAATTTTCTTTCAATAATAATTTCTTAAACAAGCTTTAACTTTAAGAACTGCAATAATTTCTACGGGCCTAAAAATAGACATAGGATAAATTTGTTATCACGTCCAATATTTTGAGGAACATCAGAATTTTCATTAATATCATGCGGATCACGTGAATTGTACTAAACTAAGAGACTTGAACGAGAGACGTAGACCTAACTTGTAGGCTCATCGGCAGAAATTTGAAAGCAAAACTTGATTTGGTGACATAATGACATTTACTGTATAAGGATATTATAGGCCTAACCTATTTGTTTTTGGCAAACTTGATGGTCAGATAAAATAATTACATGTCGCTTTTGAATAGGCTATTACAACGTCCAATAGACTCGATCATTAGCAGAATAGTTCCGAAATCGATGTGCTTTCTCGGATGTAGGCGCTTTAATATCTACCTATACAACGGCTCCTCAGGCTCCCAGTTGAGCTCCGCTCTTTGCTTGTGGCCCAACCACAAGTTTTTTAATTTTTGTTGTGGCTGGGCTGGGAGCGCTCCTGAGTAGGTTCTTGAAGGGACGCTATGTAAATGCTCGGAATGAATGAATGAATAATGAGAATGTTGTCATTATAGATTACTGATTGTTCATATTTAAGGCGGTTCAGTAAAGTGCACACGCATACTTACTTAATTACTTACTATTAGCAAAGGATAGATAGGGCCTAAAGCGTTAGATTCTATTCTGTGCCATTAGCCAACCGTAATTTAATTTGCAAGGCGTCATTTTAACACAAAATAAAGCCTACGCTTAACTATTTTTTACGATGTTAAACTAAATAAGTACTTGATTATTTGTAAAACTTTGTATGTCATTTATCAAAACAATTAATTCCTGTGGACAAACTGCGAATTCGTGCGATCTAAAGCATTCCAAAGGGCACGGAATTGAGCCTTGTAAGGATTGTTCCGTAGTCGTCAAGAGCTGTCAGTTCATTCAGCTGCCCTGGTACATACATCACGAGGCCATCTGGATAATAATAGGCTAGCTCCTCAGGCTGTGGGGTGCGCCTAACCTACTTCAGAGAAAGGGATTCAGCGCCGGCGCGCAATTGTTATTAACATCTCCGGCTCACCTGTAAAGCTGGAACCACCAATAGCAATCGGGCGTAGCTGGACTACGCCGCCGGAGCATAAGTAGGCGATTGTAGGGAGGCTATTACAGGCGAGGTGCTCTCTTTCATTTTATTACAGAGATTTAATCGTTAGCTGGACAAGTCGCAGCGTGCGCAACGCCGATTCAACGGCGCATGACGGGAGTGCAGTACTGCGCATGCGTCACTGGTAAAGAAGACGAAACAAGAAGAAGACGAAGACGTAGAAGACGCTTGTTGTCAAGAGGCAGAGTCAGAGAAGTAGGCGAGTGGGGTGAAAGCCAACTGAGGAAGAAGAGGGAAATAAAAACTTGTCAGAATTCAGATGAGGAGGAAACAGGCGAACCCGAAACCCGTCAAAGGTAGACCTGTCTTTACTTTTACCCTTTCATCTTACTTTTCACTTGCCGCTTCAATCGGTTGGTGATGGTGAGAGGTCGCTTTGGTCAACGGAGGTAGATGTCCGTTTTATGATGAGCACACTATCGGCTAATTTATCTAGTCGTCACTAAAGGTTCAGAAGTTGCACATTTTCATCGGTTTCGCAATTTTTTTCCAGTTTGTAGCTGTATGGACTTAGTTTGTGACTCATTTCATGTTGCAAGCGAACTTCCGGCTTTTGCCGACTATGTTTTGGACCGCAAACGCTGAGAGTTATTTACAGGGAGGTTGCAACTTTGTTTTTCAACAATTTTTTTGTCGAGGTGGGTGATATTGAAAGAACCAATTTATCCATCTAGCTGATTTAGCAATTACTGATCATATGATTTTTACGGCATTTTGTTGCTTCGTGGATCCTGCTAATTGGTTGATAAGCCCTATAAGTGTTTCGTGTTATTTGTAACTGTTGACATTCGGCATAGCTTATAGTTCAATTTGCTGTCTAGGGATGACTACTGCAGACAAAGCCTATGTCAAGCATTGATCTTCTCTTGTGCCTATTATATTCTGTTTGTTAACACATTTCTGATAAGGCATTACTGCTGTGATTCACGAACCTAGTGATTAAATTGCTTTAAGATTCTGCACATTCATTGCAGAAAATACACATTAGGTGCCTTTATGTCCATTCCTACTTGAGTTTTAATAGATGTCTGATCCTAGACACTTAATGTCGAAATATGTCTGGGGCTTGTTTGATTGATGACAGTGATTCTGGTGTTTTGGTAACTGTTACACCAAGAAAAATGAGACTTTTGAAAAAGAATTGAATATAAAATTAATTTTAAAGTAAAACGGTTTAGGACACGATTTTGGCAAGAAATTCGGTTTCAAAGATACATCCTAGTAGATGAACAACTGTCCCTTAAGCCCAGTACTTGACGGTATTGTATACTCGTTTATCAAAACATAAAGTCGACAAACCACAACATAGTACAAAGAAAATATGTAAAAAAAAAGTTTTTGTGCATATTTTTTACTGCAAGTGTGGCAGTTGAAGTGTCACCCAATATGATGGGTGCTCGATATTTTTGGCTCCATTATATTATATAATTAGTGACTTCATGTGTTTGTCTTTGGCATATGAGAAGAGGTGGCCAGTCATTAGCCTCATCTATCAGTTGATCTATTTACTCATTGTAGCAGAATTTGTACAAATTAACATCTTAAAATTGTTAAAGATTATTGAAGATTGATAATAAAAGTGGCAGTGATTGACTTGTTCTTACAGAAAATATGGATAGGCAGGCCAGTCTTTGGAAGTTTATAGAGATAGGTTGGTACTTAGTGGGACATGGGAGCAGATGCGGGATGCGGTAGCAGATATGATACACGTGTAGCCAATTGGTTAACCCTTTACAGAGGGGGAGGTTTAAAGTATCACTGTGAAAACAATGCTTCTCATCATGAAATAATGCTGAGAGTAAGGGTTCCATCCTTCTGTGAGATGACGGTTATAAGAATGTAGGAACCCTGATCAAGTTCTTCACTCACAATCGCTCAGTCAATGCTATCAATGCTGATGGTGGCGCGTAATCAACGCATAATGGTAATGATAATAGGTTGTGCAATGTAGCCGAATGTTATCAAAAATGATGTTTGGGATGATGCAATATATGTGTTGAACTAGGAAGGTGCCTTTCAATGCTCAGGCTATGTATATTGTATATCTTTAGTGTTATTAATAAATTTATTATTAATCATCGATTGATGAAGTCACCTTGAAGGCAGTGACATTCTTGAGATGAAAGAGAAATTCTGGCAACTTGCATTTGCTGTATCCTTTTGATGAAGGGCATCATCTGCATCATTGTTGGCTGCCCAAAAGACCAGATTGGCTGTACCTGTCTTATGTTCTGGGTGTCAGTCTCTCTGTCTCTCTTCTCACCTGAAGCCTGTTGTTATTTGTGCATGGTGCTTGGGTCCAAGCTCCCCTATTCAGCCACATCATCATCATCATCAGCTTTCTCATGCTCAGTACAGCCTGCATGCATGGCTCAACCCCAACAATAGACAGGTACCTCAGCTGGATGGCTGGCTGTTCAAAGATGGCTGTAAAGAAAGACCAAAGGCCAGGTATGATACAGAATCACTGATGTAGAGAACTGTGCCCAAGTACCTGCCTGCCTGCCAGCCTGCTTGCTTGGCTGTGATATGCAGATGCAGTTCCATCTCTAATGGTCATGTGCTGATAAGTTTTGTCAATTGAAGATGAATATAAATAACTCAGTAGATTATGTGGCAAATGCCCAATTCTCTTATCCGGGTCTGCCATCATCACATTCTCTTGTCAGATCGAATTTATTGCCGACAAGCCATCGCCTGTTTTCTTTGCTACTGAAGAGATTTAATGGCAAAAAATCATCCTCATAGAGTTTCTTATCTCAAACAGTTGATTATGCTGCATACCTGCCTGCCTGCCTGCCTGCTTGCCTGTCTGTCTGTCTATCTGACTGGCTGGCTGGCTGTCTGGCTGGCTGGCTGGCTGTCTGGCTGGCTGGCTGGCTGGCTGGCTGGTAGGTGTGTTTGACTGATGGTAATAGTTAAGCCTAAGGAGACATTTTAAAAATCAGATGGCTTCAGTAATGAAGGATAATTTTTAATTTTTTATTTGTATTTATCGTATAAAATATTCTGTATGTTAGTAATGGAGAAGTATAAAGCAATTGTTTTCAGCATGTTTGTTTTGTGGCCTATGCATTGGGAGTTCATTGCCCATAACTTTGTTGATCTGTAGAAGCAACATGGGGTGGAGGGCATAGACTAATGGTGAACACACTGGGACGCAGAGCTAAGGAACTGAGTTTGGGACCCATATCCTCTTATAAGGCTGACTTGTCCTTCTTTGTTAGGTGATGGCGTTTGTTAAAATGAGATGTTTTTGAGTTACGTTACGTGAATATGTAGTTACTTCCTCCATCTCTGAGCAAGATGTAGACGGCATTCACTGAATGTTCTGTGGCTGTGTCATGGTCTGTCTGTCTTACTAAGAGACTTCTTCTGGGTCAGCCCAGGTACGAGTGTGCTTGGCTGCTGTTCCACATGGATGCAGATGACTTGCAATATCATGTTGTCTCTTCGTGAGCCAAGTGCTGCCTGCCATCCCAGGATGGGTGACTAATATACAAGGCTAGATTTTGCAGCCACTATTAAGAAAGTTACGGGGCCTGTGACATGCTTGATTGCATTGGCATCTTAGAGCAGATCCTGCATTTCACCTGACAAATCTGCTCAATCCCACTCTTCAGCTACATCACCATTTTCATCGAAGTCAGTGTAGGCCTTTTCAGTAGACCGGAAAGTGAGTATTGGAGAGCACTGAAGTAACAAAGGTTTTAAGATGTAAATTCAGACCTAGGTGAATGGAATCTTGAGACTAAGTTCTAGCACTTGATGTTATAGTTTCGTATGTGAGTTGTATGTTGATTAACTCTTTCAGATTGAATAAGAAATTTCTATTGATTTTTATATTATTTAGAATTTTTGTGGTGTACTTTTTTAAAAGATAAGTATAATAAGAGGCTGATAAGATTAAAAAGGAATTGTGTTAAATTATACCACTGGTGGTTTAGACTAAGCTTCCTGAGTGAAGGACAAAAGCCCCCCCCAGACAAAAGCCCTTCCCAACTAGGACAAAAGCCCCACCCCCGTGTAGACCATAAGCTCGCCCAAATTATATATGCATGCTTGTATGTGTGTGTGCATATGATGCATGGTTGTATCCACAATATGTACGTGTGCACGTATGTGTCCATGTTGGCTAAGTGTTACTGAACCTGTAAAATATCTATTTTTAGCGGGTTGACACATTGCTTTGGTTCCAATACCTGCAAAGTTTGAAGATGAAATGGTTCGTAGTATGAGGTGTGCATGTTAGAAGTCTTCGTTTTATAGGCATACATTTCTGAGATTTTCATTCATAGGGGTTTTCACCCACTCTCAGAGAGATGATTATCGCGTGTCACTGATTGACTGTCGCCAACTGTAAGCATACTTACTAGCTGACCTTCACCGCTTATATTCTTAGATTATCATCTATATAGAGGTATTCGCCCGCTCTCTCTGATTAACAGGAGATGATTATCGGGAGATGATTATCGCGTGTCACTGACAGTTTGCTAACCAACTGTAGGCCTAGCTGCTTACTAGCCGACGACCTTCACCGCTTATTAAGGCGTGTCACGGACTGTTTGCAGTATTTATGCATCCAGCAAGATAAATAAACATTCAGAACTGGACTCACTTTGTCTCCTATATGACATGACAATCAGTTGCTTGTTTTCATATATTTTACATAATGGCAGTTAAATATATAACTTGTCATCATCCGCTGATACTTCACACTAGAGGGGCTTTTGTCCGGGGGGGGGCTTTTGTCCGGGGGGGGGAGGATTTTGTCCGTTCCCCAAGCTTCCTTGCTATGAGTAAAATAATGCAAGTTTGTAGACAGTGGCACATCAAATTATAGAAGGCACTGTGTGTTATTAGGTCTTAAACAAGTAATCTGGTTGGCATTAGACCCAGACCTAACTAATATTTGTGTGCCTTTTGAGACTATTAGTATCAGGCCTTTTTTGAAACTGGGTAATGACCTTTAAGCTCAGTTAAGATTAATGAAAGAATCACCATTAGGTTTTTTTAAAATTATCTTGCATTCCATCATGTTTGTTTGTGATTTGCCCTTATACTGGTATGGCCGCATTACGGCGCCATAAAAATTGTCTTTATTATTATTATTATTAATATGAATATTATTATTATTATTATTGTGTTTATGATCTTTGGTGGGGAGATGATGGAATGGTGACATGCTGACACATAGATCAAATACACTCTAGTCCTGTATAGTTTTCTCGGCCTTCTATTCACTAGGTGACATTGGTAAAATGATCAGTAGGCCAGATGAGCATTTTGCCGATTGCTATACAGTTTAATTAGACTGCTGTTAAACTTTTTATTATCTGCTGCTACTATGTTATGGAATATTACTGCACACTTTTAACTTTTAATTAATACAGATTATTATTGTATTGTTATTAGTGTATCTTGAGCTTCCTTCCATTGACCATGAAGACAGTCGGTAGCTTTACACACATCAAAACTTGTGCAGCTTGGTTATTCTTGAAACTGCTAATTTAAAAAATTTCCTGAGTTATTGTCTAGATTGACGAATACTCTGTAGAACTGTAGATATTACCTCTTAATACAAAAGTAAAAAAATGTTTAGAGTGTTTGCCAACATATCATCAGGAGAGACGTTATTCTTAAACAAGTAATGGAGGAAGTGAACCTGCCTGATTGATAGCTATATGAACCCTGAACACACAGAGAAACGATCTGTTGTTAACTGTGAAAAAATGGACGAATTAGTGGAATTGTTGCTGATGGTGAAAAAGTTTGCGGCACCTGTTCGGGATGATGAGGCCAGAATGTGAGGGAAGGAATTGAAATTGCTGTTCATCTGCAGAGACCCGGTCTATTGACCTATGAGTTAGTGACACTTGGCTGCAGGGCTCTTCTGAAGAAGTGTCAACATCAGCAGTGCTGAGCAAACCCATTCTACTGGAGCCAGATAGAGAGGGAGGGAGGGAGGGGTCTTTGTACCTGATGTTACCTTGGCAACTGGCACACTGGATTGAAGTACAGCTAACCTTTCAGACTGATGTGATGATGATTCTACAGTTCTTCACTCAGTCAGTCAGTCTATGTCTCCCACATTCAGAGATTCCCACAGAACGGGTCCCATGCCTCTGTGAAAGTGTGTGCGGATATGTGTGTGTGCATGGTGTGTATTCGCGCGTACCCGTTTGTGTGTGCTGCCATGATGACTGGGCGTGTGCTGTCAACCGAGTCAGTGGCTGGAGTTTCTTTCGACTGCTGGCTTCTTTTATTGTCTCTTTGTCATTACTTGTTGCTCTGCATTCCTTACTTGGCTCAGCCATCTCCGAGATCTTGCTGGATGGACGTATTTGCATCTTAGGAGGAGGAGGAGGAAGAGAGTTTCAACTGAGAAGAGAGAGAGAGAGAGAGAGAGAGAGAGAGGGTGGAGGAGGAGTTTCATGTTTGGCTAGTATGGTAGTTAGCAACTGAAGTGCACATACACACGCGCATACGTAGAGGATGGGATGTGCCCGGGCATGCATGCACTTCTGGGCTGTGAGAGGATTCCCTTGAAGCTTTACAATGAAGAGTATGTATGTTCACGTGTGCCCAGTAGCCAGAGAAGAAGGATGAGCACCATAGCTTGTTTTTAGCACAGCCTTGCTTCAACAGACATGCATCAACAGACAGCTTAGTCTAAGAGCATCTAACAAATCTGATCACTTAATCGGAATCCTCTACTGTTAACACTTTATGAATTATTAGTGATAACAACCATTCACTGAATGATATTGCTACCAAAAGGGCCTTAAATTAGAGATTATAAATACATGTAATGTAGATACATGAAAGGCTATCTGGCCATGGTTACTGGCAGCATGTAAACTGGAAATTTAATGAGTGAATGTGTGGCTTATGGGATGGATAATGAGCAAGAAAGAGTTGGGTTTAAAAGCCACTATACTTGCACCACCTTAGCGGGCATCACCATGTCTGATAAGCCAGGTGACAGTTTGACCTGCTGATAAGTTCGGCTGCAGTTGATAATCAAGCGAAGTCCAAATGACTCAAGTTAGTGCACACATTGTCTCAGCAATTGTATCTTCGACATCTTCAGGACGAGATTAATATATCTCTGCTTGGGCTGTAAAACCATTTCGCCTCCGCATGAAGCTCGTGTCTTGATGGGCATACCGATCACACTGCGTGATGTCAGGTTGCAGCACGTCTTTCAACACAAGATGCGCTCTCTTGGCTCGGCAGTGTCCAGGGTTCAAGTGCCACAGATAGGACATGAAGAGCCTGCACCCGACTAGAATTTTGTGAGGATGCTCTTCATCAAATCTTTATAGACATTTCTCATAGCCTGCGCAAACAAAGACATAAACTGGAGAGCCGAGCTCTCTTTTTATCCGACTGTCCCCAGCATTGATAATTAGCATAGGTATAAGATGCAATAGACGTCTGACAGGCTTTGCTGTTGAAGCAAGCTCTTGAGTTTTGGCTTATCTTGTGCACCGCTGGCTTTTCCAGGTATCGAGAGGCAAAGTTTGAAGCTGAGAGTTTTGATGATTGCCAGTTTCAAAGACTCTGTACAGGTGTGACATAGGTGTGAGAGAGATGGGAGGATTGGCATGAGTGTGTACATGTTTGAGGGCAATAGGAATAGATGCAATTGGTTTTCATTGTGATCTGTTTAAATTGAGTACTAAGGAGTTAGGGCTTGGGTGTCATCAGTATGAAACCATGTCAAGGCATGTCTCAACGTTATTGGCTAGACAAGACCTTATCCCTCAGAACTTAATCCATAAGCTGTATAACATGTTGTATGGTATGTTGTCTGTGATCTGTTGGGTTGCATTGCATGGTCATGTTTTGCATGTGTAACAGAGACTGTGTACTGCTGAACATAAAATGGTAACAATTTGAAACAAGAGTTGAAGGTTTATCTGATAAAGGTATAAGTTCACATGAACTGTTCTTTGCTAAATCTGAAACCAAGTTTCAGTAGAGTCATTGTTATGTGATTGTGTTCTGTGACAAAGGAACAAAGCTTTGGTTTGTTAAATTTGTTTATTGGGACATATGTTGTCCTAATCCTGGTTGCTCTGTTGTCCTAGTCCTTTGTTGCCTTGTTGTCCTAGTTGCTCTGTTTGTTGTCCTAGCCGTTATTGCTCTGTTGTCCTAGTCCTTTGTTGCCTTGTTGTCCTAATCCTAGTTGCTCTGTTGTCCTAGTTCTAATTGCTCTGTTGTCCTAGTCTTTGTTGCTGTTGACTGTCTCTAGATTTCATAGAATATTCATCAGATTGTCCTGTGCACTACTCATATGTTTTAAGGAGGATTCCTTGTTCCAAATACTTGTAAATTTATTTGATATGAATTGGGGATGGCCTCTGGGAATGGAGACCTGAACAGACACAATGGCAAATAGCCAACAGGAATGGTCTTTGAAGGAAGCATAGTTATGGCTGCTATTCAGTATTTCTGAGGTCATGTTGTTGACACAAATGCCTTGAGTCTAAATTTGTGCGTTCTTTACCTATTCAGGACTCTCCCTATTCATTTCCACTGCTCTGGTTCCAGAAGAATGTGTGACTGCATGGCATCCAAGACAATAGTGTTAGTTGATGTGGATGTACATTGCAGAGTGCAAGTATCAGCTGCCTCCAATTATAACACTGATGTACACCTGGGGTATTCTGTGAGTTGTTGATTCTCACAGCCATAAGATTTATTGTAGGCCTATTCTCTCTTAGCCACTGCTGAACGGGAGGTACTTGTAGGGTACACATGATCTTAACTTTATCACCACCACCAGAATTGAATTTATTCATTATTTCTGTCACATGATCATTTTTTTTAATATTGCTTGGATACAAGGCTTAATTATCTTTCAATGGAGAAAGGTACTTAGTTCAGTGGCTATGGAATTTTACAGGTGCTTGTAAGCAGCATGTCCTCACAAATTGTGTAGATGCTGTGCTGCCAAGTTGTCGTGTCGTCGTGTAAAGCATTTCGTAGTATACAAGCAGTATTATGTAGTTAACTTTTCAGACATTGCTATCATTTTGAAGATGCTATGCATTCACTTGAAAACATTATGTGAATAGATCTGGTTCTTTTTTAATAACAATCTGTCTGACTGAATAAGAGGAATGGTTAAGGATAGAAGAAAAGGGGGTAAAGGGGTGAGGGGGGGGGGTGGGCGAGTAGGTGAAGAGGGGGAGGTAGAAGAAGATGAAGAGAAGTATTGTGTCAATTGCCTGACTTGCATAGATGATGCCAAGGTTGTGTGAGAAAGAATGAGTTGGATGAACAACGGGAAGGGTAGAAGTACAGGCCAATGCAACTAAGATATTGAATGCCTTTAAGTGATGCTATAGAATGCCAGATATAGGCTATTAGTGCATTTGCCTTTACTACAGTTAAGGAAAATGCCGTTTTCTTATTCATTTTTTGCGGCTGAAAGGCTTTATTACTTGGTTCCAGGATTATGGTATTTTATAATGATGGCTGAAATTTTGATGAAATGATAGCAGCTTGTAATGAAATGATGAAACAGATTAGTACAGGTACTGGCTTTATAATTTTATGTAACATTAATTGCTACATACTTTCTGTAAAATATGATTTGGAGTGGCAACACACTTGTAATTCAGTGTATGATGCAAATTTTTCTTGGTCTGGGTTTGAACCTAGAGCAATTTTATGGGTGATCATAAGAGTCCGTTATTTATTTGAAATGGCGTGAAGTGGATTAAGTTATGGTTTTGTTTTGTTGCTAGCTTTACACAGGCCATGATTGAATATTATTGCGTCTCATGATAACAAGTCTGAACAGGGTCCACTGACTTAGACGACAGGAGTCGTAATCAAGGAAGTTAGAAGTGCATCACTATCTCTCTTGATTGTGATATCTTGCAGATTTAATATTTTATGTTTTGCCATTTTAGGAAAATTACTTGCAGATGCTTAAAGAGGATCTTCTTCATTTGTGATAATATATCACCTTTATAAAGTATTGGTGTTAATGCCCTGGTGTTAATCACCTGTGTCAAGTGTGTATGTGTCTTTCTAGCAGTCATGATCTTGCCAGGAATCTCTATGTATCCAACAGATTTAATATCATGCTGACACTGTATGTGAAAAACTGCTTTGTTCTGAAGTTTCAAAGGTTTACACAGATTCCATGCTTAAGACCAAATGTTGGATTAGATGGCAGACGATAAGTATTAACTGGTGGAATTCTTGATTCATTTGTTTCAATGAGATGACTTATAATACGTTCGCATAGTACAACAACCAAACTTACAAAACTAAGAACAAAACTCAGAACAAAACTAATAATACACCCAGAACAAAACTAAGAACAATACTGAGAACATTTTATGAACTAAATTAAGAACTTTACTAAGAGCCAAACTATGAACAAAACTAAGAACATACCAAGAAAAAACTAAGCTAAGAACATAGCTAAGAACAAAACTAAGAACTCAACTAAAAACATGACTATGAATACAATTAAGAACTTTACTAAGAACAATATATTAGAGCATCATACTATGAACAGACCTAGGTCAAATGTGACCACCACCCGAGTGTATGTTATGTAGCTATTTTGGACCAGGAAGCGAGTGTCGTGCATCTGTGTGCGCGTGTTGTATGGGATGGTAAACCCAGCAGACCCTAGCATGAGTCAGAGGTATTTCTGGTCTGTTTGTCATGTTTGCCAACCCCCACTGTACCTGCTGGTTAAAAGTGTCGCCTTCCCACCCCTTCCCGAGTTGAGATGGCTCCGTTTTGTGGATGCCGGCATGCATTTTATCACCTGCCCTCTCATGACAAGAGCAGCTGGGGGATGACTCGGCTGAGGCAGAGGAGGCGTCGGCGGTGGAGCTACTGAGCCAGTGAGCTAAACCAGCAGCAGCCTTGTATGACTGGGTTTCTTTGAAAGCCATGCTTGGCTGGACGGGCTTTCTTAGCATACCCCTGTCAACCATTACTGCCTGTTTCATTTCTGCTCCTAGTTATGAGATGTTGTCATATAAGAGATGTTTAGTGAGCCATAGCTTTCTTTGCTTTTATGCATTTATGGTACTTTGGGGGTCATTGTTGTCTGTAAACCGCATCTTACTCATCACCACAGTTTCTTACTGACTTTCCGATGGTTGAGTGGTTGAATTATTTACTTAATTGCTTACATACTTACTTATTGCTTCTGGATCATTTGTTTGGCAGAGATATTTTTATACTGAAGGCTTAAGTGTGGAGTGATGGTTACTACTACATGGATGCTGAGATATTTTACAGTGATTATTGTCTCAATTCCCTTAGTCTGTCGAATTCCACTGATGCTGCTGCATGATGTCCAAAACTGGAGTCCAAACTCCATCATCTGTGATTGGAATGAAGCTTGAAGGGTTAAAGCCACGCACCTGAACTAATACTGAATCTATAAATAAATAAGTATATGTATATCTAGTGTATACCTATGTATGTGCAGAGGAGGAGGAGGAGGTGGAAGGGGGGAGGTCGTCGTTGTGTGGTTGCTTGTGTGGTGTGATATTAGTATGTGTGATTCCTGCCTCGTTTCGTCAGCTGCTGTATCAGGGTTGTTTGCCAATTAGCTATCTCCGTTCAAGATCTTTGACCTTTCTTACCTGTGCGTCGTCGTCGTCGTCGTAGAGGCTGATATTCACGGCCTGTCATCTGCATATTAGTATTAAGATGATACAGGCTGCGGCGGCGGTGGCCTCCGAATCTCGGGGCACATGAGCAGCTACTTGTTTACTCAGATAAAGACCCAAAGGAACCGAACGGATGGTGTCGTCCATGACGAGGAGGAGTTAGAGAAGGAGGATGAGTGGAGAGTGGTGGCTGCCACTGCAGTTACTGCAGAATTTCATTTAGGCCTGCCTGCTGAGGCTGACTGACGTAGGCCTACCTGTGTGTTTGCGGTTGTCCAGTGGTGAGGGAGAGAGAGCTTCCTGGTCTATGGTGGTTTTTCTATCGGATGCTAAGAAAAGAAGAAGTTTGAAGGAACTGGCTTTCACTTAACATTCTGGATGTTACTGACTCCAAGTTTTGCTAGTGGTAAACTGCATCCTTAACTCGATCCTTAATCGTGGCTCAGTTCGAAAGGTATTGTCTTCAGGATTTTATTATAAACTGTTTGTGCTGGAAGTACTATGACACTATTAGCTCTGTGTGTGTGTGTGTGTGTGTGTGTGTGTGTGTGTGTGTGTGTGTGTGTGTGTGTGCACGGGTGGTGACAGATATTTTGGTGATGATGATGATGATGATGATGATGACGATGACGAGGACGACGACCACAACCACGATAACAATGTTGATTCGGTGATGTCAATGATTGCAAACTGATGGTGGTGATGATGAATGGTCAATTGGTTATGGTGATGTTATTTTTGAACATAGTAAGTAACTCTTTTGAAAACTGTTTATCAGCTGCATGATGATATTTCCTTAAATAGAAAATGCGCTTTATAATAAGTCATGGCTAATAAGAGAGTCGTTTGTGTGTGTTAGCGTGTGTGTGTCTGTGTACAATCCTGACTTCACATCAATTGTTATGTTGTGTGGAGGAGCAGGAAAAGCTTCCAATCATATTTGCGGGCACAGCTCAGTCTTCATTGGCATTGATCTGCAGTTCTGGGTCTGGTGACTCTGCAGCCAGTCAAGCGTGAGTTAATCAGATGAGTTCCCATGTAGTTCCTATGATCAGCTGAGCTAATACACCTCCTGCTTATCCTACCCTGCCTCATCCCACAGGTCCTTTCTCCTTCACAATATGTTGACTCAGAGAGAAACGCCATTGCGTCGGCAGTGGCGATGACGGAGGTGACGTTTCGTTGTCGGCCAGGTACACCCGGACTGGGACTAGGACGATGACGACGACCAAGAGCTGGGTGCAGTAGCCTCGTCGTCGAATGGCAGCCAGCGATGTCTCTTTGCTGGGCGCCGCCCGTTATGTATTGCGGACACGTCTTCCACTTGCTATGTACACAGACATCGGATATGTGCTTAGACATCACCTTGTCACAGACTGGTCCTCTGGTCTTTGAAGAAGAGAGAGAGGGACAGAGAGAGAGAGCACCAGCGCGGCACGCTGACGACGTCAAGCGTTGCCTCTGAATATCAGGGATAAATCGTAGTGACTGTGTCATGACATGTCAGCCTTTCACCTGAATGGTTTAAATAGGATGTATCAGGATGTAGAATTTGGTTTGTGCCATTGCTTTTATCACTTGATCCTTATGGTTGAACCCGTTAATCAGTCCGTGAAGGCGACAATCCCATCATGTGATGCGATACTTAGATACTTACTTTTCGCATGTGGTCTTATTTGTAGAGTTCTCAATTGCAGGATCCTTGACTATTTCATATTGAATCTGTTTAGGGTTTTCTCCATCTTTTGTCATTCATATTCATACATTGAGACAATGTAACAGAACATAACAAGGGCTTTTCGTGGTTGAGACAATCTGTAATCTCTCTTTTACCCACTGCAAATTAACATGAAACACTTAATATCCCCACTTTCCTGACTTGCTCTTAACAACTTTTATACTATCCACCCAAACCATTCCACTAGTGTACAGCTCTTACACTACAGAATTTCTCCCCTAGTGATCCTCTTGGCTTCTTAAACAATTTATGCCTCTATCCATGATGGTACTAATTCAAAGAACCTTTCCACAAACTTTGATTAGACCTCCTCTGCTCTTCCTTCTCTCTGATGTGTTTATTCCATGCCTTTTCCACCTTCGTAGCTCAGATCCTTGCAGCCCTAAATCATATTGTATCTCTTCTGTTCACTTTCCCCAGTTTTCCCATGTCTTTGTTTCTTTTCCACAAATGCATCAATGAGCACTTTCCAAATTTGAGGGATCATTTTTCCAGTCTTGTGACCATCTGAACATTCTTTCTAGAACAGCCCACAGAATCTCCACTTCCCGTCTTCATCACCCACTGCTCTACATAGTTTTATATTATCTGTGAAGTTATAAATTTTCCATAAAATAGCATTTATAAGAAGTGCCAACAACAGTGACCAGCACTTATCCTTTCCTGGCATTCTACTTTGCACTGATGTCCAGTTAGAATTAGTGTTGTTTTAATAATGTTTTGGTTTTAGTTTTAGTTATGATTGTTAGTCGTCATTTTTAGTTTTAGTTTAGTTACAATTGTTTCGCAATAATAGTTTTAGTTTTCGTTGTAGTTTCTATGTCTCAAATATAGTTTTAGTTAGTTTTAGTTTTGTCAAAGTAAGTTTTAGGTTGCTGATTTTAGTTTAAGTAAGCTAATTATAGTATAGCTTAAGTATGCTAGTTACAGCTTTAGTAATTTAATATCAATTTAAGCCATAGCAATAATTATCTAATTCTAATTTAATGCTAATCGAACGTCAAAGGTAGACCATAATTATTATGGTCTACCATTGACTCTAGAATTTACATATATCCTTTTACCTATATCATTTGGCCAAAGACGAGGGAAACGAAAATTTCAACATTTCTGAATTAATTAAGTGAACTTTTCGCAGTAAGTACCGTACATTTTTGCTAAATAAAAAAAAAGGGATTCGAATTCGCAGTAAATGGTAACCGGAAGTAGACGTCTTAGAAGAGGTACTGTAAGGTATAACATCACTTGTTTGCAGAATTATGCACAAATTATGAAAACAACAAATAGGCAGCTAAGTTAGGAACATTTTCAAGCAGAAATATTTGTTTTAGTCCGGCTAAGTATCGTTTTAGTTTTCGTTGCATCTGTTTTAGTTTTCGTTGCCACAAATTTCGTTTTAGTTTTAATTTTCGTAGAACCGGCAAATTAGTTTTCGTTTTCGTTTTGTTAACGAAAACGTTTAAATTTCGTTAATTGCCGTTTTCGTTAACGAAAACAACACTAGTTAGAATATTTGTCAGCTATGATCGCATTTGTTTTGTACCTGATGACCGACCAGCTTTGAATCATCATGTGTTTGGACAGTGTCTATGTAAACCTTTGAAACTTCAGAACAACTATGTGTAACCAGTTTTTCACTTTAACGTTCAGCATGATATTAAATCTTTTGATTATGCTTTGTGTTACTAAATTCATTTAAAAGATTATCTTAAGAGATTCCTTTCAGAGATTTGTTTTAAAGTGATTTATTTAAATGATTAATTTAAGATATTCATTTGAGATATTCATTTGAGAGATTTATATAGGACCCATTGAAGATTATCTACTCAGGAGCTCTCCTGACTCAACCCCAATCTTTTAGCTTTATCTGAATAATGAATATTAGATGATATTGGAAGCCTATTAGCTTTCAGATAGATCAGCCAATAGCATGATAAGGAGATGAGATCATGTGTGTAGGCTTTGTCAAGTGATCCCTTGAGGCTTCAGAGCCTAGTGCAGAGATGAGAGCCTGCAGGAGATTTACCATTAAAAATCCACACAATGGGAAGGCCTTCTTAGAACACTTTACGAGTTGAGCAATACAGGCTGCATAATGTTTGCCAGTTAGTTCAGTTTAATTGGCTGAGATGTTTGGAAGATGTACACAAAGTTTACCTAGTTGTGTAAGATTGGACTGGAACATTTGTATAGATATGTGATATCTCTCTAGAAAAGGTTCAATGACAATTTCATGTTAGTGGAATACACAACACTGCTTTAATATAATTAAGAAGCAAAGCTTAAGTGGTGTATATCAGTGCTTCCCAACCTGATTGAAAAAGAATAATAATTTGTAAATTGAACACCACTCTGGCTACAATGGAAAAATCCTTCTACAGGTCCATCAGAAAAGGTTGGGAAGAGCTAAAGTGGATAATTGCACAGCTCTGTAACAATTTAATTTAAAGGGAAGCAATGTAGATAGTGTTTTTTAACATCATCTGACTCAAAGTAGGCGTTTTGAGCAAGTGGTTTGCACATTTACTCAGGTTCTGTTCATTTCTGGAATACCAAGTTGTTGTGTTGTATGGGTAACGACATAAGAAGATAAAATCTGAAGGAATAAGGAAGTCAGTCAAGTCAGATGTTGCAATGGGCTGCGGCACCATTTGAGTGATGCCAGTGAATGTCAGCTCGCATGTGGCATAGTGCCAGTATGTAGACTTAAACAGTAATTTTGTATACATATTTATATCTGCAGTGGACCCCTCCTCAGCTGCTGACTCGTTAATGCTGATTGAGAATTTTGGGTATCATTTTCACTGAGATGCTTTGACCGTGTCATCAGTGTAAACCGCGTTTCTTGCTAGGAAATAATTTCCAGCGCAAGACTTCAGATGAAAGATCGACGTTTCATGGAGTGAATTTCATCTAGTCATCTTCCCGTGGCCATGATGTATCTTTTGCATTGTTTGTTGGTGAAAGAGTGGCAGTGCCGGCCTGCCTATGTCGTCTACCTGCCCAAACGCGTCCTCCTTGATTCACTGGCTTCATTCCATCAATTCGCCGTGATGCGGGCCGCTGTGCGTGAATATTTCAGGATGTTGGGCAATCCTTCCATCCGCAAACCGCTCGAGTCGATACCTGTCAGGTAAATGATGCCAATTATTGAGTCGAGCGCTCGCTCGGGAGATGCTCGCCGGAGGATTGCATCGACGCCGCCGGCCGGAGCACAGTCAATAGGACACAGTATTGCATTTAAGTCTTTGTTGACGTGTATTCACGCCAATTGTTTCCCTGTGTTCAGGAGCATACATCCTGTTTGAGGAGCATCAGTGCCTCCATTCATCCGATTCTGAATGACTCTGAATGAAGGATGGATGCACCACTATCTTTCACCGTGGCTGACATTAAATTTTTTTATGCATGTTCGGTTGTTTTGATGATGTCCTTTCTCATAATTTACTAACTCAGTGGGTTTAGCTTTGGGATATACGATGCCTTTTCTACAGTCCTCAATCGACAGACGATTCTGTAGAAAGTTTTACTTAAATCAAAAGACACTGTTTTCTTTGACATGTGGACACTGTTTTTATTCTGGCATGTGGCCATTGTATCCCCGAACTCGGATTTTTGGATTTCGTCAATAGCGTCCCGTTTGCATCTCCGAGTCTTTCCAGTTGTGTAAGAACTTTGTTCAAAGGCAGAGCATCATCATTAATTAGTGTAATATGCATCAGAGCAGATTCCTAATTATAGTTATGCACGTAAGCTTCTGCTTATTTGAGTAATCGTCATCCTCATCATCATCCTCATATATATATTGATAAGGTTGACTGACATCAACAGTAGCATCAACTTAATTGGATTCATAGGTGTGCCAGGCAACCTCCTTCATCAGCAGTTTTTGGCCGGGCAGCAGTGTCTTATTGATTGGCATGCATGGGCTGCTACACACCATCCTTCCCATCACAATTCAAAAGAATTGTTGGCCTCCACAATGGTGAGCGATGTTGTCTGTTGCCATGGCAAGTCGTCATGGGCTTTATACGAACCTTTATGGAGGCTGAATGATTGATACTTTGAGATGCTGTCATCATCGTCAGTGTCGGATGGATTTGGCATCAGCCAGTTCCAGCCTGTGCTTGGTTATGGTTGGTCGATTGTCGATGCGTTTGCCGTCTCTGTCTTCTAAAGTACATCTCCTCGATCTCTCTGACAGTTTTCTCCTTCTGTGAACCTAAGTAAATACGAACACATGTTTGAAGTGCTGCACAGTGTTTCATTTTGTAGATAATTGAGTTTTCTGTATCTGAGCTGTATGAATAAGCTTGCACATTTGCTTACTTTCAGTTGTCAGGATTAACCTCGCTTCGATACCATGTGTCTAATTTTTACAATGGCTGTTGTCTTCGTGTATTTTTTCTTACTCCTTCTGAAATTGATTTACTGAAAGTTTTTGTGTTACTCTATTGAAATATGATCTAGATTATAGAATGTGGGATAAGTCGATAGTTGAACCCAAAAGTTTGATTTGATGGCAACATTTATGTCAATGCAAGACTGCAAGAGATAGTAAAGTTGAAGTAAATGGAGCCAGGTTAGTTTGTTGGATGGGGTTGTCACTACTCAACCCTGTAAACTCTCTTTGTCCTTAAATGAGCTTCCATGCAGTTGGGATGATACAAAAGCTGTATTGGTGTTTGATTGCTTTACCATTTGTTTTTGACTGTTTGTTTTCTTTTTAGTGAATTACGCAAATGTTTTAGGTTAACATTTGTTTATTATTTTGTTGTTGTTGTTGCAGTGGAGGGGGATGAAATGCCAGGAACAACTGATTCTGCCCAAAGTCAGCAAAGCCCATCATCTGCTCATGGACAATCTTCTAACAGAGTAAGCAATGGATCCAGAGCTTTCTAACAGCATTGACTTTGCTACAGAATATTAATTGTATACGGTGGCCGATTGGTCAGAGCGGTCAGCCGTAACAATCAGTGTGTACTGAGTGAGCGAGTTTGACCCTCGTCCAAGGCGTCACTGTGTAGGGACCTTGAGCAAGTTCTTCGCACAACAGTTGCTCTGCATTACAACTGCAGTTGCCCCATCGAGGTGTGTGCACTTCTGAGCAAAAAATATTTGAAGAAGGCCGATAATAAATTTCAGAAATAAAATAAATAAATAAATTAATGTACATGTACATTATACATTATTATTTAGTTTTTCTTGAAGTTTTACTTTAAATTTAAATACTAAATATATTATTGTTTAATTATATATATCATCATCAGCTATAATAAAATTTTGATTTCAGTTGAACTATCACCTTGTTCTACTTTACTATCTCCACGCATGATCATATTTTGCGTATAGTGGAAACATCTATTAAATATTATATATAATTATATATGGATCCATATTCCATAAATATCAGTAGTAAATCTTGGTCAAAGATTGACGTCAGAGACTAACAGTAGGAGCAGTATTACTAATCATAGTATTTAGTGCTTCACAATTCATATTTATTCGTAATAATTAAATCATTGTTGATTTAAAAACGTTTGGTTTGAACCGGAATTCACAGGAAAGCTCTGACGTTGATGAATATGACAGGAGCATGGTGATCGACACTGGTAGCATGCCATCAGACAGCCCTGACCTCTGTGAACATGCTGATTCCCCTGAAAAGTACTCGATCATTGAACTGCACAGATCAGTAGAGATGGTCTATTATCCGGATGGAAATGCTGAAGATGGGGAGTCCCAAGATGCGATGCTCTCGAGCGGCGAATCCTCCTGTGACAAGGACCTCAGTCTGTCTGGCAGTGTGAGCAACAGTGAAATCTCAAACAACTTGTCAAGTGTCTCGCTTGCGGACGTTTCATTCCAAGAAACAGATCAGACATCTGCTACTGCTGCTGTTAAGTCCAAACATTCGCTCTCCAAGTCAAGAAAAAAGACCGACAGGGTAAGCAATACTTTGTGATGTTAAAAACATTCAATGCACATATGGAATTTATTTAGGGAATTATTTATCCTGGATAAATGATGTTTGTGTGCTGGAGAGTTATAGCTAATTAAAAATTTTTTTTCATATTTCCATAATCTTTTATTTACATGGTCAGATTATTAAATAAATTATGTGATTATTTCATTCGAATCTTATGTGAGAGGTGTGGACCCTGTTGGTGGGACCTTGTTGGTCTCTTAGAGGTTTATATATTTCTTTGTATTGATCGTGCACTGTTTATTCAATGTCTTTATTTACCTTTGGTCGCTGCCAGTCAAGAAATGTGTTTGGTTATGGCTATAGTTTTTTTAAAGAAGTTATGTGATCATTTCATTCAGAAGTTACTAAAAATCATTGATTTGAACTGGAGTTTTTGTGCTCAGCTCCAAAGACTGTCAGGCTCTGAAACTTGTCGAGTAAGATGTGGAGGACCTTGAGCAAGCCCTTTGCAAAATATTCCTCTGCAATATTACTGCATCGAGGTGGGTCTGAACTAATTGTATGGGGAGCAATATCAATTTACAGTTGTATTGTATTGTATACTTAGTTGATTTGATGATTGGTCATGTCCTTCTGGTTGCACGTTTAATTGAACAGGTTGTCATGTTGTTTAAGATTCTTCCAAAGACAGGTGTTGATGGCGAGAAAAAGTACTTCTGCCCCGTTTGCGAGGATGCCTTTTCATCAGAGCATGAATTCACTCGTCACATTCGGTCACACAACAGTCCAACGAACGTGTCGACTGTTAACATGTGCATGATCTGCCAAAAGGTGCTCAGTTCACAGAGCTCACTCGATCGACATATGCTCGTGCATTCCGGTGAGTAATGTGGAGTAGATTTACCGATTAATATAATATTTCAGATGTTGGGAGAGTTTAAAATGTGCTATATAAATGTCCAATTACTTTAGTTGGTTAACATTTTGAAGACTATTAACGGGTTTTTCTTTGGCTTTTGCTGATATGGTTTTATGTATTAACTTAACTCTGTATATTACGTTGCGGTTTGTCAGCTTGATTGTGATTAAACGAATATTAAATTGAAAAGAGATTGATGTTATAAGATGAGTGATCATGATGTTTTACACTTATTGGGATGCTTCTTTTGGGTATTCTAGAGTTCACATTAACTGACTTCAGAGCTAGCACAGGCTATTCAATAACAATGCCTGTCATCTGCAGTCTGAGTTCCTGGACTTTTGCCATCTGCAAAAGATGTGGAAATAACTACATTATCTATTATATCCCCTATTATGGTATTAGTGTCAATAAAATTGTCATTTGCTTGCTGTTTTGTTTAATGAAAGCATGGATGTATTCTCCAAAACAGGCTGAAAATGTAGTAATATTCTAAGTGAATTTGCTCAGCTCTCAGGATCCTGTGCGAGAGGCCAATATTCAATTTTTACCATAAGGCTAATGTTTGATATCAATAATTCTTGTCTTGATTACCTACACTGAGTAATAACAGGGCTCTTGTTTTGGTCATTGATAGGAGAGAGGCCTTTTAAATGTGAATCATGTGGCCAAGCATTTACAACAAATGGTAACATGCATCGCCACATGCGAACTCACAAGAATGCTCAGGCAAATGCAGGCCTTCCAAACGAACTGGTCCCTAAGATTCGGAAGAAGAAGAAGCAGCAGCAGCTGATGCCTTTGAACGCTGAGGATGCTACCTCGACACAGCAGCTCCAGCAGCAGGTTGCACTGACTAATTCGGTTGGTCGCTCAACTATGAACAGAAAACGAAAGATCGCAGATTCAGGTCAAGATGTCGAGATACCTGAGAAGAGAAGTGATGTCGTTAAGTATCTCCTCACCTTGGCCAGCAGTCATGACAGTGCTAAGATGAACTCCATGATTGCTCAGGTAATTTCAGCATCTCCTAGATTTCAGAACTCCCACTTTCTAATGCTAAGAAATTATTTTATTGGCTAGATAGACATTAAGTTTTTGCAAATGCTGCTGAAATTCATTTCTAAAGACGATGCAGGTTTACAGCCTATGCTACTACTACTATCACTGAAGTGGCCCCCCGCAGGCCAGAAGTGGCCCGTCTAGCCTCAGAAAGTGGCCCATGACTTTTCAAATATATAATAAAATATACGTGCAATAAGTGAATATTTGACAGAATAATTATTTTCTATTATAGATTATTATATTTCGTTGATGTTTATTAGTAACATCAAATGTAGTTATCCATGTGTAAGTTGATGCTATTCTAAGATAAAAATCTGTTGACATTTAAACTAATTATTTTTGACATTGAGGCCCATCATGTCCTCCAATTAAGTAAAAGTGGCCCTAAGTCAAAAAAGGTTGGGAACCACTGATTTAGAGCAAAAATGGTCTACAGTATCTGAGCTACATCGTCTGGCTATCTGTTGAAATGTCGAGTCTGCATTGAACAGGTATTCGTCACCTACCAACAGATTGATAGGAGAACTTCTGTTCTGAGACTCAAACTAGCTGGCTGCAGATAGTGGTGTACATTGGTCATAGGTCTGAGATGATTTTTCGTCCTTGTGCAATCATATAGGCTAAGACAATCAGCAAAGAAAATACCATCTAAACGTAAGAAACACACAGTGGAAAAGAAAGAATAAATCCCACATGTAAACTCACCAACAGTAAATGTTCAAACATTTCAGAAATTTGCAAGAAAATTCTGTATTCGGACAAGTATTCCAAGGCATAGATGTGCCCAATGCTTAAAAAAGGCTAGCTGAGAGTAACTAATAAGTAAAAAGGCTGTTGAGAGTAACCAATAGACTATTAATTTGTTTTGCCTTGCTTCATGTTGTAGTTTTTAGATTGTGTTTTGTTGATTTATTTCTAGAGTTCTGCAAGGATAGATCCGACCAAATATCCGCTGCAGTGCTCCGAATGTCACACTACCTTTTTCAGCAGATTCCATCTTCTAACTGATTTAGAAGAACATGAAAGGTGTCAAAGAACCAGTCTCTCGGTCACCTGTGTTGCATGTGAGGTGAAGCTCAGTTGTGTCAATGACTTTGGAGATCATATGCTGTCAGCCCATTGTTCACCAAAAGAGGGTGCTGTTCTAGAAGGATCAGAGAACATAAAACCAGCCTTCAATGAGCTGATGGCTGTAGTGCCTTTCACGAGTGAACGGTTTTCGCAGATGTATAAAATTGTAACAGAAAAACCGTCGAAGCACCAGCTTCAGAGAACTGCTGTGAACTACTGCTTTGGATGTGAGCAGATGTCTGAAAAATCGTACGGGTCTCAGACAAAAAAGCTTGGTCCAAATTGCTCAGGCAGCTTTTGTGACTTCTGCAGATTTTTCTTCTACAAATGCGAGCAGCAAAAGGATAATGTACTATGGCAAGAGAGAGACGTGATTCTCTCTGGTTACTCTAATCAGAAAATGGACAGTGACAAAGTTATTCAAGACAAGATGGCAAAGACGGAGTTCTTGCATATGCTCGATCTAAAAAGTCTTTCTGAATCAAAGGCCAAACATTCGAAGAACAGTCTTCAGTTCGATGCCAATCAGAACGTGATAAAAGTTCTGTCGAGCGGTGAGAAACCACCAATTACTCTTAAAAGTTTGCCACTACAGAGTTCCATCCTTCCAAAATTATCACTCACAGAAGGAACAGTCAACCACGTACAGTCTTCTGCAATTGAGGAAGAGACGCTGGCTCCCAATAAGGCACCAGTTCTAAACCTCAGCTCCATATCTGCAAAACATATAGTTGCGTTGATAGAAGGCTCCAAGATGTTACCCATTCATGGGTCTATAAAGATTGACCTTCCCAGGCTGATGGTTGGTTCCCCTGGGATCGATGAAGAGCGCATTTTGCCACCGCTTGAGGATCCAATGAATTCTACAATCAAGATGGAAGATGATGAAAGAGACAGTTCGACAGGTATGGCAGACAAATGATTACTTTTCTGAAACAGAGAACTTTTGGAAACTGAATTGACATGACTTAAGTGCTAATTTAGTGAGAAATCTCTGATATGGTCTAAAAGTTCAAATAAACTCAATGGGTAGGTAAGAATAAATGTATATTCGACTAAACCTGGGCAACCCACCTTTCAACAATTACATTCATGACTAAATGAACCATCTAAAAGAACCATGACCATGATCAAAAGAGCAATTGGGCTTTTAGGCGTTATTTTGACAGCTCTACATTTTGTCAGATTGGTTGCGTCTGTTGTGAGCTGAATTGCAGCTGAATTTTAGTTCAAAAAATGTGTATTTTGTTTGTCATTAGAAGCAACAGACCCGCCATTGTCATCAACCACTGGCTCTTTACAGTTCAAATGTTCGCAGTGTCCCTACTCCAGCACAGACAGAAGCACCCTGGTGCGTCACATGCGCACCCACAATGGAGAACGACCATTCAAGTGCCTCTACTGCAATTACCAATTCACAACAAAAGCAAATTGTGAAAGACACATCAAGTAAAAGATTTCTCTCACTTCAGAGATAGTGGTTCTCTTTAAGTTGAATTCGTAATTTTTATTACTCGACTCCATCATTAACCATTTTGCATTATTTTATTTATTTATTTATTCTGAAATTTGATATCGCCCTTCTTCCAAAATGTTTTTGCTGAGAAGTGCACACGCCTTGACGGTGCAATTGCAGTTGTATTGCACAGCAATAGAGGACTTGCTCAAGGTCCCTACACAGTGAACCCACTCACTTAGCGCACACTGAGTGTTAGGGACTGACCACTCTAACCAATCTGCCACTGTGCCACATTAGACATTAGAGTTTTACAGAACTTAACTCAAGTTTTAAGGAATTTGGGATGATTTGCATTTGCTTAACGAGTTGCATAATCATTTGGTTCCATTGTTCTGCATTCTTAATTGTCAACAAACAATACATCAAGCTGCAGTCGTCCAAATCAGAGATTTTGAAAATTGTTTTTATATTATCTCTTCAAAGATCTGATACTTTATAGTGGTAGGTTCGATAGACTTTATAAATGAATTTGTAAGTGTGCATTGTGCATATATAACTTTGAAACAGATACCAGTTTGGCATCTTATGAAATTAGGTTAATTAATGATTGAAATTACTTTCAATTTCAGAAAGAAACACTCAGCAGAGCATAGAGAGCCCGATGCAAATGGAATCAGCTCCTTTCAGTTGCCAACTGATTCCAGTTCCAGCGCAAGATCACACCAAGGTTGTCACTATCAATGCAAGGTCAGATAGCAGTTCTGTCTTCTGTTCATAGATTATAAATATTCACAAATAATGAAATGGATGGCAAAACAACTGACAGTTGCTATAGGTTACCTCTTGTTTTCAACATTTATGGCAGCCAGATTTATTTGGTTTGGTTTTGATTGACTGTGTTTGATAGGTGATACTGCTTACTGATAAAATTCAATTTTTCTTTTTGACTCAAGATTCATTCATGTGCTTAGGTTCAAAATTTGAGCACAACTGCTATAGCTATCCCAAAGTTTATTAATGGCATAAATTGTGACAGAAATTTCAAACCAGTGTTTGTTACTAGCAGTAGATCTTCTTGATCAGCTGGCCTGCTTTGTTTTGTTAACAGGCCTGTCCAAAGAATTTTGCATCTAGAGCCAATCTTTTGAGACACAACCAGCGCCAGCACTCGGGACTGCTTAACAGATCCGTTGGAGGCCACACAGGCGTACAATCAGGAGAGTCACTCATCTGTAACGGCCTGGCACTTCTGGCCAATGAAGCAGAAAACTGTTCCAGACAGTTGTCATCCAATTCTGACGAAAATGTTCCACTGCAGTTGACGAGTTCAAAGGGTGCAGTGGAGGTCAGGCATCAACCTCAGTCCACCAGCAGCAGCAGCACTTCATATCGGGGTTATGCCGAAAACGCCGAGGACAGCGATGAACCGCTCGACTTCAGTCTCAAGTCCCAGAGAACAAGCGGACAGAACGACTGCGTTGGCCATTCGTTGGAATGCAACGAACCTATTGACCTGACCGTCAGGGGTCAGGGTCAACAGCGCCGTGTGCCACGTGAGTGTGAGAATTCTAGGTCAGGGCGTCGGTTAACGGTGCCGCATGTCGCGCTGAAATTGCCTGCTCCAGGGAAAGGAGGATCGGCGGGTGAGAAGGCCTGGATAAAAAGGCAGCTGTTGCCATCTGCCAGTTCAACAAAAGCGCTTATGTCTGATTTGCGTTCTGTTGTCGGTCATTTCTGTTGTTCAGTCTGTCAGTCAGTTTTCAAGCACAAAGTTGAGGTATGAATTTTGTTTCATTTTGTTTGGGTTAATTTCTGTTTTGAAATTTGTGTGATGTTGTTTTTGGTTTTTCGTTTTCATGTGTTTCTGGCTTCTGTGTGAAAAGTTGTTTTATTGAGGTAAACTTGTTCCTGAGACTCAGAACACAAGGTTTTCAGTTCTACAGGAAAGGGCCCTTTTGCTGCTCCACTTGTGTGCACATGAACACTATTGGCAACTCTTCCATATTGTGTGCATTATTTTGCTCACGGATGAAATTTCTGTCCTTAGTTAGCTTTAGCATCAATTGAGAGCTCCTCTGATTAGGTTTCTAGGCAGAGCTATATATTTTAATAAATACAATTGAAATGATTTATATACATGCAAACAGAGCAACAGATAGGCAAATGATGCCAGGACTGACAGACTATGTGACAGGACAGACAGACCATGTGGCGGGTCAAGTGGACTGTGTCAGGACAGACCATGTGGCAAAACAAGTTGACCATGCACCAGGGCAGGCACCCATTTGCCTGGCTGGACTGACAGACAGACAGACAGACATTATACCAAACCATGTGATAGAAGAGATCGGTTTCATGAGTTACTCAGTGTTTTGGCTGCTGTTTCAGAGGTCAGGGCCTTTTGTTTATTCTGACATTTTCTAGTATTTGGTTATTTCAGTTTTTGCTAATGTTTTCTTTTAATTTTTGTTGGCCTGCATGTTTTATCTGCCATTGACTCCCATTTAGCAGTGTTTCCTTATATTAAACCAGTTGCATTTAGGTTTATAATACTTGGTGCAATTTCAATAAGTGGTGCTGCTGTAAGACTGAGCCATGTATTTTCTCAGATTTCTGTTAAGCGTTAACAGCTTTGCACTTCTGATCCTGCTTAGCTTCTACTGATTGCTAATGTGTCATTTCTTTCTCAAATTTTTGAAAGGATTGCTGCTTATCTGCTCACTGTTTATCTAGAGGAAAAGCAACGTGCTCCTTGAGTTCCAATGTAAGTGGAACGATGTGTAACGGTAATGCTAGGCGTAGCTGTATGTGCACTTTTACATAGCACCTCTTTGAGAAGTCCTCAGAGAACCAGACAACGCAAAATGCCGGTTTTCAGAAAGACCACTAACTGAGACTCTCCTACTTTTCCTTTCTGACATCTATGGGGCCTTTGATAGGTTCCAGATTACTCCTCTGGCCCTGTTCAGCATTAGTGCTATTTTTGACACTGTCTGCCAAAAACATATTTCATTTGGCCTGTCTGGTAATTTTCTTAATTGGGTTGGCTCGTTATTCCTTGTTGAGCATTCCCTCTGTATGGGCCCTCAATGTCTCTGTTAGTTCCTGCAACCTTGGTCTTCCTAGGGCTCGTTGCTGAGCCCTGTGCAATGTACATATATATTATCAATGCATCAGAGCTTGGCTCCCTTCTAACTGCCTGTAAAGTGCTGGGTCAGTTGTACATGGATGACATCCAGGTGTCCTGCTCTGTCCACATATTTCAGGTAAAGATTTGTACCTGATATATTGGTATGTCATATGGTTTGTTATACTGCATTTTTTTAAATTTGTTTGTGCAGCTGTCAGTTCATATGCGTTCACACAATATCGAAATGGATTCACAGTTACATGGTGAGGCAATTCCCATCACACTGGATGTGAAGCCTGATTCACAAGTAAAGACTGCACATCCCCAGGTGAGTTGCATTGCACTTGAAGGTTTTTTATTCAACTGTTGGCATGGTATGGAGAAGAAGTGACTGCAGCAACCAGAAAGCATTGGAGAATGGCTGACCATAGCAGCTGCACAGCTTAGAGGTATTGCAAAGCTGTCAGTGTAGCTATTCTTTATTTCATGCTGTATGCCTGTAACGTACCTACAACATTAGTATACTGTATAAAAATATGTATATTGTATATTGACAAGCATCAAGCGATGATGTTACACAATGCTTCGTATGAAGTATTTGCTCGATGTCGTCGAGCTGTTAAGTACTAGATTGTCTTGGGAAGATTCAAATGACACATAACAGATATTTTGCAACTGTTAGATACCTTGTTGCAGACGTGTGCTAAGGTTTTTTCTTTGTTTTGTTATCAGTTCACAGTTGTTGCTAGCAGCACGTTTTTCTCTTCATCTTCCCCCCTTAATAAGAAACTGGACTTTGACAAATCACCAATACTTCCAAAGGAACCAAACAATAATGTTGCCAGTTCACTTAACGCCAACTTTGTCAACGAGCCCTTGGAAACAAAACCACTCAACCTGTTGAAGGGTGATCTTGCTTCCGTCAATCAAATCTTGGAGTCAACGAGCGGAAGACAACTCCAGCCTTTACTGGCCATGACAAGTTCCACTGCCTCACCATCTCTGTCGCCATCCACCAGTATCCACGGTCTACCAGATTTGGCAGTTTCTACGAATGTGGACCACGGCTTTGTGGATGCCATCTCAAAATCCATCGCCCAGAATATAATTCTCAAGAACAAAGGGGTAAGCTGTCGTTGATTTTCAGCTATGTTGTTGAAAGGAAATATTATATAGGCAGTGTTTATATGCGTATTTTGCATTTATTATGCACTACTTTCCAGAAGAGGATCTTGCATGGATTTGGTTATTAAAATCTCATTTCAAGAGAGAAGTCCATCAGATGAGTTGCTTGCACAAGTGTTTAGATGGAGAATAATCTGAATAAACCTGTTCAAACCTGAAGCCAATTGGTTGAAAATCACAAGTGCAACAGTCAGTGTTTCCGTGTGAGTCAAAATGAGGACGTACTTACAGTCCTGGCCAAAATTGTTGGACATCGTTCATCTCTAACGGCGGTCACTTTGGTTTTGACCCAAACATTTTGGATGTTTTGAGCATTTACTGTTGAGAATTCATCTGAAATGGTGTTTGAGTGGTAAAAGACTTTGCTTTAAGAATTTTGCTAAGCGCAGACTATTTGATTGTTTTAGGCGATTGGCAAAAGAGAAGCAGAAGTAATGGACGATGATGAACAAGGATCTGAATCTAGAACCATTAAGAAGAAGCGCAATTCTTATGCCGACTCACCACGCAAGTTGTTGTGTGAGTTCTGTACGCGTGCGTTCCCTTGGATCAGCTCTCTGAAACGCCACATCCTCACACATACAGGTAACTGATGTACTTTCACAAACTGTCGTTTCAGATCATTGTTTACATGCTTCATAATGCACGGCTTTTCACAAGAGGCTCTGGCGTGGATTTTATCAGATCTGTAAGAGAATTGTTTACAATTAGTCTATATGGATACTTTGCAGCTTGAGGCCATGCAGTGCTTTTGTGATATACTGAATAGACACTGTAGTAAGTGTCCAAATACACATACATACATATTATATACATGCATAAAAATATACATATTATAAATAATACATATTAATACATATATATGTGCATGCATGCATACAGATGTACATTTGGACATACATACATGCCTATAGACATACATCCTATATCGAGACATATATACATACAGTGGTGGAAATTATTTTTGCATAACTCTGTGATCAAAGCTAGAGGTGGTACAATGAAATATTATGATGTAATGAGTAGAAAGAATGAATTATACTTATTATCTTCCTTGCATCGATCAACAGACATTCCTGAAGATATGTTAATGACTCATTTTGGGCTTGTCTACAAACTAATTTGAGTTACTCAGCTACAAAGCTAACTTTAAGTGTATAAAACCGATTTCAACCTTTTTGCAGGATGATGCAATAATTATTTCCACCACTGTACATATAATCATGCTTAAACATACTTAACATATTTGCTTACCTTTGTAACAGAAGTCCACAGTGACAAGCAAATGCAATTTTCTAAGGTTAAACAATTAACCAAAACACTCATGGTAAAATTCTTTCAATTTTTTTTATCAAGTTCGTATCACTGAACTTTCAACTACTTAGCTTTTATTAAGTGCACAGTGCATGTTAAATGTTTGGTTGTACATGCCGTGCGATTGCAGGCATTCATATTTAAGAAAATACTTACTTACTTGGTATTGCCAGCTACACACATTTTTCTCATTAAACATACGATCATCCATCACTGACTGTTCCAGGTCAGAAGCCATATCGTTGCAAGCAGTGTGGTACGACTTTTTCAACAAAGTCCAACAGAGAGCGCCACATGATACGAAAACACGGATTGGACGTTCACGACCCCACGACAAGACAGACAATGGATCGACCGTACAAGTGCCACCTCTGCGTGTTCAGCTCATTCACTACTTCGGGTAGGCTGAACATTATTGGGAATCTCATTAGTTCAAAATGAAAATGGATTAACTGCCCTAAGCAGTAAACGTGGTCAGACATTTTTGTGATTATGTCAGTTCTTCTGCTAATAAAAGAAATGTTTGCTTGAAATCCTTTTCTCTATCTTCTTCTTGCTTTCATGACATGTTATTTTTTCATCGCCTTAACACATAAAGAAACATAAAATAGCACAGTCTGCATGAGAACATTTTCCATAAAATCTTCTTTCTTTCGTTGAATTTTAGGCAAGCTGATGCGCCACTATAAAGTGAAGCATCCAGACAAAGAGGTTCCGGAGACCCTGTTGATGTCAACTGGTTCTCTGGATCTGGATGACTCTGATATGATGTCTAGAAGTGGCACAGAACTGTTGACAGCAGACGAAAGGGCCGAAATGATGAGCAGTGACGTAAGGAACTCATTCTGGATCTGATTGTTTATTTCACCCTATGGAGTAGCAGTGGCACATGCAGTGAGACTCCAGTTTTGCTTCTGCAGCAGAGCCTGTGAAGCTCTTAGCCTTTCAGTACTTGAATACTTTGGATATAGCCTATGTATTCATTCATTCTGGGCATTTATATAGCACCCCTTCAAGAACCTACTTTGCAGCATATATTTATCAGAACTTTTGATTTTTTTCCAAATGGTCATACTTTGCATGCTTGGGATTCTTTGTACTATTGTGGCAAGGATGAAGATAATTGATAAAGGACGATGCATTCTTTGTGACCATTTCCTTAAGTTGACCACTGTTAAACTGTTAATAATCAGTTACTTGATGCATTCATTTTTGATTCATGCAGACAATGATTAACAGCAGCTGAAGAATTCTGTTCTGCTTTCCTAACTGCCAGAACTTCAAGTACATAATTCTTTAGCATAGCCCATTTATGCAGGTATTTTTTAAGTATCTAGCAGTAATACCAAATGCAGTAATCTGTTTGAATGTGCAATAAATGATCCAGGTGGAAGTTGTTGAAGCGAGTAATAATCGTAATATTTGTTTATTAAATTTAAGTATTGAATAAACGGATGATCACAAGTAATTACAGGTGTCAAAGTTTACTGTACAGCAGCCATGCAAGGTGTCCATCCTGTCCTGCATCTAATTTAACCTACTCTGCCACCTAACAAATGGAAGGATTTATAGCTGTATAGGGATCATGCTTCCCACTGCTCTTCTCACCGGTGTGTTATCTATTACTCTACACTCCCCCACCCCTGTGGGTGGCACAATGTGCAGATTTAATTCAAAAATACTCATTTGTTTCTAAAGGAGGATGAAAATGAAGACCCAACGGATGATGAAGTGAATGAGTTGACCTATCAAATGATGGCAAAGAGTCGACTGATGCAGACATTGAACCAGACAGAGCCCACATCGTCGTGCTCCCTCATGACACCAGTCAACGGAGGAGTGTCTCACCTGTTTATGGTCGCAACCAAAGACAATGCCGACGGAGGATTGGCAGCGAAGCACATCAACCCAGAGCGTGACAACTACAACGTTGACAAGATCACGGACTGCTGGAAGTGCAAGCGGACGTTCAACGATCGCAAGACCCTCCTGCGCCACCTCAAAGAGCACAACATAGACCTGCCGTTCAAGTGCTACCTGTGTGATGCATCGTTCGAGGACAGGCTGATGAGCCTGGAACACAAGCACGACGAACACCCGAGTGATTGGGCGACTGTTCAGGAGAAGAACAAGGTGACCAACCTCAAGGATTACTCCGAGTTCATGGAGGCTGTTGTGAAGGACACGCTCGATGGAAAAGTAACCAGACGCACACATGAAGGTGTTGAGCTCGACATTAAACCGGAGCCAGACTATGCACAGCGCAAGGTCTTCTGTACGCTCTGTCCTAAGAGATTCTGGTCGCTGCAAGACCTTCGGCGTCATATGCGTTCACACACAGGTGAGCTATGCTTCCTTTCTATTTATTGCCATTGCTGTTGCTTGCATCGGAAGGTGGTTGTGAAAGTGAAAGTGTTGCTGCGCTTTTGTATATGTTTCCTCATCTGACAAAACCATCGAAGCAGCATCATGAGTTTGAGGGATCTTCTAGCTGAAAAACAATAGAAATATGAATTTTGAAAATGATACATGTTACAATGGCCTATGCTAGAATTGTAAGGATAGAAATCATGAATCTTATTTGTTTAGGACATCTCACAAATTGTTGGACAAATAACTGCAAGCTAATAAGATGTGCAAGCTTTTACTTTATAAACTGGTTTTCAGTCTTTGTGATTTACTGTGGCTTTTTTATCTATAACCTTGTCACCTTGTGCTGTCAGTTCGTTGAACTCTAGCGACCGTCATGGTAAACCTTCTCTATTGCTTTCTCTCTGAGGTCACGTCCCTTATTAATTCCTCTAGATTAATTCCGGTTCTTTCTTGTATCTTGTCCATCCATTTCTTCCTTGAGTGCCTTGGTTTTCTCTTTCCTTCTCTGCACGCCAACTGCAAGCTAATAAGATGTGCAAGATTTTAGTTTATAAACTGGTTTTCAGTCTTTGTGGTTTACTGTGGCTGCTTTTTTATCTATAATGATCCAGGAAACCAAAACCCTTCCTGCCTTCAAAAAACAGTTGAAATCGTACTTTCTTTGCAGTGTTCAGAATTAGTACTATAATTATCTGCAGTGAACTGTCATGACAAGTACTGCACCTGCGCTATAAAAAATTTCGTAATTACAATTGCCAACATCATTTCCTTTTCCATTTCATTTTATCGAATAGCATGTCCAAAAACCCAGCTTCCTTCTCAACGCTGTTTGTTGTAGCAACTCATCATTCTCAACTCCAATCTTCCTGCGCACTTCTTCGTTTGTCTTCTTCTTTGTCCATGATATTCTCTGCATCCTCCTCCATATCCACATTTCGCATGTGTTGATCTGCTTCTCCGTGTTCTATGTCATTGTCCACGTCTCACATCCATCTATCCATATCTTTTTATCTATAAATGTTAGAAACACCTTCTGAAGCCTTGATCTGTTCCTTCTAAGAGATTTTGAGGTTGTGACAAAAGTAATAAACTTATGAAGTGCAATAGGACACAATATTGTTAAATTAGAGAATTTGTATAGCTGTATCTGTTGTATCTTTGGCAGGCGACAGACCATTTGAATGCGATATCTGTCTATCACGATTCACTCTGAAGCACAGCATGGTGCGACACCGGCGCAAGCACATGACTGAAGGTCTTGGTGCAAGTGGCGAGGCTCAGTGCAGTGCAAGCGACGAAGACAGCGTACACATGTCAACAACACCAGTGGAAGAAGGTAGTCTTCTGTTCGTTCTAATTCAGACGTATCTTGTGTTCTGAACTTCTGATTTATCGTAATGTCTTGTCTGTGCTTCCATTTTTATTCATTTCTTATTTTACCATATTTGTACAAGTCATCTTTTCCATTCATTCGTTCATTCATTCTGAGCATTTATATAGTACCCCTCCAAGAACCTCCCAGGCCAGCCACGGCTAAAGAAAAAAGACTAAAGCGACTTGCAAAACCTGATAGTTGTGCCCAAGCCCCATTCTTACTTATTCACTTCGATTCTTGCGTATCTTTGACGATCATCTAGATGAAGTTGTCATTCAGTTACACTTGGTTAAGTACTGTATGTGTTATGCATTTCTTTGTATCCCATTAGTATCACAGACTGCACGGCTGAAGCATGGATATTTGGGGTTTCTCTGCTTTTTACTTGCCATTTTCATGTAAATTTATCCTAGCATAGACACTGGTGCCCAATGTCTTTATCACACAAGTATCTGAACAAAGTCCAGCATTTATTAAATGGAGGCCAGTATTTATTCGTGTTATATTGTTATATCGCAGAAATTGACGAGGACAGCGATCTAATTGGGACCTAACACTCGCATGTTTGACTAAGTTTTACTTTAGTGATTTTGCACATGAAACAAATACTATAAATAAATAACTAAATAAATAATCATTCTGTGTGGTGATGATGATGATGATGCTAATAAAATGATAATCAAACTACTACCACTAATGATAATGTAGTGTTGATTTTTAGCCTAATATTAGGAATGGTGTTGCTAATGGTAATTAGCTCATTGCAAGGTAGACGATGATGCAATAGATAAAACTGTTTTTGTGATTTCAGGATGTGCCCAATCTTCACCTAAGATGTGCACCGATTCTTCAGATGAATCGGCCAGAGTCAGTCTTTCATTGGGTCAAATTCTGCCATGTGTTACTACCGCTGCGTCTACACACGTATCGGTTGGTGGCGAAAGTGGTACTAAGGTATAATCTTATGACATTTATCTCTTTTTAGCACCAATCTTTAGGATGTTAAATTCAAAATAAATTATGGTTTGTTTTCATTTTTAAGTTTATAGGTCATGTTAAAGTTACCTTGTGTCAAATCACCAAATCACCATTTTCTTGCCAAAGTTTGGAACTTATTTTTTTAGAACTAAAGGTCAACATCTCAGTCTAATTTATTTTTAGTCATTGTTCTTTTCACATTTTCCAGCTGTCTGATCAGTCGGACTTGCTCCAGACCCTTCTTGACATTGACGATAAATCAAAAATCGACCGAATGCTGGAGTCTCCCACAAACGCGGCAAACATGCTTGGCATTCGACGACCAAAGAGTGAATAGGGACCACTCAGGGTTTTGCCCAGCCACAAAAACATTCGACCGTTTCATTGACGCGTCTGCTTTGTGCTTGCTAGGCTGCGTTGCCATTCAATGATCTTATGGCAAATTGGGTGTTATTGCTGGGACTATTGCAAGAACATATCAGGGATGCTTTTTTATTCTGAGGAGCTTTTCTATCATGACAAAGTTGAGATTAAATGCTTGATTAAATCCAGTCAATTTATGTTTAATTGTAAATGATTCTGAAGTTTAAACGACAACCGATATTGAAAAATATGCAGACAGTGTGCATCATATCAGCCATGAGAATTACAAGGCAGAGGCTGAATCATACTGCTAGGAATCTACTTTCAGTGCTGCGGATTTAAACTTACAGCCTGTGACTACATGTGTGATCGAAAACAGAAAATGGACTTTGTCAGGCTGGTTTTTGCTCTTATGCAATGACTGATAGGCACATTGTTTATGTGATTCGACATCTACCTACATTTCGTATGTGCATCACTCTGAGCATCAATAATCAGAACTAGTGCATTGCGAATCAGTAAGTTTTTATGTGTGTGTGAATGTTAGTCTGTACACAGCCTTTACGATCCTACTGTCACAACATTTATCCTAGACAATGAATTACTGACTGAATGTAGGAGCAACAAAACACATAAGTAGAATTGATATACGTCATCTCAGATGTTACAGAGTGATGCAGTAGTTCTTGCAATAAAACTGTAATGCTTCATTTTAGGCATATTTGTACTTTTTTATATCAACTGCTGATAAGGTGATAATAATGTGTTTGCCATCCTGCCATATCAGCTGCTGATTATCTGTGATTAGATAACATTCCTAGACATGCTATTTCATTTACATGTATAGCAGTTTTTGTTTCCTTTTCCCATCTGAATCTGGACAGTGATTTTTGCCAGTTACTTTAAGAGAAAATACACAGAGAGATGAACTGTAAAAAAATTATCTTGTTTTGAATTGTTCTCAGCCATTTTCTCTCGTTCGTATTATGCATGTTTGTTATTTGACGTGAGACAATGCGAGTATGTTGATTTGATTTGCTTCGACTGCTGAAGTTCTAATTTAGACGATGATTTTCCATTATCTTAACTGCTGATGCTAGTAATTGCAGCTTGTAAACTGGGGACTGCGTGTGATGCCTTGCTTTTTACACATGTATATATTGTAGATGACATAATTAATTTGTGTTTGTGATGTTTAAACTGTGACACCATTCGTCAGGCTATGTCTGTTGTTACACAGGAGAATTTTTAAACGTAACTTACACTTGCATTGATTGTATTTCTTGAGTTTCTTTTGAGTTGTTTTGTGTGTGGTAAACGTTTTCCACAGGACGTCATGACATTCCACTGTACTATGCATTCCGTCTGCTTAATTTTGATTTCCACGTTTTGATACGTATATAAAAAGAACTGCATTCCACCAATGACTCTTTGTGATCTGTCGTATACACGGGAGATGTTTTCACATATAATGGCACACGTTAACTATTGAATTTAGTTGCCTTGCCTTATTTTGTTATTTTTAACGCAAAATACTGGCATGTTGACACCCACAAAATGCAGCACAACAGGTTTTTCCAGAGTGTCCTCTGTCCTGGTTGTTGCCTATAGCTGCAGAAAATAGGTGTTATGCAATGTCAATCGTAAGTATTTATGTGATTCTGTAAATGATTGTTTGTATTGAGTTTGTACTTCTTCTGCACAGTAGATTTTTATAATGTTGTCAGTGTGTTTAATTGTAAGTTGAGTTGTCTTGATTTGTTTGGTTGAGAAGGTTTACCTGTTGTACTCTTCGGTAGACTGTTGCGTTGTTTGTTTCGTGGCCATGCAGCAGATAGACAAGTACTAAGTGATTTAAACTTATGCTCAAACCCTGTGCTTGCAGGTGAATCAGTATTTGCATTTGTTTAGTTAGGGCGGTATTGTAATTCCGCCTTGTTCGGCTGTTATGTCATAGGTCATTGTGTGTCCCATCACTGGTGTGTTTTCTTGCACTAACAAGTTTTCAAGTTAATGCACTCAATTTTAATTGCTTTGAAGGTGAGTTGATACGACATCAAACTGATCAGTGGACTTCGTTGATTTGTTGAGAGCCAGCTGCGTTTGCCCGATGAAGTAAAGGGGCTGGAAATTAATCTATAGAAGTAGCAATGAGAGCTGAAATATACGAAACCTGTAAAATGATTTGTGGCATTCTGTACATGTGTTTTTCAAATTACATTGTCGCTTGAAGTATGTGTTGAGTGACTAGAAAGTGGTAGCATACTCTTCACTGCAGTTATTTTCTTTCTATCCAAATCTATGAGTTTTTGAGTTAGCAGTAACCTGCAAATATCCTCCACATCTGCTCTCTAATACTAAATACCTAGTTGCTAAGTTTTATGGCTGGATCAGATGTCTTAGCTCTGCTGTGAGTCTGGTTGTGCAGTTTGTGGATATTGGCCAACATAAACTGCAGGTGTTTAATTCTTTTGACTTGAGAACTCACGATATCAATGATATCAAATTTATAATCATGTTTTATGGTGAGTTTTAAACGAATTTCATCTCAGGCTTCTAACTTCTTGCAGATTGGGATTGCAGCTGTGGTGTTAAGAAGTGGCTAGTCTTTAACCCTTTAACAATGAGCTACATTGGTTTCATGTGCATTTTAGAATTTTTAGTACATGCGGGTCGTTAAAAGGTCAAATAAATGAAACTGAAAGTTAATATTTATAGAGTTTTAACCCATGTCAACATAGCATGAAAGAGCAAACTTGCATTTGGGCCAAGTCATGTGTAAAACATTTACATAGATTGAGTAATGTGCCTAGAGTCCAACATAAATTATGTATGCATGTACCAATACCTAATTTATCAACCTATCAGGACATTTTTTTGTAGTGCATCTTTATACCTCACCGAACCACTGTGCACATCTAGTGGTGCAGCTGGAATGCTGGGCTCTTCACTGATTACCCTAGTATCAGACCTATTCACAGTTTTTAGTTAACAAGGTTCGAAGCAGCTCCTTTATCAGATTCGGGTGGGGGTCTGTGCAGGTGGGGTGCCCTGCAGGTCATTACCACACACATGACTGAACATCTAAATGATCTAACCATGTGCGTTTTAAAGCAGCTTGAATATATATATGCTGTGAAGAGTCAAATTACGGCGACCAGTACATAGGTACTCCTGGGTAAATATAATTATTTGCTATACTGTTTCATGATGCTAATGGCACCACTTAAAAATTAATTATTATGCAAAATACAGGATTATATGTATAAAAGTCTAACAAATAAAATGGTATATGCTATTATGAGCTTGACTGAACACATGCAGCCTGTGTATTATATGGATTATAGAATTCCGTATGAAACCTGACTACTTCAGTCAGCTTTTATTAGCTCTGAAGTCGGCTGTTAAAAAGTTCTTTTATGATTCAAATTTCATTTTTCATTCACATAACGTCTAAGTGGTTGTGTGCAGATGTATCTGGCTTTATTCTAGACAACTCAACTGGAGCAGCGCTTGGGACCCATCCGTAGCTCCAATAGATGACTTGCAATTTACTTTTGAACTGCTTGCTTCTCTGTACTACTTCAGTGACTGGGTGTGACACTGGACTTTTTGCCTTCTGGGAGCAATTGATGACATCATGTAGAGAACATGCTTTTATGTATGTATGTATGTATGTGTGTGTGTGTGTGTGTATGTATTAATGTATGTATGTATGTATATATTTATATGTATGTGTGTGTGTAAGTGTGCGTGTGTGTGCATGTGTGTACATGTATGTGTGTGTGTGTATGTATGTGTGTGTGTATGTGTGTGTATGTATGTGTGTGTGCGGGCGTGCGTACGTGCGTGTATGTATGTATGTATGTATGTCAGGTCTACAATATGTGCCACTAACTCTCTGTCAAAGGGTTTCTACCTTGATGCTCAGGCTTTCATGTGCACCAGGATGGACCAACAAGTGGCTCTTTCCCAGCTATGTCGGCAGAGGGCCAGACAGGATACGTTCCCAACATCTATACTCTTATGATATTGAAAGTGGTTGAGACTGTTCTCCTCACATAATAAACATCTTGTTGGCAGGTACCTGTCCAGAGAGCATTGTGCCTCTCTTGTTTGCGCGTTCACCAATTCAAGAAAGATACCCCATCGCAATTGGCTATACTGCTGGCATCATAGCTCGTAATTGCTTCTACTCTCTCTAGTCTGTCTAGCCATTTCGCTAGGGATCTGTGAGGCTGCGACACCCGCTGCCTCAGCTTCCTTCCAGATCTACCCATTGGCGCAGTCTTGATCAAACTGGACTTCACAAATGCCTTTAATAGTTTTAGCGGCCCAAGATCCTGGCAAATGTTTTCGAACACATTCTTGAGCTTTGGTCCTATTGTGACACTGTCAATAGGATTACATAACCCCTATAGCACCAAGCACGATTACTTCTTTCTTCAGTCAGAGTCTGGTCAACAAAAATGTGATCCTCTTGAATGGCTTCCATTCTGTCTCCATATTCACCCTATCTTGTCCAGCCTCTTGTCCTCTCTCTGTATTCGCTATCTTGACCATCTTGATTACCTGATTTTGCGTGGACCTGCATCCACAGTGACTAAGAGTGTCCAGATAATTATCAAAGAAGCAGGTAAAATGGACCTGAGTCATCTGACAGTTAATTTAATAATAATAATTTCAGCTTTATAACAAAGGGTGGTTAGGCAATTTGCAGAAACACGCCTTCAACCGTTGAAAGCTTTACAATCGTAAATTAGAAAATGGTTGAATTGCTACTTAGAGCCTAAGCGAACGGTTCCAGCTACTTTAGTCACTGGTTAGACCTGATTGAGACATCGTAATCTCCAAATTTAGAAAGTGCCACTTGAAAGCCTAGCGCAGGGCACCAGCTTATTCACGAGCGCTGCGTCAAATCGAAAGGGTTGTCCAAAGGATAGTCAGTGTGAGGTCAGAGTTCGGTTTCCAGGAGGTCAGCAGGGAGGCAGAGTAGCTGTTAAGGAGGGTGTCGTTTTGGTCGAAGATTGACAGATGGAATGTCAAGTAATGAGTTCTTGAAAAGGTGGGACTTAAGTTTAGAATGGAAAGCCCGAGGTGTGATGGATACGGGCGCTATAGGGAGAGATGATGACGGACAGTGATGATGGAGGAACCGAGAAGCACGAAATTCAGGAGGAGGGTCGTTACAGAGTCGAGCGCCGCGCTGGATTTGGCGCGGTTGGAGAACTTGAGATGAGATATAATCGGGGGTCGAGTGAGGGTGAGGCAAGAGGACGATCGGGTAGAGCGGGATGGCCGGATGGTGAAGAGTTCGCGAAGATATTTGGGCTGGGAGTATATTGTATAAGTATATAGTTGTAAGTTAGTGATAGGACTTTGAAGATGGGATGTTTAGCCAGTGAAGTTATTTGAAGATTGGAGTGATGTGATGATGCTTGGGTGTTCTGGTGACGGTTCTGGCTAATGAGTTTTGGGTGAGTTGCAGACATTTGATTTGAGTGGCTTCAAGGTTTAGGAAAAGGGAATTGCAGTAATCGAGCTTGGAGTGGACGATGGAGGTGGCAATGGAGGAAGCAGTTTTGAAGTCGAGCATGGGTCGGATGCGCCGGATTTCGCGAATATGCATGAAACAGGAGCGAGAGAGGTTTGAGATGTGATTGGAGAAAGAGAGATGAGGATCGAAGGTGACACTAATATTTCGGACTGGGGCATTTGAGGTGAAGGGACTGAAACATTTGAGGTGAAGGGTAGAAATGAAGTGTTAGTGGGTAAGTGAATTGGAGGGTCGGGTATTTTCTTGATTTGGTCAGGGAGGCCTATGAGGATAAATTCTGTCTTGGAAGGGTTGAGGTAAAGGAGGTTAGATGACATCCATTCTGAGACTAAGCTTACTACATTAAGTAATTGTGCAATGGAGGTGGAGAAAGAGGTTGGGGAGAAGGATATGTAGAGTTGAGTGTCATCTGCATACAGGTGGTGGTCGACAGAGGAGGATTGTATGAGATGACTTAATGGTGTGGTATAGAAGATAAAAAGGAGTGGACCCAGGACGGAGTCTTGAGGGACACCACATGTGAGTAGGAGAGGTTGCGAACAAAGGTTGGAGGCTTTGACAGGGAAGGATCTGGAAGATAAGTAGGCCTAGAGTAAGAACAGACAGTATAGAAGTTTCGCGCTTCTCTACAGTTTTGCGAAATGGATCGATTGAATTGACGGAGGCAGATCAGGTCCCGCATCGATGATCATTCTAGATATCTACCTGTTCGATATCTCGATCGATGAACACATCTCGCATGGATTCGAACCAAGGTCGCTGAACTGCAGAACGTCATCGATCTGTAGCGCGTAAACTTCTCGGTTACCGCGCATGTCACGTGGGCCAATGTTTCTGAAATGGTGAGTGGCTGGTGAGGCGTTCTTGGAGGCCACAGTCTAACTAGGTCGACCACAGAGCTGGTGTCTGCAGTGACGAAGCGCGATTTAAGTGTTTGTTTATCTGACGAACGGCGATGAAAAACTCTCCATCAACTGGCCATAAACGTCCCACGAAATTTACAGCGACGCCTGAGTCGAGAGATTGTATACATAGGCTCAAACACAGATGGAGCAATAATCGTTGTATTACTCAGGGTTTTTTCCCTCCTTCTCTCCTCCTTCTCCTCCGCCTGTCCTGTAACTGCTATCTCCTCACAGGTCTTTCACTCACAACTGAAAACACTGCTCTTTCGCAAAGCCTATCCTGATTCCTTTGCCTCTCCTTCCCTCTCTCGCCGTTTCAATTCCGAACACAATTCAACTAAGTGGTCTGCCTGCCTCTGGATTTTAACCTTTGCCTATCGATTCTGTTCTGATTGAGCGCCAGTGAATAAGCTGGTTCCCGCGACTTCGCTTTTGTGGGCGCTGTAGAAATGTTGAGATTATGATTAGGAGGATCGCATGACCAATCTGCATGGTGAAATCGACAACATTTAGGCCCTGAGGCTGATAGTCTACTGAATTGCGGCTTTGGAAGACCCAGCATGAATCAAATTACCGAATTTAATTCAAATAGATGACGCAATTAAATAGCATGTGCCGATTGGTTGTTTTACATGGAGCACTGTGTGGCTCAGTATTATGTCTACAATATTTTGTTTTACGGATTCAACCCCCTTCAAATAAATACTTTACAGTTATTATAATTTATCAACTAAAAAGTAGAAAAGATTTTAAAATGTGACCAAAACTAAAAGACCTCGACGTTATTTTCTGGCTACTCCCTTAATCCAATCTATGCGTAACGTATGGACTAGAAAAGATCAATGAAGTCTAGGGATAAGTTGATAACTCTCAACTAGATCGGATTTGGATCAATCGGGATCTTCGAGTAGCCTACTGAGCCCAGTTTAGTCAAATCCCGGGTTAATCCCCTCCATCTTCCCTTCGATAATTAGACCATTGATCGACTAAGTCCAATATGAATAGTCATTGGACAACGCCATGCGAGCAATTAACGTGCACTGTTCGTGCAGGGTTCAAGTCCAACAGTTGGGTTACGCACCCTCGATTAGTTTCCATGCGACGTTATATTCGTTGTCGATTCAGTTTGCCAAAAATTAAAGCTTCTTAATTGAATCCAATCCAAACGTGATGTCGACTAAACGCCCAATAAGAAACGAAGATAGAATGCAGCAGAACGAGAAGGAAGGTTTTCTATCAAGTGATGACAAGGCCTCATGCATCAATGTCTGACATCCCTGACACAGTTCTCGCCCAACCACATGGCGATAACGCGAAGCATACGTCGGCTGTGGGTTACAGTTAGAACACATTTTTATACAGCTTACTGCTTCACAGACTTTCCTCTACAAGTTGTTTTGTGAACGCAAAACGTATGACAATAATTGAACTTCTGCTACAGTCACAGATTTTAATTTCGAGCCAAGTCCCACCTAAGTAGCTGACTATAACTACTGATAGATGGACAGTGACATAACGCGCTAGCTCAGACCTGCGGTAACCAGATCCACCTATGATAGTTGAGGCACGGCGTGGTGGCAAGATTACTCCACTGATTAGAGGAGTCATCTTGGCGTGGTGGCGTAGTCGGTTGACTACCCAAGGCATGGTGGTCGTAGCCTATTGGTTGACGCAATGAGAGTGTGGGCCTGCCTGTTCTCACAGCTAACTGCCCAAAATGTTAGGAGTCTTCTAATTTCGATCGTCTCCTAGACTGAATGGGGCCTAGCTGTGCCGAGCTCCTGGAGACTTCTGCGTTGATGATGTTCGCAGTAAGCCCCTATATGAAAATTGCAAAGTTCTCCTCTGACTAAAGGCCTACTATTCTGTCTATTCACTATAAGGCGTCCATCTGCTGCTTTGTGAGGTCAATGTGAGCGTCCTCAGCCCCATTAGGGAGTCCAAAGAGTATGTAGGATGTAAACTGGCTGCATGCCGCGTTTGCTTCTTCATTGAATCAGGTTATTAACCCACACTGAATCAACCAGAAGTGATATCGTTCTATTGTAAATTTGTAATATATCCTGACATTCTCTTACTAAACCCAATCCAAGCTACACGATCTTTTGTCTACCTCTCTTTGCTCTTTTATTTAATTAGAAATTGAAATGCCAGACAAGACAAGTTCAGACCAAATATACCAATTGCTCCTAAACTTCAATATTACTCTGTTTCGGCCATCTACCAGGGAGTACCGAACGGTGATGTAACCGTATGTGGCGGACCCCTCCCCCCATGTGCTGTCGTCGTCTGCTTTCTAAACGTAACGCGGTTCAGGAACTCTAAACATATGCACGGTGCCATGTGGCCCATGTCTTACAAGCATATTATGCTTGAACATGCGCAAATAGATCGGCGACGCACTCTAACCATGCAGACGATGTATCTGGGTGCAACTCTAGTGAAAAGATAACCCTTCAATCTATCTCCTCTTAAGGTTCACTAACTGCTTCCAGTTGAAAATCGAACCATAACTAATGTAGATTTGGCCTACATAACGTTACACTGCTTGGAGAGTAGAGACACTACCCACAGATAGCTTACTGACACTTCTCTAAAAACTCCCTTTAGGTATCAACTTTTCTCCTCCATTGTGGAACCAATTAAACACAACGGCTTCGTTTGTCGCTAAAATTGGCCACCGCTCAATCCGCAGAATGGCGGTAGCTATTTAGTGAAATAGGTCTTCCAATGTCGGTCACTTGACTGATAAAACGTCTGTCGAGGGTCGGGGGTCAACTTGCTTTGTAGAAATCTATTGAACCAATGATGCTGAAATAATTGCTTTATAATATTACACAGACAGAAACCCTGTAGACGTGAAAATCATCTTTCGACCTCCATATATACGCTTCTGTCTTCTCGCAGCGTTGACCCAGCCGAAGCAACGGTCCGGTAGTTGCTTGTGTGTATACATATATATATATATATATATATATATATATATATATATATATATATATATATAAGATGAGATGCTTGGAAGAGTGTTTTCGGTTAAGTTGGCGCCTGGTAATCGGGGGAACATGGAGAGGTCATAAGTCTATTATCAGTAACTTAGACGTGCACAGGCGATGTGCGTCCGCTTTGTCATGCATTCAGAAGTTGTGCACCGTGCAGTAGATCAGCCAACCAGTCAACAAACGACGAATAGGGTTCGGTATTTATGCGACGGGGCCTCTGCAGCCTACACGCGCCTGTGAATAGGCCTATGCCAAGAGGCGCCGATCTGCAAGTGATTACAATGACCAAGAGACCTGCGTTGGAAATCATCGTCTCTTCAGATAGTTTAGTGCAGTGTATCACAGTATATTAGCAGGATACTAACGAATGCCAGGCTCATCATTGACTGCGATCTGTATTCGTTTCTTTCCGACCAGAAATCATGGCGTAATCTCAATTGCTCTGTTCTGTTCTGTCTGTCTGTCTGAGTCTCTGTCTGTCTCACTACCCTTCATTCATTCTGTCTGTCTTCCTATCCGTCTATGTTTGGTCATTTGTAATTTTTCAGGATTGCAAATGGTGCGAATATAAATTAAAACTTGAAAGTCTATACGAACTGCTTTTCTTGAATGCGGATTTCCTCCTGAAGTTGGCAACTTCTCATCATGATTACTTCACTCATGACATGTGATCCCTCTAGAATACAATGCACACAATAACAACAACGAACAAGATAACAACGATAATAAACAAATAATAAAAATAATAATAATATCAGTCTCTATATTAATAATCTCTAAGTCCATGGGGAATGGAGAACCTCAGGGCATAATAATAATAATAATAATAATAATAATAATAATAATAATAATAATAATAATAATAATAAAAATAAACAGCAGTAGGCACAAGGGACATGCAATGTATGTCATTCAGTTCGCCAACTCCATAACAAGGACGGCATGGTCCACCAACACGGGCCCAGAGTCAATCCATGTCCTGGTTCGAATAAGCCGCCCTTATCTTCAGGATTCTCTTTGGCACCTTTTGGCTTGGTGACCGTCGCGACAAATGCGAATCCCGACCAAATCACGACTGACGAAGAACGGACGACCGATGCCGCCCCTAATTCGGACCCGAGACCTGTCGGGTCAATGCGACGCCCTTGCCTCTCAGGAGGTCTTCTCAGGAATTTTCCCAAAGGAGCTAGATCAGGAGCTGGCCGCCTTCTAACCGACATTAATGGAGTCCATTTTGGCGGACTCTGCGAACCTCGCAGGATGGCGGCGCCTCCTCGCCTTTGGTGCGGGAACTTTGGAAACTCCTTTGAGGGGCGGCCGACGCCGCAATCTTACGTCCATCGTCAAGAAGCGCATTGCAGATTTTTATGACGGATGGCTGACTTTGGCCGACACTATCTTCCAACCAGACGCGGACACCCGCAAAGAGCAGAGGCCTACGGGCTCGAATGGAAGACAGATGCTGGCGGCGGCGGTAGCCGCAAAACTCGAGGATGGAAACATTAGTGCGGCAGCTCGCATACTTTGTTCTGACGACACCCCAGCGCCGATTAATGAAGAGACACTGGAACTCCTATGCCAAAAACATCCTGCCCCGCCGCGTGACTGCCCAGCCATCCTTCGACCGACCTTAAGCGCACCCTTCCAGACCACAGAGCTGGAGATTCGCACAATGATGCGCTCTTTCCCGATGGGGTCGTCGGCGGCCCTGATGGGCTGCGCCCCAACACGTGGCGGAACTGATTGGAGATCCAGACGCGGGACCTGGGCTGCTGAGAGCGACGACTGCTCTTATCAATCTACTACTGGCCGGCATCTGCCCTCAAGAGGTACGGCCTATCTTATTCGGAGGTACTCTTTTCGCCCTCCGTAAAAGCTGTGGTGGTCTAAGGCCAATAGCCATTGGATACGTGTGGCGTCGACTCGCATCTAAATGCGCCAACGCATGCGCCGTCCCACGTGTCACGCCGTACCTAACCCCTAAACAACTGGGGGTTGGCGTTCCCGGAGGCTGCGAGGCGGCAACCCACGCCGCTAGACGATTCCTGACCAGCATGGACACGAATTCAATAATGGTGAAGCTTGACATCTCGAACGCTTTCAATAGCTTGCACCGAGATTTCATGCTCGCATCAGTGGACGAACTCATTCCTGATTTATCCGCATATTGCCATCTTGCCTACGCCGAGGCGACATCTCTGAAGTTCGGGAGATTCACGATACAATCGCAAGAAGGTTCGCAACAGGGCGATCCCTTGGGACCTCTCCTTTTCTGCCTACTGCTACAGCTGATCCTCTATGCACCTGCATTCACCATTGGCCTTTGGATACCTCGACGACCTCACCTTGGGCGGAGATCCTAAGGTGGTGGAGGCGGATGTTAACTCGATCGAAGAGGGGATGTCTGCAACTTGGCCTCGCGCTCAACTGCAAAAAATGCGAACTCATTTCTTCCGACACCCATATCAACGACTTTAGTCAAGGCTTTCTAGGACAGCTCGCCCGAGTCAATGCATCATCGGCCGTGCTCCTAGGGACTCCGCTCTCCCCGACGGATGCCCTGCTTTCAGCCATCGACACCTGTGTGGCCGACCTCGGAATTGTCCTCGACAGGTTGCAACTAATCGCTAGACAAGACGCCCTACTGATCCTTAGACATTCGATCGGCTCGCCTAAACTCATGCATTTGTTGAGATGCACCCCTTGCCACGACCACCCGCGTCTATGGGCTTACGACGATCTTCTGTGAGGAGGGATCGAGCGAATCTTCAACATTTCGATGACCGATGACCAATGGGGTCAAGCTACTCTCCCGATCAGGATGGGAGAACTGGGAATTAGGAGGGCGTCCTCGCTGGCACTTCCCGCCTTTTTGGCTTCAGCGGCGGGCACTATGTCTGCGCTAGAAGAAAAGCTACAAGATCCCTACGACCAGGCAAGACTAAGGCCTTGCAGTCACCGCACGCCTCGAACTGGCTATACGCTCTCCCGCTCGTTTCTCGCGATCTCAGACTGGAGGACGATACCGTGAGGGTGGCGGTCGGCCTACGATTAGGGGTGGCCATCTGCGAGCCACACAGCTGCGCATGCGGCGCCTTCGTTTCAGCCAGAGGCGCACATGGCCTGTCCTGTTCATTGGGTTTTGGCCGTCAAGCAAGACACTGTAATATGAACGACCTTATCCATCGCAGCCTCAACAGAGCCGGTATTCCAGCGGTCAAGGAACCGTCAGGTCTTTCCAGATTAGATGGAAAGAGACCGGACGGGCAGACCCTGATACCGTGGAGTGGGGGGCGGACCTTACTTTGGGACGCGACTGTGGTGGACACAGTGGCCGCTTCTTATATCCCCGATACAGCTTCCACAGCTAGAGGAGCGGTGGAGATAGCAGAGGAAGATACCACAAGGAAACACACAAAATATTCTGAGCTAGAGAAGAAATACACTTTTGTTAAAATCGCTATAGAAACCTTCGGTCCCCTCAATAGTGAGGGCCTCGCCTTTCTGTCTGAGACTGGACGCCGACTTTCGACAACTACCGGTGACACCCGAGAGACAAACTTCCTTTTCCAGAACTTGTCGGCATTGATCCAACGTTTCAATGCGGTGGCTTTTCAGGGCACTATGTCAAGATTACAATCCACTGACAAGCGGCGACCCAGATAGCCTGATGACAGATCCGTTGGCAATGCCAATGATAAATAACACTATATGTGACATAGTAATAGTAATAATAATTATAATAATAATAATAATAATAATATCAGTCTCTATATTTATAATCTCTAAGTCCTTGGGGAATGAAGTACCTCAGGGCATAAAAATAAAAATAAAAATAATAATAATAATAATAATAATAATAATAATTGGCAGAGCGAAGATTCCAGCGCTAAAGGAACCTCTCGGCTTGGTAAGAGAAGATGAAAAGCGACCGGACGGCGTCACGCTCATTCCTTGGACACGTGGTCGATGTCTGGCATGGGATGTGACAGTGCCCGACACCTACGCCAAGTCACATCTTGCCGACACATCTATCAGAGCTGGCGAAGCAGCCGAACGCGCAGTTAAGACGAAGAGGGCCAAGTATTCCACCATAACCAACACCCACGACTTCGTAGCCCTCTCCTTGGAATCCAGCGGCGCTTGGAGCAGTGAAGGACTGCAGTTCATCTCAGAGTTGGGTAGTCGAACGAGTGCTGCAACCCACGATCCAATGGAGACATCATTTCTGTTCCAGCGTATCTCGGTTGTTCTTCAGCGTGGGAACGCCGTCTGCCTCTTCGGGACATTGCCACCACTCACTTAGCTCGCCCACATGGGCGATAACAGCATAATATAATAATAATAATAATAATAATAATATTAATAATAATATTAATAATAATAAAAATAATAATAATAATAATAATAATAGTAATAATAATAAAAATAATAATAATAATAATAATAATAATAATAATAATAATAATCTTCTTGGTAGCGTTATTCAAGGCAGTCGCCGGATTTATCTCCTAGGTTTATATAGTGTTTTAAAGTAATGAGAGTTTATAATAATAATAATAATAATAATAATAATAATAATAATAATAATAATAATAATAATAATAATAATTATGGTAGTCGAACGAGTGCTGCAACCCACGATCCAATGGAGACGTCATTTCTGTTCCAACGTATCTCAGTTGTCCTTCAGCGTGGGAACGCAGCCTGCCTCTTCGGGACCTTGCCAACACTCACTTAGCTCATCATGGGCGATAACATAATAATAATAATAATAATAATAATAATTTGAAACTCCAAGCGATTGCTTAGCATAATAATAATAATAATAATAATAATAATAATAATAATAATATCAGTCTTTATATTAATAATCTCTAAGTCTATGGGGAATGAAGTACCTCAGGGCATAAAAATGATAATAATATTAATATTAATAATAATAATAATAATAATAATAATAATAATAATACTAATAATAATAATAATATCAGTCTTTATATTAATAATCTCTATGTCCATGGGGAATGAAGTACCTCAGGGCATAAAAATATAAAAAAATATAAAAAAATAATAATAATAATAATAATAATGATAATGATAATGATAATAATAATAATAATAATAATAATAATAATAATAATAATAATGCCTAATAAATTAATAATAATAATAACAATGAAAATAATGATAAATTACATTTTGGGAGCGGCCTGACTGTAGCTGTCTTTCAGGAATCGACAATCACTCTCTCTCTCTCTTAAAAAGTCACTTCCTTGGTCCAACCGTAATTCATTGCATTTCATATCTAGTTTTATACTTTACATCTCGATTTTCGACCCAAACAACAGTACTATCCAACTGATTGGCATTCACTCTGAAGCGATCATTATTTGGTGTTTGACGTCGACTAGATCTTAATTAGTCTCAATCGGATTACCTGATAGCATCCTAACTGAAGTTGGTCGTGTTTGCTGAAGTTAAAGTCACCACAATATGTTGTAGATGCCGCTCCTCTCCTGCGTCATTGTCACTCAGCCTGTCACTCAATTTGTTATATCAATTACTTTTGTGGCATGGCTGAATAAATTATGTCATATTTCAAATTTTTCTGCATCATTTAAACAAGGCTATGCGTATTAAAAAAGCACATTTGGTAAAGTAAAGTGGCTAAACTGCTCAAAAAAGAGCTGTTGGCTCCACCCGCTCCAGACCCTCTGGAACCTTACAACCCCCCCCCCTAACCCAAAGTGGCGGCAGACTTTGTCCCATCATGTGCACTGAGTCCCAACGCTGTTTTAAGGGCACGTATCTAATATTTAGTTACGCAACTTAGCACATACGTAGCTCTCTTAGTAGACGGAAATAAAAATTACTTTCTTCCTGAATTTCATGCATCTGTCGAATCAGGGATGTTAATTGGTTATGGGCAATCAATTTTTTTTATTGAACTCTGCCATGTGAAGATATTTTTGTAAAGACAATTACGACAACATTCGACTTCTTTTCCCTCTGTCTAAGTGTATACTAATACTATATGTATATATATATATAATATTAATGACAATGATTATCATACGCAGTAAAAGTAACAATTGACTAAATGCTGTAAACGTCTCACATATATACTTTGTCCCGACTAACCTGACTGATATAAATTTATTTAACGACGCATCCATAACGAGGATGATAAGCGATGATCATCGACTTATATACCCAAGGACCCAACAGGCCTGGGGCTTTCCTGGCTTGGCCTGAGACGCCCAACTGCCATGGCCCCTCATAAACATTCTAGAAAAATCTAGATTCGTCATTGGAATCCTGGTACATATATGAAGAATAGATGTATAGAGGCAAAACACTCAATGACCGGGACACGCAATACGATATTATAGCTATGTAATACACAACAACAACACCAGGATCCAGCACCGTAGAGAGGGAGTACATCCAGCCCTTCCTTCCTTCCTTCCTTCCAGACAACTTCCAGGAAATCGGAATCATCGAGATAAGAGGCAGCGTCGAGGAAACAGTCGAGGGCGTCGTCATCATTTGATGATGCTCCGTTGTCAGCTGCACAGAACTATATTAAACAAGACCACAAAAATATAGTAATAATAACAACAATGCTCTCGAAGGATTGGTGTTATACACGCCATCATGTATACTATAGGCTTACGCATGTGTCCACTATATAATTATAAATATTATATATAATGTATAGGATATATACATGCATATGTGAGTGTATATGTGCAGGATCTATGCATTTGTATACATTGCAGATACGTACGTGTATACGCTACAGATCCTTATATACAGTGACAAAGGAATCAGATTTTAGAGCAGTCAAACACGGATTCCGGATTATATATGTATATATATATATATATATCAGTGTATAACTTATTATCCGATATGCAGGAGCCTATATTTTATTGGATTATATACAGGTCTATGTATGCGCCAACTTCTTTATGCACTTTCAAGGACAGGCAGGAAATGCGATTAAATCGTCATTTGAGCAACTGAAGTCAGATTTATGTCCGGTTCTGAGGACATAATACACGCCTATAGTACTAGCTCTGTTGTCAGCTGATATATTGTTATGCGTGGTTTTTATCAACACAATTTTCCATGGATAGAATCTAAAAGTTAGCGTAAAAATTCCCAAATTTAAACTCTGAACAGACTCGGCTCCACTCGTCAGCTTTAATGATCCTCCATTCACAATTCAGAGACTGAACTCTGGAACAACACAGAATTTGACTATAGACGGCGCTAAGAAAACTGTGCAGGCAAGCATATATATATATATAGGCCTAGAATGCCTAAGCGTGATAACTGAGCCGTATCAATGCTGTTAACAGTGAACTAATTAAGTTGCGTTTTTATTAGTGTTTAATAGTTGACCTCTAACCATCAAAAACTCCGTCCTATTGACAAACGGATTATATCGGTCCTTCTCGGGTCTTATCCTCCCTGTTGAACCTTACGTGTACAACCAAGTTATATCTAACTTTGTCACATGTTACTCCTGAGGTTAATAAAACAAGTTTTGTTTGCTTGTTTATTAAAATCTCCTCAGCTCTAAATACTTCCTAAGAATTGTTAATTAGATGGTCCTGATTTCCACAAACTACCCATAATTCCTTTAGCCCGTTGCCTGACTTTCAATACGGAACAATACGGAACATGACATGGCCGCGGTGTCGATGCGCATGCGAGACAGACAACAAATCAGCCGCCGGTCCACGAGCAAAGGGATCTTACACTAGGAAACCGTCATGCAGGTAAACTCGAGTCAAGGTCGAACTGGGGAACGCAGAATATGTCAGATAGCTTAGAGATCCTACATCTGATGTACTGTAGTCATGCCATAGACAGGTAATAAATTACAACACATCATTTGAGCATATCTACAACATACTCACATAAGCTTCATATATACATTCATACGTATTTATGCTACATACTTACATATGATGTCCCACGTGCTGCGATGTGCACATAGAGCCCATAACATGCATCATGTACAGATACACAAATTACAAATATATATACATAGGGCGTATACTGTCTGATACCAATGAAAATACCACCAGCGTACAAATTCCGCAGCAGAACAGTAAACATTGATAAGAAAATTCATTTTGCATTTAGACAAGAAAATCGCCCAAAATGACAGAAATCGTTGGGTGACTTCTGTCATTTGACAGAAGCTGTTGTATCAACTGATACAACGAATCCCACAACGACCCACGTGATAGGTGACATGCGCAGAGCCTGGTGTACTCATGGCGAAGTTTGCCACGGGTACAATTGGACGAACCTTTGACCTCTGAACCCCAATCAATTGATATTCCAGCATGAAAATCACCAGGTTATCCTACGCCCCCAAAACAATACTAAAGCTTGGGTCTCAGTCACAGCGTAGCTATAGTAAGCTTCCCAGAACAAGGGTCTGGTTCAAAGCCCCGACCACCAGCGATGTTAAAGAAGACGTACATTTTTAAATTTCAAGTCTTCGGTGACTTGTGCGTTAACGGCTGGCAGTTCCCAGATGGCTAAACCTGACAATATCGACCAAAACTAATCGATTAAAATTAAATAGCTTGGCCTTTGACCTGAGGATGTCAGCTTAGCTGAGCATCTTCGAGACTCCAGGTATAGGCTTAGGCCTATATCTAGTCCTTAAGCCATTTAGAGGCAGTTATCTGAAGAGTCTGTAAACTACTGGACTGTGCCCTGCTAGCATGTCCATGGGCACGCGGGTTCTAAACGGGTCACCACAAGAGAATTTTGGTCCTATGTATATGGACTCCATCTAGGCATGTAGAGCCACATTGATTGAAATAATTGCTACAAGGTTATATGAAGCGAAGCCAAATGAAGCAAAAACTTGAAGTAAGAGAACTGTCGTTGGAGTCCCATCAGTCGCTTGGAACTTGACCTCTTAACCTAGGCGTACTCAGTCAATCTGAGAGCGTTGACGCAACGATAATTAATGGGACTGAACGTGGCATCGTGCATCGGCGCTGAGGAGAGTGTGGGCTAAGACCGAGCTCCGGGCGAATTTTTATCACTGCATGCTGGGAGGTTGACGTCTGAACCCAACATTCAGTAAAGCTAAACTAAATGCATGCGACAGTAAGCATCCATATTAAAATTCACAGACTTCGCGAGTGCAATAAGTCTTCTTTCAAATTTTCATAAACAAATAAAGGCGATTAAGTGTATTATAATATTATTATCATTGCCATCACCGTATTTCGTCGCCATAGTCTGATCGTCATTGTCATCTTTATCATTGATGATAAATTTAATAATGATGCACTAACAATGAGAGCACCATAATATCAAAAGAGTACAAGAGTGAATATTAACGATATAGACTAACAATGGAGAATTAATTATTATAAAGAATAACAAATAGTAGCAGAAGTGGCCATCATGACTTAGGTTATATTAAGTTATAGCTAAATAATTACTCGCATGTTATCACATCGTCCAACACAATTTGATAAGAAAGTAAAACTGGAAAAACTAGAATTTCGTTGGGTGTGGTTATCTGTTGCTGTGGGACAAAAAACAATATTCTGCTTTAACAACAAATCTCTTCTATGCGCTGGTGAATGAACCCCACGTGACTACATCCTCGTTAGATTATTATAATATTATCAGCACCTTAATCCCCATTGAATTTTCCTCCTGTTCGGCTTTTAGTTATTATCAGGCCTTTTATAAATTTCTGTCCTCGTTTTCTTAACAACCAGATTTTAACAAGTTGTCAACTCCGCAGAAGCAGCTATTCGGAACCCCACAAATCTGTGGACACCCCAAAAGGAAAAACTGGTCCTCCCCGAAACAGAGGCGTCTTACAACGCCAAGGTATTATTTGGAGTAGCAGAAGCATTTTCTGAATCTTTTTCTGGAGTTGGCGATTATGGACATACAACAAAAGGGGACCGTACATGCTAGACCAGTTTTTTTCACAAATATGGACAGTTGGACACACACAGAGATTGAGACACACTGACATGGACACACATAGACATGGACACAGACAGGACCCGACGACTCGTTTATCACTGCCACAGTCGTATACAGTAATATACAAGTACCCCTTACGTCAACATTCCAATAATTAGGCCTCATAAATACGTTTAATTGCTGCGAACTGTTGCGATGATCTGGGCCGCTTCGCTGACTGCTTGATGGGTCGTCTGAACATTCCGAACTCGTTAAATCAGGAGAAGACATCATCGACGGAATCAAAATCAGTCAACGCGTCATGGTCGTCCTTCATCGGTTCAGCAATCACGTGATTATAATCGAGAAACAAGATCAAGAAATGTTCAGCGCTACAGGAAGGACGAGAGAGACAGACAGAGACAGATAGAGACAGAGACATATAGAGAAAGCGAGAGATAGACAGAGACAGAGAGAAAGACAGAGATAGACAGAGACAGAGAGAAAGGCAGAGATAGACAGAGACAGAGAAAGGCAGAGAGAGAAGAGAGAGAGAGAGAGAGACAGACAGACAGACAGACAGACAGAGAGAGACAGAGAGAGAGAGAGCGGTCTTTAGGTGCCGACGAAATGCACTAGCTTTACGGCGTGACTCGAAACGACATCGCAGCCAACATCCTTTCTTTTTACGTTGTTTACTTACGGATTATCGTCTTTCAAGCATCGTATTAATCAAGCTCAGTTGTGACACCTCAGAGAAGGAGGAGGAATCGTATGGCAGAAGGTCAGCTGAGTACAGCTGTCGGATGAAAAACGCTCCTCCACACATGTATACGCTGCCTCCTCCTCCTCCTCCTCCTCCTCCTCCTCCTTCTCCTCCTCCTCGGCCCGTATTCTGTGTCCCGGAGTTGTGCCGTGCATTGCAGGTATTTACTAAATGTTATTTCAAAACATTTATAGTTCACGTGGTGGTCGCTCCTGCTTTTCATTTGGTAACTTATTTTGTCTCTCGGTGCGATGACCGGAAAGCAGCGAAGTATATTGAGTCTGAATCGATGGACCGACAGAAGCGGGTGATCGAACGACGGTGAGGCGCCATCTTGGCTGCTCACCGTTAGCTGAAGTATTTCAGATGAGGATCTGCTCTGGCAACTCACCGGGGTCGCCTAGTGCAGGCTCACTTCTCGTTGACAGGCAATATCTGTCGACGGGGATTCCATTATAAATCTATTAGCAAAATACGATCCACATCAGCAAGGAGACTTATATTCTACGAATATATATATATATATATATATATATATATATATGGGAATGTTGTAGCTTCATCATGTGGCGTAAAGTTAGATATTTAGCATGGACTCTAAAATCCACGGGTGGTATATGTTCAAATCAGTGCTATACATTATAAACTGTGGCACACACTGGACCCTAGCGTCATTGGCGATCACATGTTGTAGAGTGGCTAAGTTTCTCATCCAGTGGTGCCGGATCTCTACATTTATAATTAATGCCTCTGTCAGGCTAAGTGGCGAATTTATACTATCGCTATTTTCTATTTGGTTAAACATAAAATGTGTGAAACAATTTTTGAAACAATTTTTGAAACAAAACATGTATTTGGGCGGTGGATTTCATGTTTGAGGTGGTGGATCTCAAATCTGAAGTTCCGAATCTCAGATTTTGCGGCTGAATAGAACCACTGAATTGTGGTGAACTAAAGGTTATTGCAATGAGCACATATACCTTACACTATTCAACTACCGGGTACGGGAAAACTCATCTAGAAAGTTAGAGAGTCAAGTTGCAAAATGCCCAATTCTCTAAAGCGGCTGTTCAACGGCCAACGTGATTCCGGAATTATCACATATCAGCAGAGGCTGAGATCTCGTTTGACAGGTGGGGAGACACCAATGAGTCAGGTAGGAAATGTGGGAGGACACATCTATTACATGTCCCCTCTTTGTAAAAGGGGGGGACTTGTCCCCCTCTACTCCTTTGGGATCGCCCCCCTTGCACATCAAGTCCGACGTTGTCTATAATCGCATCTTTTCCAAACCAGATTCGATTAGCATCGACACGTCAATCTGGATCCATAGTGGCCACGGTCAGTCAGTCCTCCATTGGTTGTTGATGATGATGACGATGATCATTGGTTTGGACTTCTACTTGACCGCTTCTGTGTGTTTTTGTAAACTACTGTCGATATGACCCATATCTTCACTGGGTGATATCCCGCATACGTTAACCTCAGTCCAACCTCAAATGGTGTAGCCTACAAGACATAGTTCACATTGTCCTTTTGACGAGTGAAGGACCCAAGAGTCCTCATTGGTTTCAATTTTCATGACCCGACCGACCCATCTAAAATGGATTCGCCCGGGATCGACCCGACTTCTGAAGCCAAATTTCCGACCCGTCTTTGTGCCAATTATACTAATATTATTTTTTGTCCCAGCGCCGAATTGTCCGCGCCGAACTGTCCGGCGCCGAATTGTCCTAGAACCAATCAAGAGAGGGACTAGATTCAGATGAGTGATAACACACTGTGACACTGGAACATAGGGCAGAAGATCAACACGAACGCTGGATAAATTTCTGATAGCGTTCAAGTGGTTGACTGCATTTATTTCGCTAGGTGGTTTTCATCAGTAGGTTACATAGGCCCCGTGCACGGCTGCCATACAAGGACAGAGATCCTGAATGCAATGCTTTGGGGGAACTATCAAGATAGTCAACGCAGGACGACCCGTATATACATGGTGGGCCCAAAAAAGTAATCCCTACAGTTTTTAGCTAATATTTCGGCCAAAAGTAGGAAATATTAAATGAAATTTAACAGATACAAAACCATTTCATATTTGCATAGAACAGCCAAATGTTACTAAAATATTTCAAGCAGAACAAAAGTTATGTCACTTATAATGAGTGCAATCACCGATTTTTGATGGTCAAAAATATTTAACGCCCCAAAAAATTGTAAAAAGCAAATTTCTGAAGCAGCATTTCAAGTAGTTGTAATATAATGCACTTCACAATTATTATTATTGAGAAAAGAAACTGGAGAAAATCGCATGAGGAAGTCACTTTGACGTCGCATCTAGCAAGCAGTCGATTAAATTGGTGAATAAAAATATTTTGCGGTTAATCATTTTATGATAGCGTTTGTAACAAAATAAATATGGGCACGGTGTCAACGTCGAAGGGCAGCGGAAGGCAGAAATCTATCCGCATCCGAACAAATATCGAGCATGTTGACGAACTTATGTGCTCCCAGAATAGCAACATCAGAAATCATCTCAGTACTTGGCGAATTTCAGCAGAGTTGAATATCAGCCGCACATCTGTTAGAAGAATTGCCAAAGAAGATCTGAACTTCACCGCTTTTCGTCGTGTCCCTGGGCAAATTATCACCGATGTAATAGCCCCAACCAGGTCATTAAAACTTGCCAAATAGACTCAGAATATGTGTGGATAGTGGTGGTAGACAAAGGTTTTAAAACAATATGATGTTTGTTTTATAACAATTACATGAAACATAACCTCATAAAATCGTTTTTGTAACTTTTTTGCTGCGTAAGATGCTTTTTGACTATCAAAAATCAGTGGTTGCACTCATTTATAGTGATATAACTTTTGTTTTGCGAAAAATATTTTAGTCAAATTTGGCGGTTATATGTAAATGTGAATTAGCTTAGCGCCTGTAAAATTTCATTTATTAATCCTTACTTTTGGGCGAAATAGTAGCATAAAACCTGAGGAGTTACTTTTCAATGGCCCACCCTGTATAAGCAGATATATTATCCGTCCACGGGATGCACCCAAGTAAACGTTGGAACTACTTTTGCGTATTAAGTGCGCGGCTGAACTAAAAAGTCGTTGCAACTTCCCCATCCGGCTCAAAGGGACGCCAGCATATAATATACCGGAGCATTAATCTAGGCGACTTGTGACAAAGTCGTGCACTAAGGTGGCATCTGCGCCGGGAGTGCGAGCGAGTGAGATATCACGCACAGTTTGTAGAAGCAGCTGCCGGAGACGGAATTTATGTGCTGAGTTAAGTGCCCTTGGTCAAAAACGAACCCCAAGTCCCGAACAGAGAAGGAGAATATGAATAGGATAAGGGGGAAGGGGTAAGATAGTATCCAGGTCAATTTTCGCCAATTGCTAGTAACAAGCCAAATAAATTCGGTTATTGATAGGTTTTGCCTGAGTCTATATGTGGACATCCAAGATTGAAGTTTGGTGTCAATAAGATTATATATCTTCTTGAAGTTCATGGGTCGAAGACCCGTAGGTGCCCAATGGAATCAAGGCCTCTGTTTCCAAGCCTGCTGAACACTCACTGGGTCTAAAGACCCGTTAGGATCTAACGGAACTCTGATCTCTGTACCCAGAGTTATCTGTCAGTCTTGCATCGGATTTTTTGTCCTGTCTTTTTACGGCCAACTTATCTGCACCCATTCCACCGACCCTCCTCTTGTTTCCAGGCTGTGGACTGACTCTGCTGTTGTGAAATATCAGAGGCGAGGTTTGATATAATAGTTTTCCTTCTCCTATCCATATTCATCTCCCGAGGTACACACTGGGCAGTGGGGGCCAGGTTTATTGTGATGGCGACCTGATCTCGCTATGCCAAAACTCCGTCTGTATATATGCAGTTTATCAAAGAGGTGGTGTCGCCACTCACCATCCCACTGCACCCTTGCGAAGTTGCCGCTGTTGGTCCGTGACTGCTTATTCGTTGGGGACAAACCCCACTCATTTCGCAGCGACCAGTGTCACACTGGTGGGCATTTCACTCTCCGTCACCTGTGGTCGCGATGGGTTGAGTACAGACAAGTACTCTTTTGATTTTTGAAAAGGTTTAAATCATAGACTTTGTAACAATACTATCAAAAGTTGATTGAGGGCCGGGTTTGGGCGCCTAAAGAATGACAGGTCCCTGGGCATCTGACCTCTTACCCCTCTCGGCCCGTGGTTCCTACGTGAATGCGACTGTCCTAATATCCCCGGATCAATCAATCAACCAACCAATCAATCGATCGATCGATCAATCAGTCAATCAGTCAGCCAGTCAATCAATCAGTCACTCAATCGATCCATCAATCAATCAATTATTATTCAATCAATCGTCGTTTAGTTGACAATCCAACAGTAAATCAGAACGCAGCACGTAAACTACAATTCTCACAATTTTTGTCGGTTCAACCAGGAGGTCACCCGGAAGTTATTCAATTGTAACAATAGCCTACCAGTCCCCAGGACTAGAGCGAATGATATCATGATGTTCGTAGCTTCTCAAGTATCTGGTTGCCTTTTCCTCAGGACTCTCTCTCCGCCAGTCTTAATGGGGTCTATAGCTTTACATCTGTATTATGACGCATCAGATGAGCTCGAATATATATATATATCTATATATGCATCGGCCGTGCTACATGTCCGCTGAGTAACGCATTTATCGACCCTAATGTGCGTTTTCCAGACAGACAGACAGACGGACCTACAAGACAGACAGACAGACAGACGGACCTACAAGACAGACAGACAGACAGACGGACCTACAAGACAGACAGACAGACAGACGGACCTACAAGACAGACAGACAGACAGACGGACCTACAAGACAGACAGACAGACAGACGGACCTACAAGACAGACAGACAGACAGACGGACCTACAAGACAGACAGACAGACAGACGGACCTACAAGACAGACAGACAGACAGACGGACCTACAAGACAGACAGACAGACAGACGGACCTACAAGACAGACAGACAGACAGACGGACCTACAAGACAGACAGACAGACAGACGGACCTACAAGACAGACAGACAGACAGACGGACCTACAAGACAGACAGACAGACAGACGGACCTACAAGACAGACAGACAGACGGACCTACAAGACAGACAGACAGACGGACCTACAAGACAGACAGACAGACGGACCTACAAGACAGACAGACAGACGGACCTACAAGACAGACAGACAGACGTCTGTCCCTCTGTATGTCCATCCGTCCGTCTGTCTGTCTGTCTCCATAGTGTTCAGACGTGCATTTACTATTTACATGTCGCCGTTCTAGCTCTTGTCCTAGGTCCGAAGCATCTTCTGTGTATAGTCACCCATTCCAAATGAATTGGACGACCATGTGAATGAAACCTGTATACTTGTTGACTTGAGTCAGTGACATGCTTTCGCGCCCTCTATCGCCTGCAAATTGACGATGTTTGTGTTTACCCAGGTTTATCTCGTCCAAGCTCTAGTTAGATCTTCGTTTGCCTTCAAAATCCAATTATTCACATCGCCCTATTAACCGCCTTTGCTCGTGTTTATTTCCATCCTCCTTCCATTCCTCCTTCCACTCTTTCTTCTTCTTATATTCCATTCCGGTGTCTCCTCCATCTGTTTTCCAATTGACCGTGGCCACACTCGCTCAACTCTTCCTCTCATAGGTGTAAACCGGTCACTTTGGAGATTGGTAAATCACACGCTGTGTGATCAGAATGCTCCGGTGGTGGTTTGTCGGTATCTTAATCAGAAATTCGTAAAAGAGGCGTCTGAACTAGAGGTCCGCGGGTGGAGCGTTTTTGCTACCCGACACGTACCCGTAACCCAGGGGCCAAGACCGTTACCTGTATCTGTGTACCTGTACCCAACCCGTACTCAAAATTCCGAACCGACCCAACCCGTTCCCGCGGGTATACCGTACTCGTGGCGACTACAACTATTCGAGAGCGCTAACTGACTCCTCGACGGTCTAATTATGCAGTAAAAGTTAAACAGATGACGATATCTAGGCTTTACTCTTCTCCTGCTCCTTCTCCACGTGTCTCCTTCTGCTTCTGATCCTCTTGCTCCTCCTCCTCCAATTGCTCCTCTTGCTCTCCCATCCGCTTCCCTTCCTGCTCCTCCATCTGCCCCTCCTATTGCTCTTTCTCCTCTTCCTCCTCCTGCTCCTGCTCCTCCTTTGTTCCTCCATTTGCTCCTTTTCCTGTCCTGCTCTTCCTGCTGCTCTTCTCGCTGCTCTTCCTGCTCATCAATGGCTCAATCAATCAATCAACCAACCAATCAATCAATCAATAGTTTATTGTTTCCAACGAAGATATATTTACAAGTAGTTTTAATCAGAGTCAATCGGAGTTGGTATACCATAAGAGAGACCCATGCAGGAGCAAATAACCCCGCAAAGGAGGAACGCCTGCAAATGCCTTCGTTAGATTAGTAGACCCTACTTACTTGTTCATTTATCGATTTGTCAGTTATAATAAATAAACCCAGTCGACATGACATATAAAATATTAAAATGTATGTTTATGTACGTTAATTATGTATGTGTGTATCAGAGGTGTAACAAGGTTTTGAAAAGTGGGAGGGCATATTTAAAAAAATATTGCGCGGATTTTTGCCCACCCCCACTTTTTGAATTCCCCCAGAAATTTGCAAAATGGGGGGCAGAAACTATTTTAACAAGGGCAATCTTAAAAAGCCATTGGATAAACATAGAAAAGAACCGATTTGGGGGGAAACATGGGGGGCACTGAGCACTAAAGCCCCCCAGTTTTGAAACTGGGGGCCGGTGCCCCTCCTGCCCCCCCACTTGTTACACCCCTGGTGTGTATGTAACTATGCATGCATATGTGTATGTGTGTAAGCCTATGTATGTATGTATTTATGTAGTTATGTATCTATGAATGTATTTGCATGTACGGTGTACCCTTAGTATAACGCCTTTTGGGTAGATTACCTCTAGAAAGCGCAGCGCTAGCCATAGTTGAAACGCAAATTAGAGTTCAAAGTTTATGAAAAACCATCCAGAATTTTATTTATGCAATGGCTCAGGCCTACGATCGCACAGGGCTAGGCTATGTCAACAGCACAAGACGAAACATGAATGACAAGATACAAAATTAATGACCGACACATTACCAGAGACAAGAGACTTTAGGCCCAAAAAGACAAGATACAAAAGCAAAACCCACTATTCTGATTTGCTTCGAAAAATTCAAAAACACGTAAAGAAATGTTTTCATATTCTGTTCGACGCCTAAAGTCGATTTAATCGTCTTGCAAGGCCCTCTTATGAACTCTTACGAAGACGCTAAAGCTTTCTGACACGATACAGTGCGATTGTCCGTTAGCCGTGACCCTTTACTCTGTCCGTACATAGTTTTCCTCTGGTTGAGCCATTCACAATCATTTGTTACTTCGTTTGTTCGTTCGTCTGGTCGTTCGCAACTAGTTCACCGAAATATACGCAGATGTCGCTTCCAAATTCGACGGTCTTTTTTTCGTTCAGCACTGCGTGGATTCGGCCAATAAGACGTCGCCTAGTCGTCACGTGACCGAGCGAAAGATCCTCTGCGCTGAGTGCAAAGCGATGAATTAAAAGGTCGACGTAGACGCCGCCGACCAAGCAACGCGCCACCAACATCCTCCGCGAGATCATGTCTACGCGATCAACGGAAAACCATTTCGTTGTGTTATTGCCTCGTTTATTTAGCGCCGATAGGAACCGATGCATGTATGTATCACATGTATGCATATATGTGTATGTATGTAGCTGTGTAGGCGTGCATGCATGCATGTGCGCATGTATGCATGTGTGCATGTATGCATGTGTGCATGTATACATGTGTGCATGTATGCATGTGCGCATGTATGCATGTGTGCATGTATGCATGTGTGCATGTATGCATGTGTGCATGTGTGCATGTATGCATGTATGCATGTATGCATGTGTGCATGTATGCATGTATGCATGTGCGCATGTGTGCATGTATGCATGTGTGCATGTATGCATGTGTGCATGTATACATGTGTGCATGTATGCATGTGCGCATGTATGCATGTGTGCATGTATGCATGTATGCATGTGTGCATGTATGCATGTATGCATGTGTGCATGTATGCATGTGTGCATGTATGCATGTGTGCATGTATGCATGTGTGCATGTATGCATGTGTGCATGTATGCATGTGTGCATGATTCCATTCTCATTCTTTCCAGTTTACGTTGTGCTCTGTTATACCTCCCTTAGCGAATTTTTGTGCTTCTATTGCTATGAAGCCAGTTTATTTTTGCGTGTGTTTGTTTTGTTGGATATCAATAAACGAGTTAAACGAGTTAATGTAGTATGTATGTTTATGTGAATGGATGGATGAGTGAATGGATGTATTTACGGATGTATGTATGCATGCATGTATGTATGTATTTATGTATGTACGTATGTATGTATGCGTGCGTGCATGGGTGGATGGAGGGATGGGTGGATGGACGGACGGATGGATGGATTGATTGATGGATGGATGGATGGAAGGATGGGTGGATTGAGGAGGGGTGGATGAATTTGTAGCTGAAGACACGTATAAGAAACCAGGAAGCACTTACAGAAATGTGCAAGCGAGAAATTGTGCCAAACGAATGTGATGGATCGAACGTTCTGAGAAACCATTTATAAACCTAACGACCTAGAACCGATTCAGCAGAAACGAAGGAAGTCGACCATCTACCTCGTTTCTCGACTTAACAGAGTGTTGAACCACATATCCAGAGGATGGGAAGGAAGGGGAGGGTCAGAGTTGCCATTTACGGTGGAGGCATTGCTCATTTTGGGATAGCGCTTTATAAATAGACAAGAAGACACTCCAGCTGCTGCCACAGGATTTCGTTGAGTCTATCTTTCAATCCATGGCGTATTTTCAGGGGCCTGGTCTAGCCAACAGGGTTCTACAAATTGTAAGACTTTTATTGATTTTTATGTCTTGCTCATAAACGCCGCTTAATTTCTTCATTTCATTTGTCACATATTCACTGTTGCCGGTCCCTCCATCTGGAACTCGCTACCTCCTCATGTTTGCAACTCTCTCAGTAAGTCTTTCGCTCAAACCTGAAAACCTACCTCTTCCAGTCTGCCTGTGGCTCTTAATGGTTGCCCCCGGCTTCAAGGTGCACTTCTGAACTTTCTGTAAGGAGGGCATCATCAAATTGCAGTTGTATTGTATTGTATATTCCATTTAACAATTACTGTGACACCACCTCTGTCTCTCGTTTTCCGTTTCGCTGACTCTCTCTCTCTCTTCCTCTCTCCCTGTCTCCTTCTCTCCGTCTCTCTCTCTCTTTCTCTGTCTATCTGTCTCTCTCTTTCCCTTTTTTTCTATCTCTCTCTGTCTCTCTCTGTCTCTCTCTGTCTCTCTCTGTCTCTGTCTGTCTGTCTGTCTGTCTCTCTCTCTCAGCTTTTCCCATCTGTTTTTCTCTATTCAGTTTCTTGATTTCATCTTGACCATTTCTTGCATAATAAAATGTACGTGCAATGCCTACCAAAATAACTTTGAGGGAAACGCAAATGCGATCCAACCTAAGCCTGACTTCAATGGTCTTTAATCCGTTATCCATGCATACATAATTACACATTTTCGTCGTTCATTTCCTACGTTAAAACGAAGTTCATTATGACAGATCATAGAAGTTAAGAAGGATTTGTTATTGGAGTAGGCCTATACTCACACTGAGACACACAAACTACGTGTACATGTGGTTGTGGTTATAGCGAGGAATGTAAATTTCGAGGGTTCTTAACATCCAATTTGCAGATAAGAAGAGCTTTGATCAGAGACAACCTCTGCATGAATAGGAAACTGACAGCATACGTATGCCATAAGAAGAGCCAATCAACATTCTAGAATGTCGCGGCGAGTTGAAGCTACGCATCGTCAATAAAACTGCAACCACTATTTCCCATTCGCTCCCTCGTCCATCCACATTTATCAATCGACCAATTCATCTGTCCATTCACTCATCGACCGTCCATTCATCACAGACCCAGGCCGATCATCCATTCATTCGTCACTGGGTTGGTCCATCGCCGATCCGTCTGTTCTTTCAACCTCCCTTTCTTCTCTCATTTCAACTTTTCTTCCATCTCTGCGCACTCAGTAAACCCTCGTCGAGTGAGAAGAAAAGAAGAAGAGAATGAGAAGACAGGAAGAGGTTAGCAGAAGAAGGTGAGGATGACATCGACGACGATGAAGGTGATGATGATGACGACGATGGCGATGATGAAGGAGCGAAGAGCAATGCGATTGTTGTCTTCGCCGGCCTGTTGTGTGCGCGTGTGTGTATGTGCGTTGGCGGTTGCACGCACTGCTCGACCCAAGTCAACTGCCGCAGCCACGGTCGCCTCTGCCACTGCCATCATGAACCCTCCCCTCCTCCTCTTCCTCCTTCTCCTGCCCCTCCTCCTCCTCGCAGAGAGAGCCCCGAGTATTTACTCAGTGGTCTGCCTCTGTCCACCTGAGTCGGTGTCCGTATGCCTAGGTCTTCTCTTGCCCGTTGCCTTTAAATAGCGAAACTGGTTCAGCGAGAGTCTATAGTCTTCAATCGGGCGACGACGAAGAGATGGATGCTACGCGCAAGAGTCTGATGATGATAGCGCTATATCAGCCGACGACGTTCCAGCTGCTGAGGCAGAGGGGACGCCATCTGCTCAACAACGACCTCTGTAGCACCCTTCGCAGGGCAGCGGCCACCTACCGACGAGGGGCCACTGCAGTGTCCGTCGGGGCAGAGGTTGAGGACAACCCCCTGCAGTCCTCTTCGGATGAGGCCAGAAGCAGCAGCAGCATCTCTTCGGATGGCAATGAGTTGAAACCAATGTCCTGTTTGGACGGTCCACCTGGATGGCCTCTTGTCGGGAACTTCCTTACGTACCTGAAGAAGGAGAACCGAGGGAAACTGCACGAGGTTCAGGTTAGACAATGCTCTATTGTCATAAATGTAGAAGAATCTCATCGGCTGACTTTGATGTTTCTTTAATGATCCATATACGCTCTACTGTCATTCGTGTTTCTGTTTTGTAATTTCTGATGACGTTATATTAACTTTATTATTAGTAATATTTATCATCAATGATTCTAGTAATTGTCGCTAAATATAGACTTCAAATGTAGAAGTGCTCATTTTTAAAGGTTTCGAAAAACTTGAGATATGCACCATTTCCTGAATAATCCGTTACCGTCTGCTTTAAACACTATTCGTCTCCCCGTCATCCATGGATGTTGTCAATTTAAGCCCATTGAAAACAGTGTCAGATATCGAAATCTTGGACTGATCCTATAAATAAACTCTTGCCAAACTTTATGCTGCATTTCATACAACCCATTTGGTTATCAAACGAACATTTTTGCCTTTGTCAAAGTAGGAGACTAAATTCATAAAAAGTCATGAAAACCTTAAGCTATCAACCAACGGCAGTAATTATGTACATACCATCACCCAAAGAGGGGGACTCATTTCGATTTAGGAGGCTATCATTCACATTCATGTTTTGTGTTCCTTAGACCAAATTCAGAATCATCCACTCTCATATTGTCGTGTAGAAAATGCTTAATAATAAAGCCGGTCTAAAATAATCTCTAGGGCAAGCTTCTAAGAGTGTCTATGCACCTAGTGTTGTAAGCACACATTTATACACATTGCACAGAGGATAACGATTCGAGACAAATAGGTTAACTGCACGCAGCCGGAAGACATGTATTTTCACTCAGCCACGCAGGTCCAACTTTTATCGACTATACCAGAGACTTCGCCTGAGTGCAGTTGAGGCCAACCTAATTTATCTACGGAGCTTCACATAAACTATTTTACGTACGCATAGTTTGGTTCCGTTCTTTTCGAAGCACCTACGCATTAACGACCTTCAAATAGCGGCAGACATTTCAAAGCGGCGTTCCTATTCTACGCTGCCACAACCATAAACAAGCCAATCGCAAAAATATGTTTCAACATAGATTATAATAGAGACCTAAAGATATAATTACGAGCAGACGTGTGCGTGTGTTATGCTTTGGTTTATTAATAGTTGTTTCTATCTGCGCAGCTGTTAGGCCACGTGCAGAGGTGCGTTTTATAGGTTGAATAAACGTTTTAGAATAGGAAATTGTTTTGGCCTTTTTGGAAGGAAAATTATGCGGTGTTACTTGCACGCATGGTTGTAAGAGAGAATATTGAAACTGAATGAATGTTTTTTTAGTCAATGATAACTAATTATAACAATGGAAAGGAGCTAGAGAAGAGATTGACTGATGGACAGAAGGAAAGACACAAAGACAGAAACAAAGACGTATGCACGGAAGAATTGACGTTCTAAAGGAAGGACGGAGGGAATATGGAGAGACTTATGGGGAGATCGAAGGATGGACTTAAGATGGACGGAAGGACTGAAGGACGGACGGAAGGACTGATGGACTGAAGAACGGATCGACCGACTGAAGGGCAGACGGAAGGACTGAAGGACGGACGGAAGGACTGAAGGACGGGCGGAAGGACTGAAGGACGGGCGGAAGGACTGAAGGACGGGCGGAAGGACTGAAGGACGGGTGGAAGGACTGATGGACTGTAGGATGGGCAGAAGGACTGATGGACTGTAGGATGGGCAGAAGGACTGATGGACTGTAGGATGGGCAGAAGGACTGATGGACTGTAGGATGGGCAGAAGGACTGATGGACTGTAGGATGGGCAGAAGGACTGATGGACTGAAGAACGGATCGACCGACTGAAGGGCAGACGGAAGGACTGAAGGACGGACGGAAGGACTGAAGGACGGGTGGAAGGACTGATGGACTGTAGGATGGGCAGAAGGACTGATGGACTGTAGGATGGGCAGAAGGACTGATGGACTGTAGGATGGGCAGAAGGACTGATGGACTGTAGGATGGGCAGAAGGACTGATGGACTGTAGGATGGGCAGAAGGACTGATGGACTGTAGGATGGGCAGAAGGACTGATGGACTGTAGGATGGGCAGAAGGACTGATGGACTGTAGGATGGGCAGAAGGACTGATGGACTGTAGGATGGGCAGAAGGACTGATGGACTGTAGGATGGGCAGAAGGACTGATGGACTGTAGGATGGGCAGAAGGACTGATGGACTGTAGGATGGGCAGGAGGACTGATGGACTGTAGGATGGGCAGAAGGACGGCAGGGTTGAGGGAAGGATAGAAGAACTGAAGGACGGGCAGAATGACTGATGGACTAAAGGACGGATCGAACGACTGAAGGACGGACGGAAGGACTGAAGGACGGGTGGAAGGACTGATGGACTGTAGGATGGGCAGAAGGACTGATGGACTGTAGGATGGGCAGAAGGACTGATGGACTGAAGAACGGATCGACCGACTGAAGGGCAGACGGAAGGACTGAAGGACGGACGGAAGGACTGAAGGACGGGTGGAAGGACTGATGGACTGTAGGATGGGCAGAAGGACTGATGGACTGTAGGATGGGCAGAAGGACTGATGGACTGTAGGATGGGCAGAAGGACTGATGGACTGTAGGATGGGCAGAAGGACTGATGGACTGTAGGATGGGCAGAAGGACTGATGGACTGTAGGATGGGCAGAAGGACTGATGGACTGTAGGATGGGCAGAAGGACTGATGGACTGTAGGATGGGCAGAAGGACTGATGGACTGTAGGATGGGCAGAAGGACTGATGGACTGTAGGATGGGCAGAAGGACTGATGGACTGTAGGATGGGCAGAAGGACTGATGGACTGTAGGATGGGCAGGAGGACTGATGGACTGTAGGATGGGCAGAAGGACGGCAGGGTTGAGGGAAGGATAGAAGAACTGAAGGACGGGCAGAATGACTGATGGACTAAAGGACGGATCGAACGACTGAAGGACGGACGGAAGGACTGAAGGACGGGTGGAAGGACTGATGGACTGTAGGATGGGCAGAAGGACTGATGGACTGTAGGATGGGCAGAAGGACTGATGGACTGTAGGATGGGCAGAAGGACTGATGGACTGTAGGATGGGCAGAAGGACTGATGGACTGAAGAACGGATCGACCGACTGAAGGGCAGACGGAAGGACTGAAGGACGGACGGAAGGACTGAAGGACGGGTGGAAGGACTGATGGACTGTAGGATGGGCAGAAGGACTGATGGACTGTAGGATGGGCAGAAGGACTGATGGACTGTAGGATGGGCAGAAGGACTGATGGACTGTAGGATGGGCAGAAGGACGGCAGGGTTGAGGGAAGGATAGAAGAACTGAAGGACGGGCAGAATGACTGATGGACTAAAGGACGGATCGAACGACTGAAGGACGGACGGAAGGACTGAAGGAAGGACTGTAAGACTGACGAACGGACGAACAGAGAGACGTGAAGAGGGGCCGATGGAAGTCGTACAGACGGACAGACAGACGCACATGTACGGACGAATGATCAGATGGATATACGATCGGATTTTGCTTTACCACTCATTAGCTGTGTTGTGATGCTTTATAGCTGTGCTTTCTTGTGTTGCCCTTTCGCCAATTATCTTTCCTTCCTTCCTCTCTTCCTTCCTTATTTCCTTCCTTCCTTCCATTCTTCCTTCCTTCCTTCCTTTTTTCTTCCTTCCTTCCTTCCTTTTTTCTTCCTTCCTTCCTTCCTTTTTTGTTCCTTCCTTCCTTCCTTTTTTCCTTCCTTCCCTCCTTCCTTCCTTCCTTCCCTCCTATTTTCCTTCCTTCCCTCCTTCCTTCCTTCCTTCCCTCCTATTTTCCTTCCTTCCCTCCTTCCTTCCTTCCTTTTTTCTTCCTTCCTTCCCTCCTTCCTTCCTTCCTTCCTTTTTTCTTTCCTTCCCTCCTTCCTTCCTTCCTTTTTTCTTCCTTCCTTCCCTCCTTCCTTCCTTCCTTCCTTCCTTTTTTCTTTCCTTCCCTCCTTCCTTCCTTCCTTCCTTCCCTCCTATTTTCCTTCCTTCCCTCCTTCCTTCCTTCCTTCCTTTTTTCCTTCCTTCCTTCCTTCCTTCCTTTTTTTCTTCCTTCCTTCCTTCAATCCTTCCTTTTTTCCCTCCATCCTTCCTTTCTTCCTTTTTTCTTCCTTCCTTCCTTTCTTTTTTCCTTCCTTCCCTTCTTCCTTCCCTCCTTTCTTCCTTGCTTGCTTTTTTCATTAGTCTTTCTTCAATTCAGTCTGCTTCCTTCATTACTGACTTCTTTTTTTCTTTTTGCATTAAGTCCTTTATAACTTCCTTCTTCCAGTTTCCAACTTTCCCTCTGTCCTTTATGCAATCTCTTCTTTACTCGTTCCGTCTTCGTTCATTCATTCCTTTCCTCTTGCCTTCATTCACTCTTAGTTAGATATGTTCACTTCTTCCATCGCTCTTCTCAGCTCCTTCCTTCTTCCTACATTCATCTAACTTGATTTCATCCCCGTGTTTTACATTTCTGTCTCCTGTGGTTTTCTATGGCTATTTTCCTAAGCCATTCCTCATCTGCCAGGTTTATCCCTGTATCGCCCGTTCTTCGGATAACACAATCTCACCAATTAAGCTCAAGGTTAACAGAGAACGGAGAAACCTGTGGCAGAAACTCAGCCCAGAGTACATTAACAGTTCGCCGTTCAATGGGGCTTCACGCATGCGCAGTGAGGACTCATCGGCCTTGACCTTTGATCTTGCATCCAAAAACGATTTATGCTCTACTCACGGTTATCGATGCCATTCTGAATAGGGTAACAACCCATTCTATGCTGCTCCAAGCGAATACAGAGGGCCGGAAACGAACATAAATATACTAGTAGAGGTCTTTGTTCAATGTGTTTATTAGCATTTGATTATCTTAGCATTTGCTGCACTTGTTAAACCACGTTTGGCTGTTTAGCAGAACCTTTTGTGAGAATTTAGAGGAGCAGGATTAGCGTGACGATGTTACCGGTTTCATTTTCTCGGTTTCAGCATATAACATGGTGCAAAGGTGACCGACCACTTCCTTACACTTCGTTCTAATCCAGTTCTCAGACACGAGGTTTATGCCGCGCTATTATAGAGCAGCAGCAGTTAGTGGCTGTTTAGGAATTACGACACCGTCTCATGACAAAGATGGCTAGTGTCACCCTCCCATTTCTCCAGGCTTGGGACTGGCGCCGCCCGAAATATGTAGTTTCGAAATGACGGTGGCAGTCAGTTGCTAGCGATGGCATCCAGTTTGTTTACAATTGGGTCGATTTAAATTTCGAGACATCGGCTACTAAGGGAAATGCGTTTGCAACAAATGGTACAGAGGTCAAAAGATCGCGTTCGAAACCACACTCTACGACGAACTTGAACCTGTTTGAATCAAAAGTAGGTACAACAGGTCAAAGGGCATTGTTTACAGGGTCAAAGTTCTACGAGTCAACGAGTGCCAAGAACGTCGTTCATCTAGACAGACTAACCAAACACGTGCAAAGCACTGCACATTTGGGATCAGACAACTATGGGACCCTGGGCTAATGTAAGCTATAGGCCTATATACACATTAATGGGATTGGATGTTGGAGGGCACGGTGGATCATGGATGGATAGAGGCTTGTGAGTGGATGGATGAGAACAGATGGGTTGATGTGACGAAGGACGGATGGATGGATAGATGAATGGGATTGGATGGGTGGATGGCACGGTTGATGGATTGGTGGAAGGGGAAAATGGATTGATGTAACTGGATGAACTATGGATCAGTCCATCGATTTACGTTTTTTTAAATTGAGGTATTCTCGTTGATTCGTTAAAGCGTTGACCCGTTGATGAATTCATCAATTCATTTAGTAGGACGAATTTCCAATTACAATATATATATATATATATATATATATATATGAATGAAATTGGTCGGTGAGTGGCCACTGCTCCCACAGCGTCTATTCATACGAATCTGTTTCACTTGCGTCGAATCAAAAGCTGCGTTTCATTGTTTTAGAAAGCCGACCAATCCCCGACCAAGACACAACAGCGACGACAGTGACTGCCCCAAGCTATTCCCACATCAGTTTATTACTCGCGTAGAAGTTATGGGCCAGACTATCCATTAAACGCCCACAACATGATACTTCAAACGGACGAGGAGTAAGACGCAATATAAGCATAATGTGTAACCAGCTGTTAATCGAATAAATAGTCTATATAATGTTTGATTTATATAAGCAAATGAGATAGTCTATTAGTCGCACCATGAATGTGGGTAGCGAATGAGTCGCCAGGTATTATGACTTGCGAACGAATGGTAAACGAATGTGATGAATAATTGCGAGTGACGAACGTTGCTGGTCTGCGTGAGCGATAAAAAGGAGAACATTCATGGCAGATGCGAATGAAATTAAATTTCCTTCTGTCCCTTAGTCGGCGCATTTTATTGTCTCCCACGTGGGCGAGGTTTTGGCGGTCTCTGCGATCACATCTTCTAAATCAGCTACCTTAGTCATTCACCATAAAGCAGCTAAGGTGGCATATTAGGTGGCACTGGGGGTGGCACTGGGGTGGCACTAGTGTGATGAGCTATGCTGAGTCTTCATAGGTCGCTTGGCCATATTTATCGCCGTTTTACTGTCGATACAGTCTCTGCTGCTGCAACTGTGTTGGACGCCGGAAAGTCATCACCATCAAGAATCATAATCGTCATCGTCATCACCGTCTTCGTCGTTGTCGTCATGGCCCTTTGATTTGTCTATTCGGATAAGTGCGTCGCCTGCTTTGCTCTCCTCTAAGAAGGTCCGGCGCTATTTGTCTGAGTGTGATTTAGCTCCATCTGTTTGTTCTGTTTGTTCGTCGTTTGTTTCTCGCAAAAACACAAAAACAAAACGAAGAAACAAAGCCCTGAAAGAAATCAATGTCTCAATAGACCAGCATCACTTATAACTTTTAAATATATAGATTGCAGATCAAGTTTATTCACTACGAAGGCACGGCAGTACGAAAAAAACTTAGCGTAAGACAGTCTTTATATATATAGCCTACTAGCTGAAGCACCCGGCTTCGCCCGGGTAGTCCTTACAATTCTTAAATGTGTTGAACATTACTTGCCCATGCTCGCCTATAATGAGGCATTTACAGAATGTACAAATGTCTGGCCCACTTTTGGCAAGTCTTTGCAACTATTGTAAATGCCTCCTTATAGGTGAGCATTGGAAGGGGTAATATTTTGGAATCGCGAACCCCTATGTTTTTTCTCAGGTGCAAAAAGTATTCGCGCAATATTTGGGAGTGTTCGAGTTGATCAAAGAGTTTTTGTGGAACATATAGTTGCGTGAATACTTTTATTCTTTATATGCATAACTGACCCAAATCGTAAGTTTATTTGGCATTGAAACCATTGCAGAAATAAAATAAAAGCCTGTACACCTACAGTCTGCCACGATGTAGGCCTATAACGAGATTCATCACTTTATATCACCAATGAAGCTGATTATTAAGAGAGAATGAAGAAAGCAGCTGTGGGAGAAACTGGAATCAAGAGTACATTAAAGTTCGCCGTTGACTGGGACGCTGTGAGGACACAGCGGCCTTGACCTTTGATCTCGCATCCAATGAATCTGTGCAACAAAGGTGTAAATAAGAAATTGTTCAGTGGTAATGATGCCCACTTTATGTTGTCAACTACAGAACACAGCGTCTAATTTTCTGATCTGATCTGTTGAGATGATTACCTCAATCGTCTGCGTGTAAATATCATACGCAGCATCCATAGGTGGGAAGATCGTATACGCCCTATGCGTTTCTAAGCGTTTGTGTAAGTGTCTATAGTATAATAGTTGTGCGAACTGTTTGTGGTTACGTCCAACATTTCATGGCGTGTTTTTTTTTGCCCGTGCGTTAAAGTCGTTGCTCTGTGGACGGTTCTAAGACTGTATACAGTGTGTCGTTAATTATGCGGTTGCGAAGCGACGCCACTATATGCTTCACTAAATCAGTTGTCTGTCATCATACTACTCTGCCAATTAGCACACTCCAACAAAAATACTAAAAAAACACAAAAATTCAAGGCCTCTGTGGACTCACATCTTCACTCTAGGCCTAGGCAGTCACGCTGCCAGGTTATCATACAGACTATGTACATCTTCTTCTTCTTCTTCTTCTTCTTCTTCTTCTTCTTCTTCTTCTTCTTCTTCTTCTTCTTCTTCTTCTTCTTCTTCTTCTTCTTCTTCTTCTTCTTCTTCTTCTTCTTCTTCTTCTTCCTCTTCTTCCTCCTCCTCCTCCTCCTCCTCCTTCTCCTCCCCCTCCTCCTCTATGTTACATTCGTTCCGTGATCATTCGGAGCATAAGCGACGAGGGTGACATAGGCCAAATACGACAGGAAATGACTGCAATATCTCTGTTGGTATTAATAACGGACCCTGAGGAACGATAATGGGTTGAGCAGGCGCCGAGATCAGTCGTATGCGTATGTACGTGTCTGTGTATGTTCGTGTGTTCATCGTGTGTCTGTGTAACCGTGTGCTTGTGAGCGCGAGAGCATTCATGTGCATATATAGAAATATTTATATATATACATATATACGTATCTGAGTGTATGTATGCGCGTTTAGGCGTAATACGCGTGAACGAGTGGCCTTGAACTTGTGGGCTGACCTTTCCAAATGATCTGATATTGATCTGAGAATCTTCAGTGAGTGCTGACATTTCCTCAGCTCCAACCTCGACAGATGGAGGATGCTCTCCTATAAAAATAATATGTCCAGAAACTGTGCGTCGTGTGTGATGATGCATTCCTTTCAGCCTCTCGTCTTATGACCTTATTATGATCTATGAGTTTTTGGAACACCTTCCACAATTTTTGCCTCAGTTGTACGATGACGGACAGTTTTTGTTCCCTGTCAAAGACCGCTAAAATTCTAGACGCCAGCAAATATATATATATTATATATATATATCATTGCTGATATATATATATATGTACAGTATACAAAGACAGATATGCATAGCATATAGTTAGTCTCATTTGAGACAAGAACTCTGTATAGATGAAACGTTCGTTCTATACATAGACCGAGACAGAGACGAAGACAGAGACGGAGACAGAGACGGAGACAGAGACGGAGACAGAGACGGAGACAGAGACGGAGACAGAGACAGACATATAGACAGAGAGTCAGAAACTCTCAATCCAGCAACAGAAGAGGATTGATCACTAAGAAAAATTCTAGATTCTAGACATGGCCAAAAAAGGATATATATAAAGAAATATATATACACATATACATACACACATGCATACATACATACATACATATATATATATATTATTTATATATTCATAAGTGTGTGTGTGTGTGTGTGTGTGTGTGTGTGTGTGTGTGTGTGTGTGTGTGTGTGTTTGCATAGTGCACGTGATGTAGCAGTGTATGTACAGAAGGTGTCATAAATTCGATGGTGTCTGCGTCGTTGAGCCAGAAAAGGAGAAGTAGATCGTGGTTCTGTGAGCTGTAAGGAGGCGTCGGTTGTGGCGACCGATTGAGATTTAGGGGTGCATGCCCTGCGGTGGGGGGTGGAGTGGCCGACGAAGGTTCGGTCGGAATTCGGACGGACCAAATGTTCGTCTGCCAATTTATGGCTGCCAGGGTCCAAAGCAACCGAAGTCAGAAGCCCTTCAGACGGACAGAAACACTGCCAGAAGGCATACATAGACATACAAACAGACCACGCTTAAATAGACGTATTGACACACAGACAAGTGTTAGCACACAGACATATATTCAGAATGATGCTCAGACATGCAGACATACAAACACACAGACACAAAAATACAGACAGAAAAACATTGCAAAATATGCAGACAAATATAGTGATATAGTGACAGTTGCAAATGCGGACAGAGGTGGACAGACACAGAGACATTTAGAGGTACATTGGACTCTGACACGCGTCCCCACAGCATTGCTGGGGCTGCTCTTCAAGCAGTTCTACAGCAGTAGATCTGCACAGAATGACGTATGCAATGACGTCTCTGATTCATGCTTTACAACTGACATTGCAAGACATTGAACCAAGGGCCCACACGCAATCACATCCAGACACCCAGACACACAGACACACTCCTAAACACATACACACGCTCACCTGCACATGTGTGTGTGTATGTATGACATGTTGTATGCATATGTACACACTCATCTACATATATGTATGTATGTATGTGTGTATGTATGTATGTATGTGTGTATGTATGTATGTACGTATGTACGTATGTACGTATGCACGTGTGTACGTTTGTGTGTATGTATGTATGTACGTATGTATGTATGTATGTATGTATGTATGTATGTATGTATGTATGTATGTATGTATGTATGTATGTATGTATGTATGTATGTATGTATGTATGTATGTATGTATGTATGTATGTATGTATGTATGTATGTATGTATGTATGTATGTATGTATGTATGTATGTATGTATGTATGTATGCATGTACGTATGCATGTATGTATGTATGTATGTATGTATGTATGTATGTATGTATGTATGTATGCATGTATGTATGTATGTATGTATGTATGTATGTATGTATGTATGTATGTATGTATGTATGTATGTATGTATGTATGTGTGAATATATATGTATGTATGTATGTGTGTGTGTATATTTTTTTGTATGTAAGAATATATATGTAAGTATGTGTAAGTATGTATATATGTTTGTTTGTCTGTGTAAATGTATGCATGTATGTATGTAGGTATGTATGTATGTATGTATGTATGTATGTATGTATGTATGTGTGAATATATATGTATGTATGTATGTGTGTGTATATTTTTTTGTATGCAAGTATGTATATATGTTTGTTTGTATGTGTATATGTATGTATGTATGTATGCATGTATGTATGTCTGTATGTATGTATCAAATCAGTCACACATGTAAATGAGTACTCTGTCCGTACATTTTCGACAGGGAGATGAGACGGGAAGGGAGACAGTTGGTCACTCGCCCGTATGTTAAGCAGAGGCAAGGAGCGATGAATTTGCAAGACTTCGTGGCCATAACATTGTCTTAATTTTATCTGAAGGGCAACAACTATTCCTTTTACTTGTTAAATTTTCTCTGTACAACTGCGTTTGTAGACGTCTGATTAAAGAATATACTTACCTACTTATTTCATATAGAAACCGTTTTCTATTTTATATCGAACACATTTTCTCTAACTAATCGAATCCTTGACCTTGCTTGACCTTGTGATTTGTGCCTAGGCTCGTCAGCATAAGATCTATGGAAAGATGTTTCGAGAGAAATGGGGGACGTCTTGGCAATGTCACATATCGGATCCGAACCTGATCGAGGAGGTCTACCGTCAGGAGGGAGTCACTCCCAACCGACCCTCCATCTCATCATGGATCCTCTATCGCCTCGTCACTGGACTCCCTCATGGACTATCCACTGCGTCAGTATAATCATATGGAAAGCCTCAGTTTATTATTTAATAGCGTCGATATAACGCAGAAGTAGCAGCAGTTATAGTAGAATATATATAGCAGTGATAATATAGCTATAGTGGTTGTGTACAACAACAAGAATAAATATTGATGTCGATGATGAAGATGACTACATCAACGACGACACCGATCATTTTGATGACGTAATCGTAATCGTAATCTCCAAATTTCTAAAGCGTCACGTTAAAGCCAAACGCAGCTTATTCACGAGCGCTGCGTCAAATCAAAAGGGTTGTCCAAAGGATAGTCCGTGGGCGGTCAGAGTTCAGTTTCCAGGAGGTCAACAGGGTGACAGAGTAGCTGTTAAGAAGGGTGTCGCTTTGGTCGAGGATTGACAGATGGGATGTCAAGTAGTGAGTCTGGGTAAGTGTTCTTGAAAAGGTGGGATTTAAGTTTAGAATGGAAAGCCCGGGGTGTGATGGACAGAGGCGCTAGGGACAGATGATGCTGCATGACGGGAAATGATGGTGAAGGAACCGAGAAAGCACGAAATTCAGGAGGTAGGTCGTTCCAGAGACGAGGTGCGGCGTTTGCTATTGCGCGGTTGGAGAACTTGAGATGTAATCGGGAGTCGAGTGAGGGTGAGGCAAGAGGACGATCGGGTAGAGTTGGTTGGCTGGATGGTGAAGAGTTCGCGAAGATATTTGGGCTGTGAATATTGTATGGAGTTGCAAGTTAATGATAAGATTTTGAAGTGAATGCGCTCTGGAATTTTTAGCCAGTAAAGTGACTTGAGGATTGGGGTGATGTGATGATGCTTGGGTGTTCTGGTGACGGCTCTGGCTAATGAGTTTCGGATTAATTGTAAACGTTGCAAATGATGACAGACTGACAGTGAAGTTGATGTTATAAATGCCAAGCGACGACGATGTCCAATGTATGTGTGTGCGCGTGTGCAGACAGGGAGCAGAGTGGAGCGTGTATAGAGCTGAGTTCGGGAGGAGAATGTTGTGTCCGTCAGCCATTCAGAAGTTGGTCGGTCCATTCAACGCAGTGGCCGATGACCTCACCCGTCGATTGAGGCAACTGAGGGACGAAGAGGGAGACGCACAGATAGTACGACAACTGCCAAACGAATTGTACAAATGGAGTCTCGAAGGTATCTCCTATTACTTCACCTCCTCCTCTGCCTTCTCCTCCTCCTCCTCCTCCTCCTTCTCTCTGTCTCCTTGTCTCTCTCTGTCTCTGTCTCCTTGTCTCTCTGTTTCTCTCTGTAATAGTCCGTATCTGTCTGTCTTTATTCATTAGTCAGCTAGTCCTCTTCAATGAATCAATAGCTCGATTAGCAAGTAAGCAGGTAGTTAGGTAAGTAAGTCAGCCAATCAATCAACTAACCAATCAATCAGTCAGTCAGTCAATGAGCAAACTCAATGAGTCGGTCAATCAATCAGTCAGCCAATCAGGTAAATCAGTAAGTCGGTCAGCCTGTTAATTAATTATTCCTTCAGTCAACTGATAAATCAATTGACCAATCGATCGATCGATCGATCAAATTTGTCTGTTTGTTTAGCCGCTGGTACGTTTCTGTGGGAGGCTCGTCTCGGATGTCTTGATGCGACGATTCCTCGCCGAACGCAGGAGTTCATCGATGCCACTCAGACGATGATGGAATCGTCCGTCTACCTGATCATCGGAGACAAGTGGCACCAACGACTCAACACACCTGTCTGGAAGAAACACAAGGCCGCCTGGGATACGATGTTCGAAATCAGTACGTATATATTATCATCGACAATCTGTCTGTGTCATTGTCTGTCTGTAGGCATATCTGCAATAGACTGCCTGTAAGAATGTCTGTTCAGTTGGAGTTTACAAGCGTGAGGCTGATAACTTGCATGAAGTAGAACAGTCATAAGATGAGGCTCAGGAAAAAAACCATGAACCATTATATCCTCCGACCTCCTTTGCCTCGCTTTTGCCATTGGGGTCTACCAGATGGATGAGATAAGGAAAGATAGAAAATCCCTCTGACTCTTTTTCAAGTAATTATCCAGTAATTCTTCATATCTAAACGTTCACCTGTGATTTGTCTCATGCAATAATCATTGGCATCACATTTGACCCACATCTTCGTTTGCAAATCACGCCTCTCACCTCTCTCTCTCTGCATGTCTGTCTGTCTGTCTGTCTGTCTATCTCTCTCTCTCTCTCTCTTTCTCTCTCTCTGTCAACTGCTTTCCCATATTCGACTCAAGATTACGATTACGATTAAAAGAACCTGTGAATTAGCAAAGACCAATAACAATAAAATCAAAGCAAATAGATAGGATACGTCAATCAATCAAATCAATCAATCAATTAATCAATCGATCGATCGATTATCAGCGAATCAATCCATCAATCAATTGTACATCGTTTGATTTATGATTAGCCAATTGATCAATGACATTGGCGAATTGTTGTCTATACCTGTTGTCTTTGCTCGTGGAAACCTTTCTACGATTATGTGAATGAATTATGCGTTATATGTTTTCCAGCAAAAGAATTCATAGACGTGAAAATAAAGGCGCTAGAGGAGCAAGGTGGAAGCAGCGGAGATGAGACGAGCGCTTTATATCTTACTTACCTCTTGTCGAACAAAAACCTAACAATGGATCAGATCTACTCCAACGTAACCGAACTACTTCTTGGAAGCACAGATACGGTATGTCTATAGCAGCTGATACTAACATGATCGAAGATACTATTACCAGAATAGCAGATGATACTAACATAGCAGCAACTGATACTAACATAATAGCAGCTGATTCTAACACACTGGATGGCACTGTTAACATAATAGCAGCTGCTACTAACATATTAGAAGATACTACTAACATATTAGCAGCAACTGATACTAACATAATGGATGACACTGTTAACATAATAGCTGCTGCTACTAACAAAATATAAAGATACTACTAATAGCAGCTGATTCTAACATAATAGAAGATACTACTAACATATATAGCGGCAATTGATACTAACATAGTAGTAACTGCTACTGACATAATATAGAAGATACTTCTAACATAATAGCAGCAACTGATACTAACCTAGTAGCAGCTGCTACTAACATAATATAGAAGATAATACTAACATAATGGCAGCTACTACTAACATAATAGCAGAGATGCATCTCAGAGAAGGATGACCTAGGGTTACATGGGGTTGTCATATTCTTGTAGACGGCCAACAGCTTCTGCTTCATTGCTTATCTGTTGGCCATGAACCGAGATGTTCAGGAGAGGCTGCGTAGCGAGGTACTGTCCGTGATGCAGGGCAGGACTGAGATCACGAGTATGGACCTGGAAGAAATGAAGTACTTAAAGGGAGTCATCAAAGAAGGAATGAGGTAACCATTGTTGAATTGAGAGATGGCTGCATTTCACTTTCAATTTCTATAACTGGCTGTATTGTAAACTAATACAATGGACCACATTAGAAGCAAACTGCAACCTCAATCACCATCAATCAATGAAACTGTTTATTGGATCCAAGAAAAATAAACAAGATTTAACATATGCAGGAGAACATAATTTTATCAAGAATGTTTCAATGCATGGAAGAAACCAAAACGGGTCTAACAGGTCCGCTAGCCAGGGACTACACGATCAATTAATCTCACGAATTCCCTTTAGGTACCATTAGTCAACAATCACTCTCACATTCAGTGTTTGCTTTTAAGCTCATAGCATCTGATATCAAGTGATGTATAATTTGATTGACGCATGTCATTCACTCATCAACAGGTTGTTTCCAGTGGCCACGATGAACTGTCGAATACTGAACGAAGACATCGTTGTTAATGGACATCTGATTCCCAAAAAGGTACTCAATTCTAATTTTTTATTACACTAAACAGCGTGTGCGTTCGCCTTAGGCCTCGCAAACTTGAGGACCCTAAATTGCCTCGTAGCTGTCATATTACTATATTATCATTATCGTCTTTTGAACAGATACTGAATCCTATTATAGGGCTCAATACATAATTATAACTCTGCATAGGGCCCCAAAATACTAAATAGGCTATGTAGCCGGTTGATGTTTGACGGGATACAATAATACAATACAACTGAAATTTGATATCGCCCTTCTTCCAACATATTTTGCTCAGAAGTGCACACGCCTCGACGGCGCAACTGCAGTTGTAATGCAGAGCAATTATGCACGAAGGACTTGCTAAAGGTCCCTACACAGTGACTCCTCGAACGAGGATCGAACCCGCTCACTCAGCGCGCACTGAGCGTTACGGACCGACCGCACTAACGAATGGGGCCACCGTGGGATATCACTGAAGTACCACGAATTCCTTCATGTACTGTTGATTAGTTTCACGAGAGGCGAGTATAATACTGATGACGATGATTAGGGCAATAGGTCTACACCAGGTGATCAATAAAAAGAGCTAATCAATCGATGACGACTGCAGTGATAGTGACGATGATGATGACACCGATGTGCGTGTGACCTTTGGTGCTGACCTTTCTGTGTTCATATCGTTCAGACGATGTTCGTTCTGAACCATTACGCTTCAGGCGTCGACAACGAAACGTTTCCGAATGCCGATCAGTTCCAACCGGAGAGGTGGCTTCGCGGAGGTCGTCCTGAGGTTGGCAACCATCACCCGTTCTCATGCCTCCCGTTCGGATTCGGCAAAAGAAGTTGCGTCGGTAGGAAGACCAGACTCTTTCTAATGCCCTAAGTAGACCATCTGATTAACCATTCTTGGATCTACATGCATATATCCAAGCCTGTTTTTGGAATTTCTGATAGGACAGTCTGGTCCTACAGGCCTACAATCAGACCTTCATGTTGAAATCGAAGAGATTGGACTAGTCTTAATCCAGTATCCTGACATTAAGGAACTAATTAACCATTATCCGCAAAGGCTGATATCCAAATGTTCAAACGTAATGGACTTAAAGAACTGAGACCCCAGGGGGCAGTAGAGCCTAACAAAGTAGGTCTCGAAGGCCTCTATAGCAGCGCCACCTTGCTCATCTATATTTGACATCAGATATCAGATGAAAATGAGGATTACTATACTATGTTGCCTGTATTTATAGGCCTCGTTGACATTAAATTGACGGATTAAGATATAGCATAACTCTTCGAGTCTTCGTACATTTTGTAGGGCAACGTGTTGCGAAAGCGGAGTTGATGGTGACATTGGCAAAGGTACGACTTCATTAATCTAACATTCAAGTCAAAAAATGTTAGTACTTGTCGGTTATAATAGGTTTTACTTTCACGTAAGGGGTAAGTGGAAGTAAACGTCTCCTCTTAGATGTTTGCTAACCGATTGTCCAACGGTTAGCAACGGATAATGTCTTGCCAAACCGCAAAAAACATGTCATTGTCCACATTCAAGCATGAACACACTTATCGAGTGATGCATGACTCACTCTTTCTCATTGCATGACTCCAGGCATGTTTTCGCATCTCTAGACTTGAGTTGAACTTTCATAAGCTCACTTAGAACCATCTTCTTGAACCACTATAAGGTACATCATGGATATAAGCAATTACAAATATAGGCCTATAATTTTATATATATATATGGATTACATTGGATATATATATATATCCAATGTTATCCATCCACGATGTATCCTAGTTGACATAGTTTTAGGCTTAATCGTCTGGACTGTAGAGATACAGAGAAAGTTGGGCCGAGTAGGCCTATATTTCTGTATCATGCTGAGGCGGAAGAACGCCGATAATAATCGAATGGTATGACCGTGGTTCCAGATGATGCAGAACTTCGTCATCGAGGTGTATCCAGGCGTGAAGCTGGAACCGGTTCTTCGAATCCTTTTGACGCCCGGAGAAAACGTTCCTATTCGATTGATCGACCGCAACTAAGGAGACGACGACAATAATTATTATAAGGAATGAGGGTAAAAGAAGAGTACTATTTCCCAACTGTGAACGGATTTCGACACCGCTGTTCTACAACGCATAGGACAGAGTGACGATCTCTCTGTGTTGCCATTATATATGCACATTGGTATGGTGTAGAAGGAACTCAGCGACCACTGTTTCGAAATCAAAGGAGTCTGAAGTTCTATTGGAAGATTCGTTTTTCCAGAGCCAATACTTGCGCTTTACCAAAGATTTTCGTGTCTATTCATCTTCGTTCAAAAAGGTGTTGTACCAGAAACATGGAAAAATCCTCTGGAGTCGGAAACGCATGACTCCGTTGGGACTCTATCAACGTACTGTTGCTACGTCAATGTAGCATTGTTTTTGAACCGATTTCTTTTAGCATGTGAATTTTGTTGAGTGATGCAGGAGATCAGATATGCGCTTGAAGAACGGTCTTGATGATTGGGTCCAGTCGGTGACAGCTTTCGTTCCTCGCATATGTACACATGACCTTTATATAGGCTTTGCGCACAATAGGCCTACATTTCAAGTGTAAAAAGCGAGAGGTCTGAAAGGCAGGCCCATTGTCTTTTTATGCCACCCGGGAATGAGATGAATGAGGTGATTTCCCGTTACCTTCCTTATAGACAATTGAGGGTTAGCAACTTGTCCAGGGTCGCTGCGCAGTGACTTGAGGCAGATTCGAACCTGCGACCTTCCGGGAACATGGTATAGAACATGCACGGTACACCACCCGCCGCAGAAGAAAACTAATTGATTGGGATAAAAGGTAAATCTTCGTATATTATAATCTGGAATTTTCACCCTAGAATTCAAAAAATGTAACGAAAGTTTTATGATTCTACTGAAAATTATCACAATATTAGTAAATGAATGTGTTCGTATTATATGTTTTGAAAGTTATTCTATAAAAGGCCTATTGTATAATGCACATAGGCTTAGGACTAATGCCAGGTCACTCTTAGTCCAAATAGTCGAAAACAGAGACGTTGCTTAAATTGCAGTGAGATTCTATGTATATAATCCACAAATTGAACCCAACATTTTGAATCCAGTAACTTTAACTTTGACAGATAGGCCTAATACACTGATACGCACACGATTATGCAGCAAGAATATTGTATATTTCTATAAAAATGAATTTGTCGTTGTCTTGAAGGGTAGATTGTTATGCGTAATACCTCATACGCATTTGCTTTGTATAATTTTTGTGTTGTATGTGGATCGTATTTTACAGAACTGTTGCAATGCTGATGCAGGGAGTAGCCTGTGCAAGACGGGTAAAAGGTGTTCCTTTGCTGATAAGTTTAAAGGTTCCCTGCATAAATCCTTACTACGGCGATAAAATAGATTAGTTTAAATAATTGTAGTTATAAATTGTATTTTAATGGTCGAAAGACAATCTTTGGTAGACGCCAGTGTAAAGTCCAGAATGCATATCGTGTGGAATCACATAGCCTATCGTCATGCCTCAGTTCGGTATTGGGCAAATTCTAAAAAGGTGACTGTTAGTTTCTTTTAGAAACCTGTGTATTTTTATATAGCTTTGTAAACAAGCAGTTGTATAGAATGGGTAAAATTGCGTTCGTATTTTTGTTCTTTAGCATCATTCATAATTTAATGGTACAGACTACGTAATTATATTCAGCCTCGTTCATGCGCGCCTGTTCTCAATTAAAGACTGATCTTCCAGAGAGCTGTCAAATTTTTGTGGTTGGGGTAGGGGGGGGCGTTGCTGATTTACCGACTACCCTTAGCATTGGAAGACAGGAAATGTTATAGTAGGTCACCTAAACACATATTTTATGTAAAATTTCCTAAAACGTAGTTAATGTATTATGTTTCTTGTAAGTTATGTATTATATAATATATATGTGTGTATGTGTTTATATATACACATATATAGTTCATATATAGGGCCTGTATCTCAATTGGTTATTTCCTCAGAGAAAGGATGGTGGGGTTGTTTAAAGAACTGCCACACCTTAAAGACGTTATCCGATCTGCCGTAATTTGTTGTTACACCTCAGTGACAGTGTTGCACTGAATTGCACCCAATTTAGATGCGATTCCAATCAACTATAGTACAAACCTTTCTTTTCACAAATATCGTTTCTGAAAACATGAATAGTAGGTAATAGGTTGTATAATAGGCTACTTGTTCATTTGCGTTCATTCCAGTGTTATATGGTCTCGAGACAGTGTCTTGGTCTCGAGACAGGTTTTTAGTGTCTCGGTCTTGGTCTCGGTCTCGGAAGTCTGCTGTCTCGGTCTCGGTCTCGGTCTCGAGGTAGTGTCTCGAATTTTTAGAAACTGTCTTGAAGTGAAAGTCTTGTTCTGTCTTGAACAAGCGGTCTCGATAAGTTTCGCGTTAGCTGCCTTAAAATTTTGCGCTAGAAAACTGAAACCGGAATTTACGAGAAACGGTAATTCTGGTAAACGCGCAAGTCACGTGATACTGATATCAATTCAATTGTCTTAAAGTGGAAAAATGTCTGAGAGAGAACCTGAAATTGTGAAGTTTGCGTTTACGCAATTTTAAGTTAGGCCTATTGACAAACAATAGCTGTTGGATATTTGTTTTGTCATTGATGTAAAACCACCATAACCGAAACGATCGGAACAACTTCGAGTTTCTCAGGGTGAGTAAGGATATGCGCAAATTTACAATTTCGTTTGGTATTTGGTATCGAATTTGCCTGTTTAAAAACGTCTAGAAGATTTCAGACGTGCTTTCTTTATACTATTCAGAAGATAGGCCGAAGAAGAAATATGGAAAAAGATAGAACTCGGCAATATAAAAACTGTTCTTAGGAATTGATACAATATACATTATAATTAAGTTTCAAATTGAAGTTACAAATGAACCTTATTCCCGAAAACTGATACATTAGTATTTTGCAGACTTTTATATAGGATCACTTGTCTTTTACTGTCTCGAACTGTCTTGAACCTAGTGTCTCGGTCTCGGTACCTCACTGTCTCAGTCTCGGCATCTCACTATCTCGGTCTCGTCTTGGTCTTGAAGTTTAAGGTCTTGCATACAACACTGGTTCATTCTATAACCTTGTATCATTGTATGGAATGCATGTGTCGCTTATACTGCATGAAACGTGCCTTTTCAACCGATCTCGGAGCAATGGTCTTATATTAAGTACCCTATAGCATGCAATTACAAATGTCTGCCACGCCCACACCAAAGTGAAGAAACGTTTTTTAAAGTCATCTGTATTGGCCTTTGCCAATTACCACTGTAATTCGTGGTTGGGTAAAAGTACATTTTTAAAATGATTTATTTCGTCTCCATTTAGCGGTTTCTTCTTATGCGAAGTCCCTCTAATGCGTAGAAGCGACTGAACGAACACGTCAGAACTGCAGAAATAATTGCACAAAACATGTCGACAATAATTGCTGTCTCCTCGGCTTGACCCCAGGATTTTGACCTGGCACCGGAAAGAAACTAGAGGATTGGCAATTGCGGACTTCATTCGGTATAGCTGCGATTGAGCGGGGACAGAACAAGTAGATTAACGTTCCGTTTGAATGGTGTAGGCCTACTTGTACCACGGACCTCGGAATTTTAGGTTAAGGTTAACAGTGTCTACAACATACAAATTAAATTAGATTGTTCTGGTCTCCCTGTGGGCGCTGAGAAATTTTCGAAGATTTGCATTACATTACATTCTGACTTTCCACTTTCAGGGTTGATAAAACGTTGTTACTAGTGAAGACGTCGTATTTCTCGCCAGGTGTAAGGTTTATATGTCTGGCTTTACTACAAAATCACTAAATTTATGTGAAGCAGACAAATTCTAATTATTCTTTGACTTCAAAAGCTGCGCTCCTTGCAGTTGGCGCTGTGCTAATTTAAAACCTTGTATGCCTAAGTCTACTTTCGCCGCGTTTTACGAGTTTATTTAGTTAACGCTGTTGGATCTATTGAGGTAGTTAAAGCTAATTGCACATAGTAGATGATCTGGCTCACGTTTCGACGACCATTAACTTTTGTGCCAAAGAGCACATTAAACTGGGTAGGTTATAATTGTATCCTGAAACGTTAACGCACGAAATTCAGACCCCCTACTTGTACGAAAGGAATGCTCCTCGTTTGCTGTTAGCCGGAAAATTCCACGACAGATGGAAAACCGGAAACAGTTTCATCTGCAGCCTCGTGATATTGATGGTTTTATTAGTTTTTTTTTATGACGAGCCTCACTTAAAGAGCTTTCCTCATAATACTGGCCAAATGTTTCGAATCGCCTTTGTCTAAATGACATGCTCAGACCAGTTAGTTTAAGAATTATTCGATTTAAAAATCCAACAAATCTTATGGAGCTTCCTTTTGGGACTGAAAAATTGCCACAATGGATTTTTGAAGCAAATATGCGACATGGTCGCCAATCAGACACAACAACGTGACGCTGTGTGACTTAATCCGATGTTTACTTAAATAAATTACGATTATGCCGAATTTATGTGAGGCACAGAATGTTGACACAGGATATTTTTTAATTGAACAGTTGGTAAGAAATGATTCATTTGTGTTTTGTTGCTTTTAATGTAAGACAGTCTCGCCAGACTGCAATGTAGTAGAATGGGTAAAACGCTTAGGGCCTACTGTGTTTGTATAGCAATAGTAATTCAACGTACTGTACAGTTTGAAAACGAGACTGCAGCGTGTGGTACAATGTAGACTATGTACAATTAGGCCTGTTTTGTCTTCTGTACCTCCAAGGTAACCGTTTCTACAGGTACCGGCCACCGTCTACATCGCGATAAGTTGGCCCCTCGAAGCCTTTGTTAGACCTGTCTGCTTACTCTTTTCTGCACGTGAACTCTAAAAACAAGTCACATAAATGTGGGCTATTCCGTCCTGCTGAAAACGACCATCAATGGCAGTTAGGCTACCAACTGTTGCTTAACGGTACGGTTATCGCGTAACTATGGATGCTCTGATAAACTGTTAAATACAGTACGACTGTACGAGACTTGTTTTGAGAGGGTTAAAACTGAAGTCTACACAAAGAATACAATTTATATGCAATATAAATTAAAATAAGTCGCTGTTAGTTTCATTAGTTCCGTATAGAATTTTGGCGCTTATAAAATGACAGGCTACGTGCGATTTTATAGGCTAGGCCTATAGTCTATGGAACTACTTCGTGTACGGAAAAAACCCATCCCAATGGTAATACAAAAATAATTCACCTATTACTGCATAAAATATGATTGTTCCTGTCATGTTATAATGACAACCGCCGAACGCACGAACAGACGCATAAACCGATCAACCGCCCCACGGGGCGTCTATCCCCCTAAGTCATTGGAGCGACTTCCCCCCAATTTTGGCTGACAAATGGACTAATGTTCTTCAAGGATGAATAGTAGATTGAAACAAGGTAATGGCTCACACACTCACCATGTAGAATAGAACAGAATGGCTCAACTGCAAGTAGGCCTAATAAAATATTTTTAATGGTAGGTCTATAATACTGTAAAAAAAATAACTTCCCCTAATTTATCGATTGGATCTTTCCCCTTACTTTTTGGATGGAGCATTAGCTGCAAGTTTTCTATGGTGTAGAGTGTAAACGCCTCTGCACACCTGTAAAATGTATCAATTTCTAAACATTCCAAGTTTCAGGTCTAGGGCATTTCCCCCCGGACAATTTCCCCCGTAGGACAATTCCCCCCGGATTTTTCCCCCTGTGATCAAAAAACGGGTTTGATGTTAAAACACAACGAACAACCTTAATTCAACGTGTCTCTCTTTGATACTTAAGGTAAATGTTGAATCAAAAATAAATAGAAGAATAGTTGATCATGGAGGCTTGTACAGCTTAATTAATTAATGGTTAACTGGTGAACAATCAACAACCTTACTTAATCAAATGTGTCTCACTTTGATGCTTTAGGTAAATATTTAACAAAGTTTCTATATTTTAACCTGACTGTTGCTATATAATCTGTATTACTCTGTAAAATAAATAATTATTAGACGAAAAATACAAAGAGATGAAGGTGGAAACTGTAGCTAGCGTACGTGGAAAGAACAAAGTTGCATTAAACGGCTACGTTTATGCTAAACAAAAAAATTAACAAATTACGCCGTTAGCCTAGTTATGAGTGCGAACATCGGAGAGGAGCAGGGACAGCTTTAAGTGAATGTCAAGCAAAGGTGAAATATGAAGATCTTTCGGCCGTTAGTTTGATTCCTTTTAAATCAAAAAGATAGTTTAAATTGAAATAAATGTTCATTCATTTTGCTGTCTAAATTTATTTGCACTATTAGAATAGTTTAGCTGGGTGACAGAGGAGAAAAATCCGGAGATGTCCGGAACCCCAAGTTACGACGCAGATTTCACAAAATATGCCCCGTCAAAACGACGTTTGGAGCCGCTGAACTATAGGGCTTAGAATCATTTTTTTTCTGAAGTGAAGTATTCTAATCCTAGACTCCTGAGTTATTCAGAGCTATGTCTTAAAGTAATTTGAAGAGTCTAAATCATTTCTATCTAAAACAGCTATTATCGCTTTCGATTACAGGCACATACCATGTAGAGTTTCAGGTATCATTGAGTAGGTCTATCTATTGACCCCCATTTTGCATTAGGCATGTACGGAACTCTAGCTTATATTGATCCTTTAAGCAGGGCTTGAAGTGGGAGGAAAGAGGTATCGGTATGAATGTAAGAACCATTCCTCTCCCCCCCCCCGTTTTGGGGTCAGAGGGAGAGGAGCGTCTGTAGAAGTACCCGAGTAGGCCTATGTATATAAGTAGCGGTATGCTTGCTGTCGGCCTGCAAGAGGTACCGTTATGGCATACCGTCCCACTCCAAGCCCTGCCCTCAAGCAAATCTCTGTTATCTTTTCTCTCCTTTTGTGTGGAATAACTATAAAGATGGCGAATGCGAGTAAAAGGGAGACGCGGTGATTTGTTTTGAGTTTCGGCCTATAGGGCTTTAACATGCGATGTGCTGTAAATCTTCGAAAATATTTAAGCGCCCACAAAAGCATATTCACCAGTTCTACGCCAAATCAAGCCCGCAATAGTTTCTCAAGCTTCTCGAGCTACAAGCCTCTCGTTTCAAGCCTCTCGTTTCGTTCCGGTACCAGGTCAAATCTTGGGAGATCCAAAAGAACAGACAGCGTGGTGCTACGGTTGTAATCAGTCATGATGATGATAATGGTGACCTTTGTGGCGGTGTAATAGTTGACTTAGGATAGATAGACTGAAGATTTCGGGTTTCAGTCGTGAGTGGGAAGTAGCAGAGCAGAGGAGAGTGAAAGCGGAGGAGAGGTCGTGTTCCACAAACTCAAATAAATAACAGCGGTCATCGAATGTCGGAGTTTTAAGGTCAATGGCCGTACGTTGAATGTCTAATATCAAACAGAATGCCTAATGTATAATTCACACGGAAAGGAAGGAACTCAACTACTTCGATAATCAATTCTAGTAGCGACTGTAGGACCTTCAAATAGCCTACCTATGAAAAGCAGTCACACGTCATCCTCATATTGAGGGTGGATGTCTAAATTGCTCCCAACTACCCTTGTCTTGTAGGACAGGTGAAATAGACAGATGATAGAGGATGAGTGAACCGATTGAGGTCGTTTAGGAGTAGATTCAGAGAGATGGTGCAACATAAATTTAGGAACAGTTGCAGAATTGGAGAGAGGAGGAGACTGAAAGCTGAAAGAGAGAAATGTGTGAAGATGAATGACGAGATCTGTTTGTTACAGTTAGCGCACGGCTGTTAAAGTATTTTCCATAACAAATTAAATGTAGAAGTATGAGAAGAAAAAATCATATAACTTAAGTTAAACATTTTTACAATGTAGACCCTAGGTCAGAACAAGAAGTCAGAGATTGGAGTAACATTTATAACTTTTCAGCCAATAGCAGGTCTTCAAAAATATATCAATTTACATCGTTGATTGTCATAAACATTGCAAACAATTGATCTCTTTGAAACATAATAGCAAGCAGTTCTAATATCAGCTAAAATAGCAAGAAAACAAATCTTCTGTAGGATTTACATCCATGTGTGTACAGTTATATCCAGAGAACATAAGACCCTTCAACTCTTATAAAAAAACAGTCACATAGCCTGACATTGAAAATTACCAACAGATGGTGGTTTAATAGTTAGTATAGTGTATAACAACAACCCCTTTTTAGCCACTGCCGAACTAAGTCACAGCCAAGCCATTGTCGAGTCACGTTGCATAGCGAGTCATGTCACATAGCCACAGCTGAGACATGTCAAATCAGCCACAGCCAAGCCACTGCTGAGTCACGTCACATAGCCACAGGTGAGTCCTGTCATATCAGCCACAGCTGAGTCACATCACATTAGCCACAGCTGAATCATGTCATATATGAGCTACAGGCTGAGTCACGTCACATTAGCCACAGTCTAGCCACTGATGATACACGTCCCATAGCCACAGCCGAGTCACATCACGTTAGCCACATCCAAGCCACTGATGAGCCATGTCCCATAGCCACAGTTGAGTCACATCACATAGCCACAGGTGAGTCATGTAATATCAGCCACAGCTGAGTCACATCACATTAGCCACAGCTGAATCATGTCATATATGAGCTACAGGCTGAGTCACATCACATTAGCCACAGTTAAGCCACTGCTGAGTAAAGTCACATAGCCACAGCTGAGTCATGTCATATCAGCTACAGGTCAAGCCACTGCTGGGTCAAGCCACATTAGCCACAGCCTAGGAAAATGGGGTTTTGCGATTCAGAGTTAGGAATAAGTTGTTAGAGTGGTTGTTGAAAAGCCGTCAATTGGTTTTGATTAGGGAGTTGTCGTTGCTGTAACGCTGGACTTACAGTGAGAGTTGTCATTGTGGCTCGAACACAGTAAACAAACGCCCACACATGTAAAACGAATGCTTGAGTATACCATAAACATATCCTCTAACACAGTTGACCCACATCACTCCATTGGAACCAGAGGCGTCAATCCCCTCTGAGTGATGGAGGCAAACCCCCATTCCCCAGTGTTAAGAAGGCAAGATATTCCCCCCAAGACTAACAAATTATCCCCCCTACCTGAAATTAGAGGAATTTGCCTCCGGACCCTCCTATGTGGACGCCCTGATTGGAACAATCAAACTCAGAGAATTAATGCCCTGAAAAATAATTGAACTGGGTGGCAGCCCATAAATGCTTGAACTTAAATAAAAGATGTCAATCAGAGCTCGTTATTCAGTCACCTACTATAGCATGGGTTCTGGGCCCCACAGAACTAGGGGTATTCAATTGCTGCTGTAGTCGGCTGTCCTACCCCACTGAGGAAAAGACAATAGTTACTTAGTACCTTTGTCCTATATGTGAGTGGCACAATGCACCATGATTTGTTTAACCATTAATCTGATATAGTCAACATTCAACAAGCTGGTCATAGAAACATCACTAGGTTATATGTTTTAGCATAATACACAAACTTTCCCTTTTCTTCCTTCGTCTTTCATCAGCCTCAATTGGTGGCTATTGGCTTTCGTCAAGGCGGTCCAGGTTTCATATCATAAACAGCTCATTGCTGAGCCATGTTACCTAAAGGAAAAGCTGCCATATATAATTAAAAGCTGCTATTTGTTGTCTTGTTTTATCATTAGTCAAAATTAATCTCATAAACATACAAAAACATTTCTAGGGACTTTCGGTGACTATACATTCTATTAAATGAGCAGCTACCATATACAACTTACAATTACAGTTAATCTCAATTAATCTGCATAGTACATTATGTACTGAATTATTTACAATTTCATAGTGAATATATCTTCACATTGGCTCCATTAGGATGAGACAAACAGAGACGTGATTTGAAGAGCAACACACAATGCCAGAAAAACAGTCTAAGAAAATCCTGGAAGAAAGATCATCAAACGCCAAGTCCCCCATGAGTCCTGCAACTTTGTTAACTGCCATCGTAGAAGAGATCAGTCGTGTTTCGTTCCAACACAGGGTTTGGCTGAATCTCCTCTGAAGAGGAGTCCGTTGCTGAACCATTGGGTCCTGGAGCGCTGCTGCAGTTCTTCTCTAGATGCCGTAGAACTCGAGTATAATTGATCAAAGGCCCTAAAAATACAATTGCTTTAACCATCGGAAAGTGCTTAAAGTCGACATCAGCATGTTCCGAGGAAGCGCCCTCGTGAGGTTCTTAAGCGCCCTCGCGAGGTTCTTGTAGGACGCTATGAAATGTTCATAAACATACATACATACAAGTCACTTGTCTTGGTGTTTTAATAGGGATATGTGTGAGCAATTATAATCTATGGGTATTTGGCAGCTATTGGATTTCGAATGGCCTCCCATTGGATCTTTGGCTCTTGCCTAAGAACGTCCTGTTTTCTTTCTATTCTACTCTGAAATCTGTCTTCTTTGGCCAAGGTTGGACTGGAAGTGCCTCTTGAGTAGATTTCTTGAAGACGTGCCATATCAAGTTTCATTGATTGATTGATTTGAACAGTACAGGTTGGAGAAGTTTGGTTCCAACATACATACATTGTAATGCTGGCACATTGTTTTAACGAAGTCAAACTGCCTTGTGATGTAATCACAGAAAATGCTGTGTCATCATCATCATCCAGTGAGGCACAAAGTCACAGTGTCTTAAGTCACAGTGTCTTAAGTCAACAGTCCATAAACTATCATGAAACTGTGACTTTGCTTTGAGGCACCATTATTGAAAGTTTTGGAATAAAATTTAAAAAAATATTCAGAAGTCTCGAACATTAGATGAAGCATAACATAAATTAACGGACACGATTAGATTCTGTGAAACTCCAAATGCAATCAAGTAGAACACATACCACAGTAACTGAGGAAGACAGGAAGAAAGACAAGTCCATGCAGAGCACCAAACAGCACAACTCCCAGGAACATCCGAAAGTAGAAGACCTGGAAGAGCTGCGACTTGGAAAATGCCAGGACAATGATACCAAAGAGTTTCGTAAGTGTAATTCCACTCAGCACCTGCCAACAACCATATTTCAGACAGATCTAACTAATACATCACAACAAATGTTTCTTACATTAACAGTTTGATAACAATATCACATTGGGATTTCATCACAGTTTAAATATTTACAATAAAAGCCTTATCACATATAAGACATACCCGCTAACCGCTGGACTTTTAGATTCCTTCAAGCACGTAATATTGACGGCAGTTGAGAAATAATAATAATTATTATTATAAAATAATAATAAAAATAAAGATAAATATAATATTTATAATAATTTATATAGATGCATAAGATGTATAAGTGTTGTTTAACATAGACAACAAAACACGGAAACTGTTACGGCACTGTCGACACGTATATATCTGCCGTAACATGGACCTTCAGTTGTAAGTTTAATTATTGATACCATTACGAGTGTCGGCATATATAATATTTCAGACCTATTATAATCAAATTTTAACACACTTATTTTTTATCCTAGTGCAATATTATGGCTATAATTGGAAGGGTCATATAATTATCATTACCTATTCAGCATAAAATACTACATGCTGTGCAATCATCTACCAGTCCAGTGATGCAATTGATCTACCATTTGCTGGAACAATTACAGCCCGTAATATTGCTCTGATGTTTGACACAGCATAGTTCATGTTTCAGAAAGCACAGCAAAAAACAGATTCTCCTTATTTAGAAGAAACATGGTTCTGTTTGGATCAAAGATCTAATCTTAAAACTTTTGTTATGCTATTTTTATGCACCAGATACCAGAGCTGTATAAGCTGTCGTCATTGGATTTATTTCAGTTGATTCTTATATTAAAGCGAAACCATGATTCAATATCAACATCTTATAATGATTTGAATGAAATTCCTTATCTGACAATTTCAAATATTGCTCACCGAACTTCCCATATGAGTAACTGCATCATACGTCCTGAGTATTCTTGTAGGCTTCGGAGAAATGGCAAATGCGCGTGCGATGTGTGAGCAGAACTCGACAGATATGCCAACTGTCATGACTAGATTAACGAGTGACAGCGCATTAAGGCTAATGGACCAGAAGAACATAAGACCAAACATACTCAACAGGATCATTGCTATGACAACGATGATGACAACCGCCGTCCAGAGGTCAAAGCCAAGCAAGATGAAGGTCATGCCAAATATGGCTGCCATGCTAAGGCCAAGGTTGAAAACTGTCTGGTCTACGATCGTCAGATATTGCTCGTAAAAGACATAGAAGACACTGAAACCAGAAAAACACCAACTTTTTTATTCACTAAATTATGCAGCACATTAATTAATTAAATAACTAGCTGATTATCAAATTAACATTCAAAGACAACTACATTCAATCAACACAACTACATTCTGTCCCTATTTCATACGTACATTTTCATTACTGATTTTATTTCGATATGTCACAGGTTTACAATTTGCCACTGAGAAATTAGTTAAAGAAATCTTTCAAATAAGCCAATGCATCTGAACTAGAACAAACAAAACCTCAACAGATCTAACAGACAAACAGGTAGAATCATGACTGACCTGTATGGAAAGACATTTGGAGTTGGTTTCATAGGTGCAGTTTCTGTCAAGACCTGACTGCTATCCAGACCGTCTTCTGAACTGTTCCAATGCAGAAGTGTCTGTGTGATGTTGTTACCAAGTTCTCTGGCATAAGCGAGAGCAGCGATGTAATCCTTTGAGGTTCGAAGAACTGAATGGTACGTCATAAAATACGTGGCACCTATGACACTGTTTTCCAGCTTAACAGCAGAACCATATGCAGCATGGCCCCTGAAATATCAAAATTAATACATATGACTCCAAATTAGTGAAAGCACGACAACAAACAAATCCTAAGTAACGAGTACTCACAAATGAGCAATAGGCTTTAAGTTCCAAGTACAAAGTATCAATACTTTTTGCCACTGAATAATGATCATAGGTAAAAAGCACAAATAAAACTCATTAAGCCTTAAATATAAAGATCAGAACATCAATTCTCAATTTTTGTAGTCTTCAGGCAAGGCTTTGCAGTTAAGTAAAACATTGTTGGCGAGCCAGGAATGGCTCTCTGACACCTGTGCTTTAGTTAATTATGACTGCTCTGCTTCCATTCATGCTGCAACAAGTCAACCATGGCTGAAACTGAAATGTTGCTCAGACGAGTTTCGTCCCAATTTCATAACAGACATTTTTATTAAATTCTGTTATTACACTTCAAGTTTTATAAAGAATCACATCATCTAACTTAAAAGAAATTGAAATTCATAAAAATTGTATAAGAAAGAGGCAATCAAATATCATTAGATATAAAATTAAAAACAAGCAGCAGTGACTTTCTGAACAAAGTAACACACCCTTTAGGACATGAAGTGCCAGGATTGTCATTTAGGAACCATGGCAGGAACTTTATGAAATCGTGTTCCACTGGCCTGTTGTCTACCAGCTGAGTCACATTGCACGTCTCACAGGCAGACGAATTGACTATTGTAAGAGAATACAGACACCAGTATTCAAAACATCAGAAACGTCAAATCACAAAGTCCCTGCTATTACCACCTCTTCACAGCATAAAAACATTTTCTGAGAAGAACTAATGTAATGTAATGATGTAATGCAGTAATACATTTACTTGTAAGTCAAACCTCTTAACAGCCATGATAGAAGTCTTAGAGTGATGTTCTGGAACAAACCACTTAGAACTGTATAGAAGATATCAATTCAAATCCTTGATTTATCACCAGCCATCCTCTTAACTACAGGTCAGATCGAGGCTCATCAGTGAAATGCATTCTTAGAGCTTTCTCCTTAACCCTTTAATGGCCAGCGTTATTGATTATGCCTTACACTTTAGTACATGCTGGTAGTTAAAGGGTTAATGAAACCCACCTTAGTAGCTCATCTCCTTCCTCTCTCTGGCCACCCAACTCGTTTCTTCCCACGACATTTCTGGACATGATGCCGGGGCCGTACTGAGGGAGGGGCCGGCAGGGCCGTGGCCCAGGGCGCAAATGTGCAAAGGGCGGAAATTTCAGGATGGAATTACTTATTATTCCATAAAACGCACTATTTTCTAAATGTGGGGGTGCCAGATTGATGCTAGGCGCAGGGCGCAATTATAGCTCGGTACGACCCTGCATGATGCAGCGCATTCAAAGAAACTGGTAACTGGTGTGCAGCATTAGAGGGAAGCTTTATAAATTATAGTCTACAATTATGAAAGAATCACCTATTGTGTATAGAGCAATGCTTTCTCAGCCCCAACAATTGTCTCCCAATGATTATCATTCCCAATGCCAAAAATATCAGAAATTATAACTTGCACCGTTCTTGCACAAAAGTATTGGTTCCAAAAATATGCATAATCTCCGCCTTCTGGCCATTTTCTGACACCGGTCTTTGCGAAAAGTTCCATGTTACCTGTTGAAGGGCAGAAGCTGGAATTTGTCTCAAACTGTCGACAGCAACGACTTCCTGGAGCCAGCCAATCAAAGTAATCATCAATCCAAGATGAAGGAGGATACGAGATGTGCGAACTGTCATAAAATTGAATACACCGTAACTTTATACTAGATTTCACATTCGAAATCACACATATACTATTTATTTTGTGCCGCATGGTGACTGATTGGTTAGAGTGGTCTGCCCGTAACACTCAGTGTGTGCTGAGTGAGTGGGTTCGACCCTCGTCCGAGGCGTCAGTCACCGTGTAGGGACCTTGAGCAAGTCCTTCGTGCACAATTGCTCTGTAGTACAACTGCAATTGCGCCATTGAGGTGTGTGTATGCACTTCTGAGCAAAAGATGTTGGAAGAATAATGATATCAAATTTCAAGAATTTCAATATACTAAAGTGATCACCAGAAAAAAGTTGATCTTATCCATCAATCAAGTCAACACAAGGGTTGATGCCATTGGATGAAACTAGAAGAAGCAACAGATTTAAAAAAACTGTACAAATCAACCCTTCACCTAATCAATCAATCAGAGTAAACAATTAATAAGTCTAATTGCCAATCTGCATAGTACATAAGACAGATCTCATTACTGTGACAGTACCTGTTTGCCTTGCGTGTAGCTTCATACACTTGGCCAAGAAGTGAATTCTCTGGGCAGCCACTGCCCCCACAGATCTGATTCTGGCCCATGACGGTCGTATAGTTATGACCACCCTCGACCACAAAGTAAACAGGAGAACCAACAGACAAGTACTTCTCCATTGCCTCAAAATATTTGATCACATAGGAGTCCTGCCATAAAACACAAGGAATCAATGATTTACTAGCCAAGAAATGTCGAGCGGTCTTTCAATCATCTTGTAATGTAACACACTTTTCAATGCATCATTCGCTAGGATAGTGTTTCCCAAACTATTCCGTGAGGTGAAAACTTTCAGTGCGAACAAATGGAGGCTTTTTATTCAACTGGCTCGATGGGAGGGAAATAGAAGCGAGTGGGAGGCAGAGAAAAATTGACAGAGTAGTGGAAGGTAGAGAAGGAGGGGAGGAGGACAAGGTGAGTAGGAAGAGAGGGTTTAGTTAGGGGGAACAGGAATGGAATAAGAATGGGAAAGGGAAGGGCAATGGGAGGAGGGGACGGAAAGCTGGACATATTGGGAAAGAGGGAAAAAAAGAACAGGAATGAAAGTAGCAGGAATGAACAAGTGAGAGTAAAAACATGGGTTTTCAGGACCCTCTCTTTTATTGACTTTTGGTAATCTGGTAGATGGCGCAATCGATCCATTTTCTTAAGATATCATTTATGATGTAAACTTGACAGAGTGGAGCTCGTCAAGGAGGACTCGTTCGAGTCAAGTAGTTAAACGATATTTAATTTTTTGCTTTATTTAAATTTTTTTAGTTTTGTCCATAAAATTTTGATATATTGCATTGTCATGCAAGCATGACATGTGTGTAAAATTTCATCTCTGTAGGTCGACAGGAACATACCAAAAAGAGCTGAAAAAACTCCGACAAACCGACGGTTCGTCCATGACACAATTTATGCAGCATCCATGACAAACTTTACGTAAGCCAAGTTAAAGAAAAAAGGGTAAAAAAGAACACACATACATATTAAAACAGTCAGCACCAAAACAGGAAAAGAAAGAACTAGACAATGAAAGAAAACAGAAAAAAACAAACAGAGAGAGAGGCAGAAAGAGAGATAAGCACAAATACTTAGATGTCTCTGTTTAGTAAAACAATTGAAATAAACAAAAGATATTCAGAATTGCATGGTTACCTCTGGCATTGATAGCTTTTGGTCTAATCCTATTTCGACTTTGTTGACGACAGCAGCACATATACACATCCACGTGACAAAGACGAAAATCTTAAAAAATAAATAAAACACTATTAAGATCATCTATAAACTGCCTCCAAAGAACTTGGCACTGGCGGAAAACTGAAACTTATATAAATGTATGTATCAAGATACACACAATAGCAACTTTTAACACTTCAATAAAAAGCCGCCTTGGTTTCCCAGTAACTTTTACTAAACTTATGTTTCTAAAGCACAAAGCATTTCACAAAGAAATAAATGCAAACTGGTAAACGCACAGACTAGTTATTGCCAAAATTATTTGCATCATGGGGCTCAACAAGAATAATGATATAATTAAAATAAACTATGAACTGATAATCATACAGAAATAAAACGATGCAAGCAAGACACGAACCACAATTGGTCGAACAAATTTATTCAGCAGAAATTTGGTGTAGTAGGTCTTGACTAGGTTATATAGGATGCCTCCTTTGCGCTGACTGCGATTCAGAAGCTGATGGCTCTCAGGCGTTCGGATACAGCAGCAAACATCTGGACGATCACCCTACAACAGATAAAGCCACACTCAAATCCAATGTGGTAAATGTAACAGTAATTATGAATTTCTATAACACCACTTCAAGAGACCCTCCTTAGAGGCACAGGTAAAGCTGTTCGCCAATGTATCCAAGGTTCACTTCTTAGAGTAATTGTAAGTGAAATTTGGAATGTGTTGAACTGTTGATGTGCCTAAAAACACATACATAAGGAGGGTCGCCTGCACATCTGATCAAAAGCTAGATCTGTGCTTTAGTCAAAGATTCTAACAATCCTGACCAATGCCTCTACGAACTACAGCTTTCCTTTCACTATTGTCCTCGCCTTTGAGGTGTTAAAAGCCAATACAAATAGCCAGACAGATTGCATTGTTACCTCTTGCCTTTTGGCATCCAGAGCAAGAAGACTAACAAAGCATGAAATCTGCAGGAGAAAATCGATTAACAACGCCATAGCTGCATATAGAGAGAAGACCTTCACTGCAGGCATGCTTGTCAGAGCCCCTTGAAATTCATAAAAACACAGTCACAAAATTAGCGAAGCCCGACTTTGTCCAATGCTAGCAATATACACTTGAAAACAACGTCATTACCTGGTAAGAGCAATTTTCATTAACATTTTGACATGAGCTACAAAAGTAGATAATTCTTCAAAGAGTTAAATGAATAGTGAAGTGGCATTCCTCTACCAAAGGCTATTTTGGTTGCAGTGTGTTATAAGGTTGAGATGTCTATCAATCATCATATGAAATTATTCAACAATTCTGCGAATGTTTCTCCAACACCGTTTGAATATGCCGTCTCTTTTGCCTCGATTCTTTCACATGCTGCATATTCTAACTTCCTACACAGCATACAATCAAGATCAGTCAAAAACTTTGCTGCAAAATGTTCGAATTGCGATGTTCGAAGTTAAACAGAATGTTTATTAAATATTGAAAGGTTGTCAACACATAAGTTTACCAAGAAAAAAGGCAAGCGTCTCCGAGAGACTCGTAAGCAGCATGCTTGGTCCGACCTTTCCCACGACCCTTGCAACACGTTCCTCTACAGTATCTCCTATCGTCACCTCAATCCTCTGCAAATGAAATATTGCATCATGGTACGGTACATTGTGTCTGTCAAACTGTAACCAACTCCATGAACTCATACGAAATGTGATGAATGTGAAGCAGAACATACGTAGAAATGGTACACACACTTTTTCGATTGTAACAATTTCCTTCAATCAAATTATCAGAATTCAATCAGTTCATTAGGAACAATGAGTTCATCCTCAAGCGTACAATGCTTATCAGGGGCTGTGATCCAGGAGGATCGAGGGGGACAAGTACCCCCACCTTTTACAGAGTTATAGGTTTGTCCTCCACATTTCTTACCCCTCTCATTGGGTGTCCCCCACTTGTGAAGCAAGATCGCACCCTCTGATGGTTGTACAGCTGGAAAAGTTTCTACAGTAGGCTCTGACACATATGCAAAACTTAACCAACTGATTCTACTCCAGTTTTACAGTTCCAAGATCTTAGGTCAAATAATACTTAAACATCAGAGATTTTACTTTAGCAATGGTCTCTGCAGGATGGCATTTGTCAGATTTAATTTTACTACATGCTGGTGATTAGTAAAGAAGATCTAACGGGGAAACATTGTTACCTGGAAGGACTGAACAAGAATAAAGATGTTGTCGACACCAACGGCCAAGACAAGGAAAGGAACGACTTCGATAATGATAAGAGTGGCAGAAATGCGGAGGTAACTGAAGAAACCGATGCTCGATACAACAGACAGCAGAACAATGATGACACCAGCAAGTCCAAGTGACACCTTTGAATCCAACTACAGCACAAAAGCCAAAGTTTGGGTTAACTCATAAAGTATGATGATTGTTGCTTATTATATTTCCAGCCTAGGTAAGCACACATGCAAAAACTAGTACTTAATAACCCAATTATCTTTGCCTGAGAAAAAATGCAACACAAAAGGAAACACATAAGCATTAAGCACCCATCTTGTTCAATAACCCTTTAATGTTCAAACCATTTTGTGAAAGAGAAATGCATAAAATGACCTACAAATTTACCGATACGGTGCGGTTTTCATTTTCATGATCAGTGCACAAACTCAATTACACTCAAACAATGAACAATCCAGTTTCACTAATCTGCACACATAACAAGACAATTAGACAAGGCAATTGTTTAGATGGGGTACATAATTACATCATGCTAAAAAGCAGATATTTATCTCGTCATCTGCACTTAGCAAAGCCTCTCAAATAAAGAATTAAATTGTTCAATAAAGTCAGAATTTAATTGGCAATCAAGCATAAACAACCAACGTAAACTTGCAATAAATAAAAAAAAGAACAAATCGTGTGATGTGACAGATGCTAATCAATCATTAAAACATTAATTACAACGAATAGCAAAATCTTAAGAAGCTGTTACCATCAGCCTGGAGCACGATCGATAGTGACCGAGGGTAATGGTTACGTAGGCAAACATGACGAGATAGCTGATCAATATCGTATAGATATCCGATGTGCTCTCGCGATTCAACTCATCCTGAATGGATCTCTAAAACAGAGGAAAGTACAACCAACCTGGGTTAAAAACAGCAAATACAACATGATTCTGGACTGATAAAAAATTGCATAACATTAGAGGCAGAGTAAAAAATGGGTGGGTGACCATTTGTGAGAAAAAAAACTTCAATAATTATTCTAAATGTCTGATATAAATAGCCAGACACACACAAGTCATGCACAATGACGTCACTGAAATGCCTGAAATACACAATTATATCCATCTACTAGGTGGCTGCTGGCTGCTTGATCCCATTATTGTCATTATTTATTAATTAGCCTATTTATAATTGATGTAACATCCTGCTGATATGATATGCCACCAGGTGCAGGGAATTCGACCACCAACAAGGTCATTTAGTAACTTAGTACATGAATTGGTGGGTAATTATCTGTGACATACTTCATAACCTGACACATAATTGGCCTTCCACAGCTTTGAGGCTGATAATTAATTGAATATCATCATATGTTAGAAGTCATAAAATGGTCTTCTGTCATCTGGATTGCTGTGACCATGATTGTGCTCGAATCATAAACAGACAAGTGTTTCACTTTTACCAATACAATTACACGGCAAATCCATCACGCATAACAGTTGGCAGTACACAGTGTCAATCATAGAAAGCAAAGCAAGAGGTATCAATGTTTATCTGTCTAGGGATTCTGGTCATTTTTCAGAATCCCACACAATCAGAAGAAGACAAGAACTCTTCCCTGAATCGGCCAGGGATAATTGTTCAAAAAGTACATGATCTGATTAAGTATTTTTTTTACAATTACAGGTATGCATATAATTCTACATGTAAGTATGTAAGCATGTAAATACATATGAAGAATTTGTGCCTTTGCAGCACGTTTTTCTGATAACTGTGAATGTGTGCATATTGCACAATCATAACTATGCCATTATACTGCCATGAAATTGCAACTAATTAAAGTCAAGACCAGAAGCTTCTAATTAAATTATCTAGTCAGCTTTGGCAACAACTCATCAGAATAAAAAAATCAACCCATTGAATATCAGAGAAGCTCATTAATCAGTTTTTCAGCAGAGAAGTACAAAGAAATGCCTCACACAACAAGTTGATCTTGCAAATACGTAACACAAAAATATATAAACCATGGCAGAATATTCACTGAGTTATGCAACATGAAAATACACAAAAACAGCATACATTCCTCTAAATTGAAGTTCTCCTTAATAAAAGGTGTCATGTGAGAAGCCAATATCCACATTGCCTTACACTATGAATCCAATGTTGAGAGTTCAATTTGGAAGAAAACCCCTTGCAAACGAGTACCTAATATACAAGATTTACTCTGTGCAAAACGTGATCCATGTAAAGCTAACTAGCATCATAGCCAGTTGAACTGAATTGTTACCTCTGATGAGTATGCAACTGTGATGTTGTCACCCTTGAAGTCATGCAAAAGACGCAAAAACGCCGCTTCCCAGGCTGTCGCTTTTTCTTGAAATTCATCATCTTGGAAATTATTCACAGTAAAAGTTATGACCAATGCAGTGGCATTTTCATAATTGTCACCTGCAATAAAGAATTAGGAAAAATGTTTTATACTTCATCTAATTAAAAGCTGCCAAAGGTCAAATTCTTATACCGAGGCAGGGCATGTAGCTGTAAGCAATCAGTCACCATTTATAGTGTATGTAAACCATCGTAGAAGTAGATTGCTACTAACAAATCCCGATGCTATAGTAATCATTGTAATTCTAATTCTACCAAACATCACCACCACCACCACCACCACTGTCCTTCTCGTAATCATCACAAGAAAATTCAGATATTCAGCCCAACTGAAGAATTGCAGTAAGTAATTGTTTCACACAGGGATTTGCAGACAGAAAGAAATTACCCGGATATCCACCAAGCGTCACCCAAGGCATCACTGGACCTCCAAACTCAGCCAAGCAAGACATGTTTACTCCACCAAGATTCAAATCATTCACTGTCAGCGGATCTCTACAATCATTACAAGGCAAAACAAATAAACCACAAATGGAATGAAGGTCACACATAGTAAGAAGAGGGACTTATAAATATAAAGAGCAGGTCAGCAATTATTAGGAAAGATTTCAAGAAGCCTGCCCAGTCAATGCAAAGACAATATAATTAGCCAAGGAGGCACTTGCCTTGCACAGATGGTGAGATGGCTGATGTAGTCAGCAAGTATATAAAACCCAAACTCGTCCACTTCAACATCCAGGTTATGATGGCTGTTCTGGAAGTAATTGAGCACGGACATGATCGTACACTTCCGATTATCTGGCTTCAGCGGAACGAAACAGATGTCCTCCAGGGTCACGTTCCCTGCATGCAGATTCTCAATAGAATTCTGCAGGTCTAGAATCTACAGATAATATCAACCTATCAAATTCATAATCATCTCTGCAAAGCAAATGTAATATGTCTCCAGTGAAATGCAGGCAAACTGGTCACTGATCAAACGACAGCCTATCCATTTACTTTGAAATTCAGCCATCTAAATTAGGTAAACAGGTTTAGCTCAATTTTAATGTTTGACATGATTCCGAGAGCTGGGTAAGGGTCAACCCATGACAGGACTTGTCACTTACTTCCATTCTCTTCTCTTTATAAATTATACTGCTGGGCAAAACAGACAATTATGTGCAACAAAAAATCTATGGTAATTACAAACAATATGCTAAGCAAGTTCAAGCCTCAAACCAACAATTTATAAGTAAAAGGCCAAGTTTGCTAACAACAGATGTTCAACTATGTTCCACAATATCTTTGTCGCCGGGCCAAAATGATAACCATCTAAAGCGTACAGAGCTAACAAGCACTGAAATGCTGAAGACACTGTCACGAATTCATCACATGATTTTGATTCTCATCTTTCAACACATTTCTGATAAATATCCTTTGTGGCAAAAATGTTATCAACTGTACATAAACATCAAGTCATTTATTTTGCTGTGTATTCTTATACACAAGGAGTCTGTCCTTTGGTCACTTTACTTGTAATGTCAAAAATGTTCTTGTGACTACAAGATTCCAGGCTCAGTCTTCCATGTATATAGTCGTGTGCACATAATCTGAACTGTAAAGCAAAAAATGTTTCTTAATGCCCCAAGAAAGTTTCAAAAACGGTGAAAAATGTCTACCAAACGTCCTTATGCCAATTTCTAGGTTAACATGAAAATTTGTATAACACAATACTTTACTTCAAATTCAGATAATTTGACATATCTACTTTTGAATTGCACAATTCATTGAGATTCGATATAATAATAATCGCCATTTGCATTCGCATCATCTGAAGGCTGCGCTAATTTTAATATGCAAATCAGGCACGTTACGGTAGTTAAAAATGTCAGAAGCCATTCATAGCATTTGCATTCGAATAGAGCTACAAGGAAGCAATCTCATGGATGAAGTGGCTGCACAAATGGGCGAGCCACTTAGTAAAGTAGTTGCTCAATTCAAATACTTGGACGACAATCAAGTTAATGTTAATTAGAAATGATAGAATCATTCGGAGTATTCGCGATAGAATCACTCGGAGTATTCACGATAGAATCATTCGGAGCATTCGCGATAGAATCATTCGGAGCATTCGCGATAGAATCATTCGGAGCATTCGCGATAGAATCATTCGGAGCATTCGCGATCGGATACAACAACACTGAAGTAATGTCAGAGAACAATGCACTTCTATTTTATTCTATTTACGGATTTATAAAGCGCCTCTCACAGTACAACCTAATCAGAGGCGCTCCCAGTGCGAAAAACCTCTAGAGAAAAGAAAAGTCTTAAGAGAACGAGCAGAAACAGTTGTGCAACTAGATAAGATTGCAGCATGAGTCACAGCAGGAAGACTGTTCCATAGCAAAAGACCAACAGAGGCATAGGCACGATGCTGAGCTATGGCAGTTCTAGACTGCGGTACTAGAATATCGTGACAGTTGAAAGAGTGGAGAGGACGTCCAGAGGTAGCCGAGATACGTTGCCTGATCAGATCACAAAGATAGCATGGAGCTTGATCCAGAAACGCTCTGCATGTAAGAAAGAGGATTTTGAACAGAATCCTATTAGTTAGGGGAAGCCAATGAAGACGTTGAGTCATTAAAGGAGAGACATGTGAGAAACGAGGAAGACGGGCAATCAAACGAGCAGCTGCGTTGAGTACAGACTAGAGCGGAGTGAGGCGATGTTTTGGGAGGCCGATAAGTAATGAGCTACAGTAGTCAATGCGGGTACTGATGAAGGCATGAACCATGGTCGAAAAAATTGTTGAGGACATGGATCGTCGAATGGCGCGTAGTCGCCGCAAATGATAAAAGTTGGACCAAGAGAGATTAGAGATATGTGCAGAGAAAGATAGAGTACTGTCCAGAGTAACACCCAGATTATGAACATTTGTCAAAAAAGTAAACTGAGGGAACTTCTTTGCAAGTAAAGCGTGATCAAGTTTAAGCAGCAGCTGACGAGTACCCAACCAGATCAATTGAGTCTTGGAAGAGTTTAGTGAAAGACGATTTGAGGACATCCAACAGTTTAGGTCAGCAGAGAGAGATTCAATAGATTGGGAAAGAGCAAGCTGGTTGGAAGACGAGCTATGTACATAGGTCTGAACATCATCAGTGCAGAGGTGAACTGACGCTGAGTGCTTATCAAAAAGACGAGGAATATCAGCTGTAAACATGGTATATAGAAGTGGACCTAGGACGGATCCTTGAGGGACCACAAATTTAACAGGTACCCAAGAGGTGCTGGAGTCGCCTAGGATGACCATTTGGGTTCGATCAGTAAGATAAGAGCGAAATCAAAGAAGAGGGAGACCACTAAGCCCAAAAGACATTTCGTTCAAAAGTAAAGTCATGTTTTGTTCAAAAGTGAAGCCATTTCGCAAACAGGTCGTTCAATTCAAATACTTGGGCAACGCTTGCCAATGGAACACTCGCAATGGGGTTGTGCCACCCAGATATAATTTAACAGGCAAAATGCGCAGTTGCTGAAAGCTGATTTCAAAATACAAGATTCAATCCCAGGTGAAGCTGGGTTGTAAGGCTATGTACATATAGGTATACATGTATCTGTATATCAGCTGAACAAAGACACTGAAAGTAAAGACACTGAACAAAGTGTGTTTTATGTACCTCATGAAAACTATTGACCTAAAAAAATGTTTTAAGACAGGTAGGGGTTGCAAAAATACCCAGTGATGCCATTTGTAATCAATGTGCTGCAACATAGCTACATAGCTTTATTACTGTTTCATAGTGACACAAGCTCAGCACAAAGTTATATAAACATGTAGTCTAAGTCTTGTAATATCTTTGTAGTCACATAGTAAATTATTTACACAATAGCATCACAAAATATTCATTATTCACACACAGGGTGGTCAAGTAGCCTCTCAAATAAAAACCTAGCATTACATATCCAGTGATTCTTCTAGAATATGCTAACAACTACACTGGGTTGATAAATTTTAACCAACTCCTTTGGGTTTTCGACAAACTGCGTCTTGGTGGATCTGTTACCATCTGTAGGCCTAGAGCAGAGACCTCAATAAAGAGAAAGTGTGAATATTTACCTCATGTAAGATCTCCTTTCTTAGCACAGGTCCATAGAGTTTTTTCAAAACACTCGGTGGAGGGTCTGGTCTTAGCCACTGTGAGTTGTTCTTTGCAGTTATTATCAGCATCTCTGTTCGATAAAAAGGGCTGCAACAGAATCAACTAATATCATCACTCATCTCATGCAATGCATACTCTATTTTACACAGAATATTTACCATATAGCAATTAATTGAATATATATAATGAAATGCATTTATTTCCCCATAGTTAAAATTGCAGACTCCACATTTCTAAAGTGCTACTCAACAGCCAAGCACAGGGCACCTGCTTATTCATGAGTACTGAGTCATATAAATGATGTTGTCCAAGGATATAAAATGAATTATCTAAGTTCAATCGCCAAAGCAACCAGAGACAAAAGAATGCAGAGCAGCTGCAATTTTCAATTAGGATGAAGAAGATTGGAACGTGGACTGGATCGATCAGGGCATGAATTCTAGAAGAGACAAAGCTTTAATTTGGAGTGGATAGTCTGAGCAGTCTCAGAGGAACTGGAGAAGGTTGATGTGCAGTGATAATGGTCGATGAACTGAGTGAGAATCTGCAGAATTCAGGTAAAGTAATGAATTTCATGCAATGTATTTTTTAGAATGTATTTAATGCATCCTAGTCATGTGATATAATTATACACATCCACATTCACTATCCACAATTACACATTAACCAAAGAATCTAAAAACTGCATGTTGTAAAGTTGGGCCTCAATTTACAAATCTGATCCATACATGATCATGGGATCATCAACTTTTACAGTGTGTAAAACCGGCAAAATGCTTCAGGAAACAGCATAAACTGTAATTTTATTGAAAGTAAATTGATTCAGCGATTGATCATCGATTTAAAGTTCTGTCAAAAGCTGAACTTAACCAACTGACTAAGATCTGACATAATTATTTCTTCTGTAGCCAAACAATAATGCAAATAAATGACTTTTAGTGCACAACAATCAATAAATGGTGTGGCACAGTGGCCGATCGGTTAGAGCAGGCAGCCCGTAACCTTTAAGGTTCAGTGTGCATGGAGTCACTGTGTAGGGACCTTGAGCAAGTCCTTTGCACACAAATGCTCTCCATTACAACTGTAATTGTGTCGTCTAAGCGTATGTACATTTCTGAGCAAAAAGTTTTGGAAGAAGGGCGGTATCAAATTTCGGTAATAATAATAATAATAAAAATAATAACAATAACAAAATGCTTCAGGAAACAACATAACCAGCCAGTGTGCGCTGAGCAAGCGAGTTTGACCATCATCCGGGGAGTCACTGTGTAAGGACCTTGAGCAAGTTCATTGCACACAATTGCTCTGTGCACAGTACAACTGCAACTGCTTCAGGAAACAACATAACCAGCCAAAGCTGTACTACATTGTTTCCTGAAGCAATTTGCCAGTTTTACTATAGCTGGTAATGTTTACAACAAATCCTTCCATCATCATGTCAATAATTAACTGGAATTAATGAATCACAAGTGTCACATGATGCAGGCATGATAAATGCCAACCTGAAATTCTTGTCAAAGTAGTTTTTCTCTTTGCGTGCCTGACTGTCAGGAGCGGACCATAGTTCTACAGGATTACTTGTGACTTGAAAGAAGCAGATACCGACTGACAGTATGACGCAAATGAAGACGCTGATCAGAGGAACAATCCAAGCGTGACGCGCACAGAAAAGACCCCAAGTGTAGAAACAGCGCTCCAGAAATTCCTCAGCAAACACCTGAAACTTATCGCAGCACCCAGGCGTGACCCTGCTCATGATCATGGTCTCTTCCTTGGTTGCGATTCCGTCATTTACGGGCCAGCCCTTTGTCGCCTCCGTACAGTAGAAGTATGCCCAAATTTGTGCAGTACCAAATACCATAACAAATACCAGATAAACGGATCCAACAATAAGATACGCCGGATCAATTCCAAGGATCGTCCACGGCTCAGGTGGGATGTCCGGTGGGAGGGGCTTGCATGACGAACGACAGTCTTGGCAGCTACAAGAAGTGCTGCACGGCGTCACCGATTCATTCATTGGATACAGCGTAACGTTCAGTTTAGCCAGGCGCACAGATTCATTGTTTGAGATGGTGTAATAGAAATTGAACGGTGCCATGGGATTGCGGCTTTTGTCACCCATGAACTGAAGCCAGTTCTCTGGCGTGCACTCCGATGCATCACGGCCGCACAACATGTCCAGCGCTTTCTGCCCAGAGCTTGGATTCTGAACATCTTGGCATGAGTTGAACATTCCGTATGCAAAGTCTTTTCTGACGGCATGGTAGACCGACGGAATCCTTTTGTCGGCTTTAATTTCAGATCTGTTGACGGCCATGAACTTGCTCTGGTAAGGGTCACAGGTCGAGTGACAGTAGAGTGCAACGAAGTTTCGAAAACAGGCAGGACACCGGGAAATAATCTACGGATAAATTGTGACATAAACTAAAACAGTTCAGCGTGTTATCTATTATATCGATTCACCCCTAATTGCAGTAATTAAAGTAAATGTAAATTGAAAAATCTAAAGTTGTAAGAACCTAAAAAGGAGCTCAAGTAATATACAACATACAGATTTAGAATCTAATCATGAAACCCATAAACCAACGATCAGTACTAGCTAAATCAACACATAATAAGCAAAACCACATTCCACATAAAAGCAATCCTTTGGACCAACAATTCACGATCCAAGTGGCAACAGGCTCCTTAACAATATGGCTTTTATAAAAATAAGCAAAAACAAAAGAACAATTTCTGGCAATGAAAAAATTGCTGGAATGCTGTGGTTGAATGAAAAGACAACAATAATAATACACTAGAAGTAGAGCCACCACTGATAGTCATGTTGATCACCTACTTACTATCATAAGTTTGTAAAATGTACTTGAATAACTTTGGTGTATATGTAGACCAATAACTTTTTTAATCTGTAAAATATTCTGTTTCACTGGACAAAATGCTGCTTAAATGATAATTTCTGTGCATCTTGAGTAGAGAAACTGCATGAGTAGAAAGATGAGCAGCATACATTCCAGGAAAATGGAAACGAAATCCGTCTTCGAATGAAATGAAGTCAAAAATTAACATGAATGTGTTGAATAATTTTGTGATAAGATAACTAACTGACTTGTCATGCACTTGGTTTGCAATGCGGCATGTAGGTGTGATTCTGGCCTGAGACAGTTATTACGTAGGGCAAGACCTGTACACACAACTGCCCAGCAGTGCTTGCTGACTGCTGCCTCATCAATTTAGAGACAGCTCTTTAATAACAGTAAACATCAGAATAACGGAAACTGAATCACCCAGTGCAGAAGGCCTCTTACCGATCTAGGAATTGTCATACTGCTGTACAACGTCCTAATCTGAGCCCCATCACAGCATGTCTTCACAGGGTGACCTGAAAAAAAGAACATCTAACAGGTCAACAGCGTTACCGTTAAATCAAGCTACTTCAATGTTCAACTCAATATTGACAGAACTTCATTTTGAATGATAAAATATTGCACACGAAAACATCGAAGATGGTTCCAAAATCTAAACTTTTATGCATAAATTAAAAAATGGCTGATCAATCATCTAACATATTAATTTAACCTGCATTTATATAAAAAAGAAATTCATATATGACTTAATATTCCAAAACAACTGCAGTCCAAACACAAGTTGATGTTTGCCAATTATCTTTTACATAGGCCTAGCCAAGATAAAGACTGAATATGATCCATGTATAACCTCAAAGCCATGGGATTAACAAATAACAGAAAGACAGGCAAAGGAAATTAAGCCACAATATTGCAAGTTACTCCAACTCTCCTTCCACAAAAATATCACTGCACCACTTTCGTTATGCTGACACTAATTATAATATATTAATTGGATCAAAGGATGAGATACTAAGGCAATTAGATTACTAAGCATTTTTAGCATATATCCAGCAATGCCAGGCTAATTTAAATGTCTTATCTTTCTTAATTAACTTAACACAGGAAGTTATTCTAAGCTAGTTACTTGTTATTGGCATTAGATTTAAATGATAAAGTGGCACTATAATATGACACAACAGGGCCCATCCACATATTATGCACACACAAAATCTATAATCTCACACACTCCTCCTATCTTCGTTTAAGGCGCTACAAGTTATTCGTCATTCTGTCTCCTACTTCGTCCTTTGCTATTCACTATATCAGTTCATGTCTTTATATGTTCTAGAATTGACTACTGCAACTCTTTCTCATTGGTCTTCCTAAGGTTCACCTCTCTCCTCTTCAGTCAGTACTTAAGACAGCTGCTAGACTGAAAGCCTGCTTCCCTTGGTACTCCTTGATTCTCTTCCTTTATGTTTGGTGAACATCATTGGATCCCAACTCCATACAATTTGAAACTCTCATTATGACTTTCAAGGCTCAGAGGGGTCTTGCTCCGAGACACCTGATTGACGTAAAACTTCCACCTCATTCAGCTTCCTCTCTCCATCCAAGTAGTTCATCCATTAGACTCGATCTCTTGGTTCCTCGTATTAGCTCTGCAGTGACTCAACCCCGATCTTTTGTTTCAGTTGGCCCTCTCGATGGAAAACGCTTTCTCCTGTTTGCTCTAAAACTCTATCTGGCAGTCTCTCGTCCTCCTTCGCCTTTCTCAAAGCACTTCTGAACGACTCACCCAACAATACAATACAAACAGCATCCTCAAAAATTTGTTCAGGCCGCTGTATGGCCAGCAGCACAAAGCAAAAATATCGGTATTATTTTGGATTAGACATAAGACCTGGTGATTTTACATCATAAGTGAAATCACTGAAGAAGTGCACAGGAGCACAATATATCTATAACTCACTTGAGTCATTGGACATCAACTGAGGACAAAGTTCTTGGAGTTTAATAAGAGCATCTTTGTCTTTGAGCGGTTTTGCTTCCCCTTCATAAAAACAGTTGCAGCCGCCTCCACATTCCCCATACCAAATGCAATGTCCCTGATCAACGTTTTCCTGAAAACATAATACAACCCGCACTAACAGCTTAATGGGCAACATAAAGCAAGAAAGATATGGCTTACAAACAACAAAATCTTTGCAGGTAACACTTGGAAAGAAATACAAACCTTAAAATCATGATTGTATGGTAAATATAGTTAGGTATGGTTGATGCTTTCATCATAAGACAATGGCAACACAGAATTGGAAACAGCAATTTAGACTTTCAATTATGGATCTGTAGTACAAAACTGGTGCATTATGGGAAATCTATATACTTGAGTTTGGAATATCAATTACTACACTCTCTTCATAGTCACATATTTTGAATGCGTTCACCAAAATCAAATTGTTTTTATGCATCTATGTTTTACAATGAGTTACAATAATTATGACCTTAAAACAGTAGATGTAAAACTCAAATCAATGAGTCATAAATACAATCACTGTATACAAAATATGATGCAGATGTTAGAAATGTATACAACACACTTGAAAGTAGACTTATGCTCCAGCAACACAAACAAACCACACAACAAAAACAAATATTTTTCAAGTCTCATTTTCTATAAAAAAAAAACTGTACTGCTTGAAGCCAGATTCAGAGAGTTCATGCAAAAGTTCATACCCTTGCTACAAAACCTCTGACCTGGTCAATTCGACCGAATTCCTTTTAAAAGTTTAGATGTGTAGTTTGTGCTTGTAAGCTGCCTCCTGCTGTGGAGCAAATCACTTGCAAAGTGTGCAAATTCTTCTCACTACACAACATGAGCCTAGGACTGCACTGATGGAATATCTAAATTTTAATGAGTGTGCCTAGTTAATTGCAAAGGACTTGAACAAGACACTGATAACTGAGAATGTCAGTAGAATAAATAGGCTAGGTCACCTCACATGACTGTCCTGGGTGGCCGGTGCATGAGTTCTCTCTACCTATACTCAGTCCTATTAAGAAGCCCATCACTGCACATCATAAAAACCAAACATGCCCTGACTGTAGCCAATTAAGGCCAAGGGCGGCTGCCAGCAAGTTAACAAGCCAGCAGGACTACTGTACAGTGTAGAGACCCTGGGTGCTAAGGGACTGGCTAGACCGCTAGTCCTCAACTTGTGGGTTGTGTTATCCCCACCAACTGGCACCAAGTCATCCTTACGAATTTACAAGGGCTGGAACTTTCAGACATTTATTAAAATTGTCAGCAAATGTACTTAATATTTTAATATTAAGTTAATTATGGTTTGTACACAAACTACCACACTACAGCGACTTCAACTTATTACTTTTTTATTACTATGATTTATTCAATAGATGGAGGCAGCTAATATAATTTTTGCCATTTTTATTTAGAAATGTAAATTATGAGTTCAGTTTTACCACAGTTCTTAAAATACAAAAATATCCAGTTTGATTAAAAAAAACTATGCCATCAGCTAGAATCATAGGCGTTCTTCATAATTTATAATTAATAAAGAACACTAATAAAGTGTATGAAGGCCAAATAAAATGAATCAGGGTGGGATCAGTGTTTAAATAAGAAAATATAGATGTAAAGAATGGTTTTTCTTCTGTAGTGGCAGCAGAAGTTGAGAATCCACAATGCCAAATGATGATGATGATGATGAGCTCTCTGCCCAAAGGCAGATCCATAGGCCTTATGCCACCTGGCAATGAGATGACTGAGGTGGTTTCCCGTTGAATTCCTCACAGACAGATATGGGTTAGCCACTTGTCTAAGGTCCCTATGCAGTGACTTGAGGTGATTTCAAACCTGCAACCCTTTGGTTGCAGGGAATAGAACATACCTCCCCACCACAGCATCCCATTATGCCAAATGTGGATTATCAAATGGTGAGAAGTGATATGCATCATAATGTGGTAAGCAAAAATGAGGTGAAGGAGAATAATACAATCAATTATATTGTTAGGGTAGCCACAACTTTGGAAATAAATTATTATCAAATGGTTGCAGCAATTAAATGGTCCATAACAAGAGAACAACTGCTGGGCTAAACAAACAATGAGCCATTAGCATATTACACTCATGCACTTCAATACCACTGAATAGCAAGAGCAACAGGATGGGTAATAAATCAACATGGTAAAATCAAGTAGTAACTAGCCTCAATCTCACAGTACACAAACCCAAAGGTACAGTAGATGTATATAGAATTGTAAATATACCAAGATAGGTATAAGCATCAAAAGAACATCACAAATACAAAGATACTGACACAACCAGAAAACCAGTAAGACAACCAGAAAACCAGTAAGACAACCAGAAAACCAGTAAGCCAGCTGAAAGTTGCTGGCTGATGTCAAATGAAAGTTGATCGAAAGACTCTCTTGGCCTTTACTGCTTTCAGGGCTGGGTTTCTGTGTACAATCGCGAGTGCGTGTGAAAGCATGGTCTCCAAAACTTGGGATAGCAGCCAATAAATTAGGTGCACCAAAAGAGAACATTATCAGGGTGGACCAAGTTTGGGTACACAATTCTCCTTCTGCCAAGCTTGAACTTCCCTATGTTATCAAAGGGCAATGATATAACTTGTAATTTCAATTAGCTACTTCTATTGGACCTGCTAAAACCTTATCATACTGGTGTCAACATCAAGAAGATCACTCCATGTCAATAACTATAATGGCACAACATATGTCAAAGGATTGGCTAAGAGGATTTTGTACTTTCACTGACAACTTTAATTTCTCTCAAAAAATCATCAAGTGTCATAAAATTAAATACAAAGATCACAAAATACTTTCACATGAAAATGAACCGGATATGTACAGACACAGAATTTTAATAAGAAAGAGAAAATTATACGAGAAGATGATACAACCAATACTTCTATCAGGATTGGAATTTTGGAAATTAGTTGGCTTTGGAAAATTCCAAGGATTTCAGGACTATATCTACACAATAAGAATTAATGATGTAAAACAATCCTTGGATATCCAAGCAACTCTGTTACACAAAGTCGTTCAATGAAGACTCCGAAGGTATGAACATGTCGAGAGAATGCCAGTTGACCAAATACCACACAATGCACAACATGCAAGAGTTGAAGGAAAAAGAAACAAAGGCAGACTAATACTATGCCGGATTGATAATACATATGAGGACATAAATTCACTTGAACTAACAATAAGCGGGCTAATGGTCTTGACAAAGGAGCAAGGACAATGGAGATCATTTATTTGTATGTCAACCTGACTATGGCTTGGCATGCTATCAGTTGACACCTTGTCCATCAGATACCACCGCAATTCAAGTTACTACTTAATAATAATAATAATTAACACTGTCCAAAATTATGTTAAATGTCAGCCACAAAGAACGAGAGTTCGTCTTTGCAAGATCCTTTGAACGTCTTTTTCTAAAGTGTATCAAGAAACACATTGCCTATCATTGAAACTGTGCTTGCCTCTACACTGGATAACACCTAGCAATTGTGCAGCATACATTCCTCTATGGTAAACAAAATGACTGTCTCCAAATGTCCTCAAATAGAGCACTGGTACCACCCAGCAACATCCCATAATGCAATGCACTAAGCAAAGAAAACCAACATAAACCTGTTATACAGTCAATATATTTAGCTAAATATCTCTTAGATAGAGCAACATCATCAAAATAATCACCACAAACGCTAAATAATCACACATCCTATAACTTAACTTTAATCCATATGCAGAATTTTCTCAGTAGCTTCAAACATGTTGAAGTTCTCTAGTGCCAAGTTTGCGCACCGGGCATTCTCTTCGGCTTTGGCAATGATTTGGGGGTCAAAAAGCCTTATGTTTGCAAGTTGCCTAGGCCATGTGACTGCATGCGGTCATATCTCAGCCGTGTGGCCTTGTAAGCCCCTGTAGCTAAGCGTTTTCATCTTGATAGAGGGTGGCTAACGTGGCCATTGGAGTGACCTCGACCTATTCAATCTACCGACCAACGCATGACAAATGACTCTTCTATATCCTCCTTAAACCTCCTCTACTACCAGTGAACATGCTGATCACAGTGTATTCTTCACGATTTCCCACCTTCTCATCTATTGAAAAGATTAATACCTTCTTTCTGTACGCATTGACCTGTAGAGTAGACTAGCATTACTCCTTTCAAGACTCACCACCAACAGCTTTGGTGTTTCTTAGACTGCCATAAACTGGTTAGTTTCTCATCTGGGTGTCAATAATCAACAGATGGGCATCATACCACTTAGCTAGAGCACATATTTTACACTGCTCGAGTGCCACATTTGACCTCAGACCTCTATCATTTACAGTCGTCACGAATCCAATCCATCGTATCGCTAAACACTTTGGAATCCATTACAACAGCATGCAGGTGATATTCACAGATCTCCATATTTCTGTCACACACCGATCATATACATAATTACATATGTATACGTGGTTCTGTTTCAATGGTTTGGCCATGAACCAAGGGAAGTCTTCTAAAAGGCAATTCTGTTCCGTTCATGCCAATGACACTTGGACAGATGCGAAATGTATTCTGTCCCTATGCTTTCTAGTATAGACCTCACAGGTACTTTCAGATACTGTTGAAAACACTTGGGTTAACCCTGGACAGTGAGCTACATTCTGACCACACATAAAACACCTTAGTAGATCTTGTTACTACCACTTTAGGGTAACATGTATAGCATATGTCATGTCAGTTTGGTTCTAACTAAGAATATGTCACATACAATAGACTGTTCCATTGTCTCTCTCATCTTGATTATGCTAGTTCACCTCCGTCAGTCTGTCTGTCTTTCAGACCTTGAACTCAAAGGCTGCAATGCATACGAAACACCCTGGCTTGTGTAGTGCTGTGTGTGGGCACGTGTAAAATGCTAATTTGCCAATTGCTGATTGGGGCGGGTAAAGTGCTGATTGGAAAATGCTGATTGGTCAGCAGTGGGTAAATGAACCCGCTGACAATGTACACGAAGCATTAATTAGCATACTAATTACATAAATCACAGTTAATCATAACCGTAGTACAACATACGGTATTTATGAATCTCTAAGCAGCATACTAATTGCATTAATTACAGATGATTAAAACTTTGCCACTCTAAATAAATTTACAAAAAGTGTTCAAGAAACATTAATGAGCAAAAAATCACAGAAAATCAGAACTGTGTTTAAGTAAGTGAATTCAACAAGTATCTTGTCCACATTGGTACCATGACAAGCGGCTCATGACAAAAAGGTTCACAGACAAGTAGTTGACAACAATTGGCTTGTGGACAATAAGTTCACAATCAAAATTGAAAGAATCCAACATTTGGAAATTGGATTGCTGAAAAGAATTCTTGCTTAATTGAAGTTCCATTGAAGAAAATAATTTTGCTTAAATGGCAACTGGACCGATGATGAAGAATTTTCGCATAAATGGAAGCTGGATTGATGAAAATGGTGACTTCATAAATAGAAGTTTAAGAGGCTGAACTTTATTTAAAGTTGACACTAACCCTAATCCTGACCCTAACCGACCCTCAAGAGGCCCAACCTGACTCTAATCAATCATAAAAATACAGAGTCAAGAATTCTTTTAATCAATCCAACTTCTATATTACAAAATAACCCATAGGTCATTAACTTCTAATCCACGAACCATTTATCATCAACTATTCGTTGGCGAATAATTTGTCCATGAGCCATTTGTCGTGACATGGTCCACGATGGTTTCACAATGTTTGTGCTACTCATTCATTCATTCGCCCATTTTGAAAAATGTATATAGCACCCCCAGAGGCGCTCTCAGCCAGTGACTGTTTCTAACAGAAAGAAAAAGTACATTTGTGATATGTGCAAATAAAAGTTATTCATGAATTTCTGAATATCTTTGATGTCCAGTGAGAGTAATTATTACTGACACAAAGAAAACACGCATTCATGAAACATGCAAATAAAACTTTATTTTGCTTAGTTGATGAAATCTAATGCTTCCTTATTAAAATGATGAAGAAAAAGACTACAAAATTAAATGTAATTGTGAAAATTAGCAATCATCAAGTCAGGATTTTACCCATCAATCACCATGACCAATCAGCATTATCCGATCAGAATTTTATCTACCGATGATCAGCAAATCAGCATTTTACTACCCATGCCTGCGGGTGCGTAGTGAATCGTCAAAACCAGAATCCTCGAAACTGATCTCCGCCGTATCCCCGAAAACGAAGCTGGATTGATGAATGAATTCCGCTGTTTTGAGACAGTTTTCAGGGATTCGGGCCTTTTAGGGTTTTTCGGGGATTCAGGTTTTGATGATTCGGGTTGATACCATGCCTGCTGTGGGTCCCACTATGAACATGTCGGTAATCTTATGTCTTAGCGTAATTAATTCGTCTATTTCATCTTCTAAGGTTTTAGCACAATTAATTCTAAACCTACAATAATGAACAGTTGCCCATTGAACACAATTTCATCAATCCAGCGTCCATTTGAGCGCTATTTTTTCATCCATCCAGCTTCCATTTGAACGGCATTCTCTTCATAAACAATTTGATCACGTTTCAAAAACTATTTCTCAAACACTCTAGCAAGAAATAATTAAATACGCTAAAACCTAAGAAGATTAACATGGCAATAATTAATTACGTTAAAGCTTAAATTACCAAACATGCCCTAGCCGTCGCTGTAGAAGTTATATGATCTGATAATTCACGACGCTAAAACTGAATATAACAACAATCGGTCGTCCAATACCAGCATAAAATATCTAAATAAAATTACCTGAGAGAAGACAGCTGGTACTTTAAAGCCGAAAATCAGGATTAACATCGACGGTAAACACCACATGATTAAGACATCCAATTCCTCAGAAACCGAAAACAATTTAATAACAATGCTGAATTCGCCAGGATCGCAAGCATCAACAGATAGTGCTGTTAGTTTTAAAACATAATAAAAACGCTAGAAATAAGATTCTGTAACAGTTCATGTCATCGCAATTGTTCGACTGCGTCAACTTTTGCGACGCTCATTTTCCAAAACACTGCGAAGGCACCGTAGCGGACTACGCATCGAAGTGATCTAAAATTTATGAATAATTTATTACGTCATTATATGTAGCCAACGCCTAACTGAGACTTTGTCTTGTGGGGCAAGGCGTTTCTAGACTATTAACAAAACTTAGGCCCATACATGTAGGCCAGACTAAAGTAACCAAACTTCCTATTTCAGATGCATTATGAAGTAAAGAATATATAACATTGGATCCATATTAAAAGAGAGCCACTTGCAAGAAAAGTCATGTACAGTATTTACACTAAAGCGCATGCAGTGTTGACTCCGAAATATCTTCTTGTAAGCCTGTTAGTCGGTGCGTGGCTACTGCCTACTCAATGGCGATGATGCTTCTACGCATGCACAGGCCTATAATGATTCGTTAAAGCGTGAGCATTGAATCTGCGCACGTGTCCTATTAAGATATGCTAACCCATCTGACACTATTTTCACAAAAGAATAATAGCTTTAGGCCTATAACTATCACTCTTTGTCCGGGCTACACATAGGAGATGGATAAAATCCTAAGCTTCTGAGTTGTTCAACAATTAGGTCTAAGTGGATAAACGCACGAATCTTGGAACACGTCCAATGCCCGAAAACGACTTAGGCTATGGGATTAATTTTTAGTGTACTAAATAAAAAATGTTGCATATTCAAATTCAATTTTAAGCGCGCATAGGTTTTCGTAGTAATTTAGTTATAATTCTTTAGTTAATTTCGATGTCAGCTGGCTCGGTTAGCTACTTGTGATAACGTAGGCTTATGCCTAGGCCTATGCCTGAGGTGCGTGTCACGAGCCTCTGTGTAAAAGAGCACACGGTTTGCATTCAGAAGGTATAAGCCTAATTAGTCTATAAGCTTAGGCCTACATGCATATTTTTCAGTTTCTTTTACTGAAATCAAATATAGGCCTAACGTAAAATAGCTTCCATAGCCTAGGCGTGTTATTCATAAGCTTAATTGCATTCTGTAGGTCTAATTAAACTTATGAATAACACGTCTAGGCTATGGAAGCTATTTTAAGTTATGCCTACTTGATTTCAGTAAAAGAAAATGGAAAAATATGCATTTACAGTGTCAATAACACCCGCGAACACGAGTTCCAGATGAACGTTGTGGGTTTTTGGATACGATAGGTTGAATAGCACCACAGTCTCAGACTCAGTGTACAAATTCAGAAGGGCCTCAAAACTGTTGCGCCTAGGCCTATAGGGCCCCGTTTTCTGTAAACGCGCCTCTGGGTAGTGCGTGTTTTCAGTGAGCGGACACGGGAAAAGTAATCCGAAAATATTCCACGTGGCACGTGTGTATAAACGCACGTAGGCCTACAGCAGGGAACAGAAACTCTGAATCCGTATAGGCCTAGGCCTAATGTGCGGAATGTTATATTGAACATGTCAGTAGAGTCATGTGAAAATGGGATGAGCTATAGACTTGTGAAGAGCAAATGACAACGAAGGTGACATCGAGACTAGAGACGCTGACTAAAAATTACCACGGGCACGCGGAATAGGCCTAACATCCGACCAATTGCGGAGTATCACCCGACCATCGCTATCACCCGACAAATTGCTGGGTAACATCCAACCAATTGCGGGCTACTTTAGGCTATCACCAGATCAATCGCGGAGTAACATCCGTCTAATCGCAGGGTACTATAGGTTATCACCCGACCAGCTGCGGGTTGTTGCTGTGTAAAGACGCTTTGTCATAGCAAAATTGATAAGCGTCACCCTCGATCTTCCTTGCGGGAGTAGGTCTGAGCCTACAAGCAGTGGTATAAGGAGTTATCGGATTACATGGATAGACTATTTGTGACTATTCGAACATGAAGGATAGGTGGAGAGATGTCTACGTCAGCTGCAAGGGTATTCGTCGAGTATACCATACATATGCAGTGATGGGCACCAACTACTTGACTAGTAGTTAAAACTACTTCCTAACTACTTCCAAAATATGTAGTTATAACTACTATTTAACTACTTTAGATGACAAGTAGTTATAGCTACATTTGTAACTACCACATAAGTAGTTAACTACTTTTATAACTACTTTGCTAATGTTATGTCATGGTGCATTGATAGTCACCAAGCAGTGTGCAAATTTATTGCCAGTATTTATAATTGCTGATATTCAACGTAAGTAATAAAAATGACCAGAAACACAATGACACATCTAATTGTAATCTAACAAGGACAAAAACTACTAGCACATGCCACAAAGCACCCTGGTCAGAGTACAGTTTTAGCCGTAACATAAGCCAACTTGTTACAACTACAAAAATGTCTAGCCTACAAAGTAAAGAACTGTATAACTCTTAAACTCTTAAAAAATTATAATTTTCAGAATCAAAAAGTAGTTTATATAATATTAAACTACAAGTGATAGGCCTATACTATATCACTGTATACCTCACCTTTTGCTGTCTGCATCAACCGTGCTTCTTCGTACTTGCCAATCGCTGCTCAGTTCATCTAATACGTCTATCCAGCCAGTAACGGAATGTCCAGTCTCTTACCGGTGTATCTCTGTCTGTCTCTCTGTCTATCTCTGTCTGTCTCTCTGTCTGTCTCTCTGTCTGTCTCTGTCTGTCTCTCTGTCATCCTTGTCATTCTTAATTCGAAAATCACTTCTCTCAGTTGTAGCCAAGCTGCCCACTTATGGTCATCCAGCGCCGTTCTGGCTGTAAGCCCCAACCCCTCTAAGAACGCTTTTCTCTAGTTCTTATCGACCAACATATCTTCAGGTATGCCATTAGGCAAACATAATGCCTCAGGCCATCCCTATAGTTCTGAGAGGAACCTCACAATAGTAGGCTATGGGCAAATTTTAATGAAACAAATACATAGCGAATTTACTCATGAGATTATTATGGGCAACGTCCATGTTTATTGTGAAATAACAGAAATTCCTGTTGGAACTAGTAAATATGAAAAAATGTAGTTAATGTGAAGTATTGTAGCTAACTTAAAACTACTTGATAAAAGTAGGCCTAGTTATAACTATTTCTTAAAGTAGTTCTTGAAAACTAGTTATAACTACTAGGCAACTACTTCTATAGTAGTTATAACTGCTAGTAAATTTAAGTTAAAATAAGCTGTAAGTGCTGTAGTATGCCAAGCAAATTTCTGTCGACTGCAACGGCCTCTGTCAAAAGCGGTCGTTAAACTCCCGGATCCATCCATCCATACAGTAGTTAAAAGTACCTATCACTGCATATATGTAGAGTCGTCAGATACAACAATAATTGAGGGTATAGGCAAAGGAGGTCAAACGAGGAAGAGCATTGATTGTCTCACACGGGAGTCAGAGCATTGATTGTCTCACACAGGAGTCAGAGCATTGATTGTCTCACACGGGAGTCAGAGCATTGATTGTCTCACACGGGAGTCAGAGCATTGATTGTCTCACACGGGAGTCAGAGCATTGATTGTCTCACACGGAAGTCAGAGCATTGATTGTCTCACACGGGAGTCAGAGGGACTCCTATATGTTACCAAGAAACGAAGTCGCAATGAAAACTCGCATATTATCTGATCAAATGAGGCTATTTTATCAGAATGATAAAACAGTCAATTGCATCTGCTCCAGTCAGAGTTGCCCCTGGGTCCAATTTCCGTGATCCGACCCATAGGCCTAGTAGGCCTACGCAAAGAATTGCTCTTAAGAGAAAAGTCTCCGCCGTATACCATCTTCGTTACCTATAACATGCGCATAGGCTTATATAACTTCACACAGTAAACATTCTTCATATAGGCCTATTACTTATAAAAAGAAAAGTTTTGGTAGCCATTAAAAAAAGTCACAGAATTACTAGTAAAAGCAAACACATACATGCAGGCTGCATCTGCTACCGGAAATAAGAAGAGTACTTTAACCATAGGTCTAGAGAGTTCATATATATAAGTTTTTGCTAACAGAGTAGGCCCTGTAACATATATAGGCCTATATATAAAAAATATATATCCTACGGTGCGTCGGTGAAGCAATAGAGTGTCCATGTAGGCATAGGCTTAGGTATGTATATTTTTTTCTAACTTCTTCGTCAAATAGCCTAACAGTCAAAGAAATTCTATGCAAAGCAAAGTGCCATTACGCAGGCACGCAGCATTAGGCTATAAGAAAGGCAAGCCTAAATTATTATTATTATTATTTTTTGTTTGTTTGTTATTATTATTATTATTATTTTGCCCTGAGGTACTTCATTCCCCCAGGGACTTAGAGATTATTAATGTACAGATTTTATTATTATTATTATTATTATTATTATTATTATTATTATTATTATTATCACTATCACTTTTCTCGTTAGTGTGCCTTGTAAAATCTCTTTTTCCAGATAATAGGATATATCCACTCTTCCGCATCACTTGCCCAACATATGGAAGCTTTCTCCGTTTGATCATTCCCAGACCCCAGTGAATTTCTTTCCACACTGTCGTTTCCATCACCCGTTCGTTCGTCTTAAATTCTCTCCATTCATTATATTCTCGGTAATAAAATAATCTGTTTAGCCATGTAACGCCATAATATTTGTTTTGTCCACATTAATGACGAGGAGTGTCGGGCACGAGAAAAAACTCAGACCAAGAGGTCAAAGACTAAGACCACGACCGAGACCGAGTGGTCCGAGACCAAGACCGAGGCCGATGGTCCGAGACCAAGACCAAGGCCGAGACTCGTTTTTAGAAACAATTCAATTTATAAAGACCCTAAACGGAAAACTCGCTTAAAACATTTATCTTATTGCTGAAGAATACTAATCTTAATGATAGTCCAGAAAACAATTTTGCCGGCCACTATGAGCATTTACAGGCTCAGTCTTGGCTTCGGTCTGAGAATATCACAGAATAGGCTAAATTACTTACAGTATACGATAGGTATATAATACTTCAAGACATCTGAACAGTGAACAAGTAGATTAACGTTCCGTTTGAATGGCGTAGGCCTACTTGTACCACGGACATCGGAATTGTCGGTTAGCAGTGTCTACACGTGGTCAACCATATAAATATTAGATTGTTGCATAACCTTGAAATTTGTGAAAGCAAATTTTGAAATGGCTGGCTTCGTTGCAAATGCATTTTTTCTGCCCATATTAACATGCATAATTATAAAGATCTATTAGTTTGGTCAGCACGTCATAAATCGATAACAATCGCGATAAGTCTAAAAATCTGGTGTCTCTGATAGGTCTAATCGAGAAATAACCGAAAAATATCGAATAAATTGCTCTGATACCTACGGTAAATGACCAAGAACGTTGAAAGACGGAGACCAATCCCAAGACCGCTCCTTTTAGACCACGACCAAGACGCATTCTAGACCAAGACCGAGAACGATGGCCCGAGACTAAGACCAAGACCCATGCATTCGAGACCAAGACCGCAGTTTTCCGGTCTCGAGGCCAAGATCGCAGTCTCGAGACCACATCCCTGATGAGGAGTCTTTCTATTGTCTGCTTGACAACTGAAACTCGGGCTAGCATAGCAGTCCCTAAATAAAAATATATAGGCCTGGCTTAAGTGGCTTTAATTAAGACAATGACAGATAACTCGCAGTAACGGTAGCCTATCGCCATCTGGCGATCAACCTAGTGCGCGTTAATACGTTTAATGAATAACTGATACATTTAATAACAAAAAGAGAGTCGTAAAATTAGTTATAATAAGCATGGAGGATGCACCTATTGTGGAACTCTTGTAATTCACTAGGTACCGACATCAAAGACTCTGGCGCCCTAATGGACTGTCGTTAAACAGCTGTGTAGGCCTACTTGTTTTCCACCGTTGTAGGCCTACATGTACATAGGTCTTCGGCGTTCATCTGTTATTACTGCTTACATTATCTCCTTAATATTGCGTATCTTGATAGTCCCTCCTGTGAGGTACTCATCATCATCGGCATAATCACTACCTGTCAAGCCCGCATTCTGTATAACACTATACTTGCTCAATCTTCGTTCTGTAGGCCTACCTCACAGCTGCTAAATCTCTTGCATGGGCGCCATGTCAACCTTATTTATTTGCACCTGAAAGACAATGGGTATATAATAGTTTCAGTACCCAACGGTTTAATTAGACAACGGAAGGTGTCACGGGCTGTAAACGATGAGAGGGTGAGCAAAGTGAGATTAAAACAGACTGTATGTAGATCAATTGAGTTACAGACTGGGGAGGAATTCCGTTATCATAATGCAAAGACTTCCTCTTCAGACGACATCAGTTATGTTTAGCCTGAATGTCTGCTTGTCTGACCCCTTGGATCTTGACCTTGAACTAACTTCATCCTCTGTCTATCAATTATGTGCTGACCAAGCGCCTGTGAATAAGCTTGTTCCCGTGACTGCATTCTTGGGCACAGCCGAAATTTCTAGATTACATTAATTTCTAATAGCATTGTTTAAATAACAGTTTCAACGCTGTTCAATGAAGACTCGTCTATTTAACATAAAGGCAAAACTATTTACAACATGATGACAGACACATAATATGTTACACTAATTATTATACAGAGAGGTTCTCTACACCACATATCAAAGGAGGAACATTAATTCTGTGCACAGACAAAATGCATTGTAACTCAAGAAATACAGAGATTTTATTTGACATGAAAATATAATTACGTTAATATCATATTTATTTATTTATTTTATTATTTTATTGCCTAACATCTAAGTAGACTTAGATCACCTTCACAACTATGTCATCATAATCGTAATCAAGTATTTATACAGCGCCACATTAGTCATCATCTACTGCCTTTCTATTCTGTCTACAGGTTCCTTTGTTTTGTCGATAATAGTCATCTATTCTTTCCTCTTTTCCGTCCGAACCGTTTTGCAGATTGTCTTGTCGAACTTCATTTCACTTGGCCAACTGCAACTTTTCCAATATCAAGGCATAATTCTATTATCGTCATAATGATTCTTTCACATAAACATTACATTGTCATTACATCTAACAACAATAGACTGACATTTTCAGGCTGCATCTACCTTCTTAATATCTCAGCAGATTTTTACATACTCAAAGCATCTCAATTAGGTACAAAATAACCATTATCTAGTAGTTGTCTACGCTTCTGGCTGGCTGTTCTAGAGAATAACATTGATAGAGGGAATGGTAAGTCATAATTGTGAACTAAAAGTGACTAGATATTTTAGAAGTAGAACAAATGGAGCACGGATTAGCCAATACAAGAAGAATCCTACTCTGAGAAATGCCTTCTCCATTCCAACCCTAAGGAATATAGACTACAGGAATACAAAACATTTCCAACTAACATGCGGCACTGCGGCAGTTTAAAAAATCAAATATAACAGTAGTTGACAAATCCTACAACCAAAAACTTATTCCAGAGAATCCTAATTTGAATTGCATCTCATACCAAGTATTTGCTGTTTAAGACAATTATAACATACCACACCAAATAATTAATTATCAGCTACCATAAAAATGGCAGCTGACTAACCACAACTCAAACCTGCATATGGTGTCAATTAATGAATACTGTTTTCTTTATTTTCTTATCTTATTTAATTATGTTCATTTAAATGCTCAGTTAACACAATATATATTCCCTGTGTGAAACATGTGTCCTCCTACTGGAGAGAAAGCTTATACCTCTTGCACAAAACTGAAAACAACATGGTTTGACAAATAAAATTTCACACAAGCCAACACTTTTCCTGTCTTGGTGAAACTGCACTATAAAACGATGACAACAGTAATATCTTGTTTGTGGTTTAGTATTTTTTTAAATCAATCAATCCATAAATCCGTAAGTCCATCAATCGATTCGATCGATCGATCAATCAATCCATCAATCAAGCAATCAATCAATCAAGCACTGATTGCACAAGATATACGTAACATTCATTGTCATCGTCTGTTACAGATGCTTGCTATTCCACCAATGAATGAATGAATGAATGAATGAATGAATGAATGAACAAATGAATGAATTCCAAGGCAAGAGGATCTTGCAAGTGATCTCCATTCTCTTTGTTTCTAATCACATCCAATCATACTACATCACCATAATAAGAATAAAAAAATAAACAACAATGTTGATGATAATAATAATAATAATAATAATAATAATAATAATGTAAAGAAATAATATTTCTAACCATATTTTGCAGTTGTTAAGAAACCATAGCAGGCTATTGCGCCTGACACATTTGTGGCTGGCCCTATAAGCTTTGGAATTCCTTTCCTAAATGCCAACAATTATTAGAACACCATAAATACTGAACAGAGAAAGCAGAATCACTCATAATCCAACATCTTCAAATGATTTGCCAAATCGTAATCACAGCCTTCCACTAAGTCTGCAAAACATGCAGCTACGAGAAACGACAATAATATCACAATGGCACACCAGCAGCAACGTATCTTAAGAGAACACACTTTATTTCCACACTAATTGACCTTTACATGTATTGGTAATCACAAATTTATATAGTGCCACTTCAAGACATACAGTGAGTACTGAGCTCTCAAATCCAGATCCGTTGCTGCCAGCAAAGATAAAAGCTTCAGACTAAAATATTGAGATTAACAATTACTCTCTATTCAAAGACCAAAGTTCTTTCTTTTATTAGTATTACGAAGAAATTTAACGAGCATCTAATAAATTAACCCTTTACTTCAACACTGATTACTTCAAATAACTGAACTCATATTCAACAGATAGTGTTTTAAGACCTTAACCCCTTAAAAAGCGTTATCGATTATGTTTTACGTTTTACTATGAGCTGGTCATAGCGGGTTATACATAATAATGCATCACACTTGTAGACCACTCTAAGTACAAGTATCTAATTTAGTTATTAAAATTTTTTCAAAGAATTATATTATAGACAATTTTCATTAAATTTCAAACTGGCAAACGCAGTATGATTACCAACATGGTACGAACGAATGATGATAAGTTACTACAGAAGTTGAATTTACCTGTCAGCAGCCATGCAAGGCGCCCATTACGTCATGCAGCTAACTAATGAATATATGATTAAAAATCATGTTATTAGAGCCTACTGTAAATGCCATGACAAACAGCAATTTTTACATTTTAACATTTATTCTGCAATCTCAAGTCTGAAGGGAATGTAAAGAACTGCAAAAACTACCATGCATAAATTTAACGTGATGCAAATGCCAATTCAAGCAAACCTGCATCAAAATACTTTGTTTAATTAAATTCCTAACTCAAAATTTACTCCAATTTCAACACTTTTGCAAATGAACACAAAATCCTAACGCAGACTCACGAGACACAAACAGATGTAAAGAAGCATAGAAGCAAACGCAGAGGAAAACAGACACAGACGCTAAGAGAGACGGCATCAAATACAAACAAGTATGGAGACAGAATAAAAATCAATGCCAGTTTACCAATGAATTTGATTAACAATCAATATGGAAGAGGTTGCAAACAAGAAAATGTAGCACGGGAACTTTGACAATGAACCAGTTCCAGTATATATCACAGTTACCACGTCTGGTCGTGCCTTAGTAATGTATGGTGGGTGAGACTTGACGGATGGCTTCTCTGTGAACTCGAAGTCGTTGTTTGTGACTATAATAACCCCACTGACTGCTCCTCTGCTTTGGTCTTGGGTGCCTGGTCCAGTTGGCGACATTTCTGGAACAGAAGGCACAAAATTAAACATTAATAAAAAGCATGAACTGTTAACAGTAATTGCGTTCTTTTATTGCATTCACGTTAAACCAATAAAGTTGTGATTTTGATCTTCAGACTATCTTAGCATCAACAATAATGGCTTTTTTACATACCTTGTAGTGTCCAACACTAAATTTCTAACTCCTGCCACAGTTTCCAATTTAACGGGAAATGTTGTACATTATTTCACTGTGTGGCATGTTTAGCAAAGACCCCAACACACTGGCATAATAATTACAAGCACATTGCATTCACTGCACTGGCTGCAAATTGATCACAGAATCCATTAAAAAATAATCTGCTTTACAGTTCACAAAGTACTGCACTTAACCACCTGACCTATCCGTTTCCATACTCGGCAAAGAGATATTGCTCGATTAGTGGATGCTGTGACTCTTGATGCATCTGACAGAGCATTGGGCTCTCAGGCTTTTGTCGATAGTTCAGACTTCGAATTCTCTGCCCAACGAAGTTCATTCCGCCAATAATTTGATGTCCCTTAGGTCTAAACCTACGACTCATTGCGCTCAACTTGCACACCCAGAGAGAGACAAATGGAGAAGCTGCTTTTCTCAACGTGCAGACCTGCTGTACACGAACAACTAAGTACTAAGTCTTAAATGATTACGGTGTCTATGATTACACTTGAAGCGACCCACTGATGTATTATGGCCATGTGACGATGTCGGTACATAAACCGTTAGATCAAGTTTGATTATATAATGTAAAAGTCGGAACTGTTAGGAATTTTTGTGGTAGATTCGTAGGAAAATAGTGACCGAATGTTAGTGGTATTTCAGTCTACAAATATCATGCAAAGTAGACAAATATTACTGGATATAGCACAGCATGTCCATTCACATCTAGTGTCACCTATTGATGGAATATTAACAATGGCTGCACCATTGCCATCTCACAACCAGAGGAAGTTAACGAGATATGTCTGCGTCACAAAATAATTTTTTCATTGCAAAAGTCTGGTCTAAAAAAAATCATTGTTTAGCAAACTGAAAGTAATAAGAACAATAAATAATTGTGACTGCACTTAATACAATAGACGATGATGATGATGACGACAAGTTCTCTGCTGAAGGCAGGTCTATTGGCTCTGTGCCACCGAGGATGAGATGAGTGAGATGGTTTCCCATTGCATTCCTCACAGACAATTGTGAGTTAGAAACTAGTTCACTGGTTGGAGATGGATTTGAACCTGCAACCATCTAGTCGCAAGGCTCAGAGCATACCGCAACGCTATCACCTCCCATGGAACAACAGCCTGAACTGGAACAAAACTGGGTACCTCCTGGATCTGAAGAGCTGCCGCTTGAACTTCCTGATTCAACGTCCCTGTCTTCGTCATCACGACCTTCACTTCCATCACCACTTGATACATGACTATCTCCACTGTGCTCGGAAAAGTCACGTGGACTTTCATCAGACTGCATCGGTGGTGGCTTCGGAATCACTCGACTATGTAAGATCTAGAAAAGACCCCACAGTGTAACGTAACAGACGGTTGATGTAGTCTTTACACTATGTAAGTAAATGAATAATTGGATATCTGGATGAGTTCTCATAAAAATTATTATTATGTAACGATTTCAAAAAACATAATAATGGCCTGAGGCAGTTTAAACTTTAGAACTGCTCCAGCTGGTTTCTTGAAAAATCACAAAAAGAAAATTCTAAGCATAAGATCTAATAGCATTTAATAGACACTATGCATTCCCAGAATAGCTTCAACAGGTAAAAATTAAATTAAATGGCTGGTGAATAATCTCCGACTTATCGATTAAAAGCGGGTTCAACTAAAGGATATTTTAATACAGATTGATGAAACCAATAGAAGACTCTACCTAAAGATTAATGCAGAGCAAACAAAACAATGTTGAAAAGTCCCAAAGAAACACCAATAACTATGACAAAACAAGGAGAAGCTATCAGGGAAGTAGAACAATTTGTCTATCTAGTAGTACTAATGAAAACACACAAAGAACAATTTGATGCATTTTGCAAACATTTGGTAAAATGATGAGGATATGGAGAAGCACAGAATTAACTAAGAAAACGATGAAAAATCAACGATACGATGATACGACCGAATTTCCTGTGTGGATTGGAATATTGAACAAAATAAAAACAAGATGAGAAAAGAATTACTACAACAGAAATGTGTTGGCTAAAAACGTCGTTGAACGAAGACTCATGTAAAGAGAGAATGACAGTTAACTAAATTATACCCACAATGCACTACATGGACGATTTGAAGAAAAGGAAGCAAAGGCAGACAAAGACTACGATGGAGGAATAATATGTGATGGCTCAGCACAAAATCAGTCACATATTTTAAAATTTGAAAAATGGGTTTTTGATGTGACATTATAGAGTTTCTTATTAGCTTTCCAGAACTGCTTCTGTTTCTCTTATATCTTATACCTGAGAAAAGTTATGTCAATTTAAAATCGTACTATGTTCGCAATCTCTTTTGAGAAAATCGCTTCAAAAGTTCGTGGGATTATTTGATCATTTTTCCGTAGAATGGTACTTCTTTGCGTATGACACCTTACTCAAGCTATGATTGGCTTAAATTAAAAGCTAGTCAATTTGGAAAACACAAGACGGCTAGAGGAGATGTTAAGCTTGCAGGCGAAACCATTATTGTAGGGTGCAAGCATGGGAAAATGACGTAACAGACCTAGAAAATCATCATAAATTCCATAAAAATGCAAAACTTCCAATTTGAAATTAGCGTGGATTCCAATAAATATTCATTAAAAATATTTAGTGTTATTTTACTGCAAAAGCAATTAACAATATATGTTTATTAATGATTTGTTTAATCATTAGTGCAAAAATGTCAAAAGTGATGAAAAATGGATTTTCCCACTAAAAGACAAAAATGACGCATTTAATAAAATGCGACTTCCGACTGGTTTCGTGAAAAATGATTACATACAGATGAGCACATTGCATCACTTTGGCTAACACTAAGGGAGCAATGAGTTTAACACAAATGACAGAGGACACTGTATTTCATCCCTGTCAAATGGCTGTGCCAGAAATTGATGCTGAGGATGATGAAGCACAGAGGCGGCAGAAAATATGGGGGACAAACGTATAACGTGTCCTCTATCTGTAAAAGGTGGGAGGACTTGTCCCCTCGACCCTTCGGGATCGCAGCCCCTGATGAAGCAATCCCCGAGATTTTTTCAATATGTTCACATTGCATTTACATTACATATATTGTACGCATACACAGTCGTTGCTAGTGGTACTTTTGTGAAAAACCGCTAATAATATACCTTTGTCATGTTATCCAATTTCTCAATGAGAGATAGAATCACGGACTGCTTTGATTCTGGAACCCTCATTTCGGGATTTTCAGCAACCTGAGCAGCAAAGTCCTGCACAGGAACCGGCTTAGTGTACCTAAAATGAACGAAAAACAATTATTATCACACCACAAGATATCGAAATAATTGTAGTGACAGAATGCAGCGATGGCTTTAGATCTAACAGAGAATGCCGTTGGCAAAGAAGCATCATCGACAGGATAAAGAAACGTCTTCGTGTGTGTTTAAACCTGCGTGACTCTGGCAAAGACCCTTCGTGATGATAAAGATGATGTCGCTGAGTGTCATGCTAAGAAGGACATGTCGTCCAATTTGGCGGTGTTGCAATGTTAAATCATGCTAACGCTGCGTCACATGACATGATCAGCAAGCACCTACAAAATTTAATGACAATCTATCACTCAGTCTCTATCCTCTACCTCCCTCAGTCAGCCTGTCTGTCTCTGTAGATCTGTGTCTGTATATGAACCTCTTTCTTACAATCCCCTGCCCTCTCTTTCCATTCCTCCCAGGGCTGTACTGAGCTATAATTGTGTCCTATGTCTAGCATCAATCTGGCACCCCCCCCCGACATTTTGAAAATAGTGCATTTTATGGAAGAATAAGTGATTCCATCCACATTTGCACCCTGGGCCACAGCCCCGCTGGCCCCCCTCAGTACGGCCCTGATTCCTCCCTCTCTCCCATTTTCTCCCTTTCCCCCTCTGTCTCGCTTTAGATGCTGTCTTCATTTAATAAAACTCAAACTAATTTCTGTCTTCACCCATACAGGGAGGGAGAAGCGAGGATCACTTCTCCAATTCCATCTCCAGTCAGCAGAACTGCAGTTTACATTAGCCAGCTGGGCATCACCCAAACTCGGGATTCCTAGACTCTGTTAATTATGGCAACAGGGAAGTTTACATAGCCTCTTTTTACAAGTATGCATGTGTACAATATGTAGTAAGTATATATACACAGGATACTCTTAGCTATCTAAAGGATCTATCAAAGGACTGAAACACGGTTATCTGATACATCAGAAGCCCTGATAGGCCTATGCTAAACATGTTTTTTGAACTGTATGTGTTAGAAATGCTACATCTGCAGCAGGATAGGCCTACAACAGAAAGCAGTGGAGCTTAGTCACTGGATAATCTTGAGGCCGTCATCAACTGGGAGCTAATGCACGTGCAACAGACGCCTGTTGCAGTATGGTCAGCCATCATCATAGTGCCATTTTACAACACTATTGGCAGTGCTTCAGCACAACAGCAAAAAAAGTTAGAAGTGCTGGGACAAGTGTCAATGGGAGAGTGCTCACGGAAAGTAAACCGGGTGGAATTGCCCACCTTGAGTGGACTACTGACTGATGGAAGGTTGAAGAAGCCCTCACTGACATGAAGGATAACCCAAGATGAACATCAGTCCCCCTGAGGATAGTCCAGGATGCAGCATTCATGGGTATGAAGTGCTAGAGACTTAACTTCTCTTAGTTTCAACATATGAGGGCAGGTGGCAGCCCTCTTCCTCACTGCCGCAACCTCCAACTGATAGCACTCAAGTGTACCATTATAGCTCAATTGGCCAGAGGCACAAGTGGAACAAAAACTTAGAAACAAACTTCTACCCTGGCAGAGTTAGGCAAATGCACAAACATCATGAAACATGCACAAGAACACCGAAATGAACAAACTCACACATACAAACACACAAATACACAAAAACATCCAAACATCCACGGATACTCACTTTTGGCACAGACATTAGCTAACACGTGCCCCACTTCTGATTCCTCTTCCATCCCTTCTGTCATTTCCACTTCTTCTTCTTCCACTTGCCCTTATTCTGTAATGCATGGGACAACCACCAATTAACCTGTTTGTATCAGTTTCATTCTCTCTCCCTCCTCCCCTTTTGCTGCCAATCCCTAGTCCATACATTTAATCCTTCCCTACATCTCTAAGTTTCTTTAGACCTCTTGACTTTACTTGTTACTTCATCTCTACTATTAATCACATGTATGCCCAATTTTTTCATCTTCAGCCCATCCTAGTTCAAAGGTGTCTGTCCAAGTGTATGACTGTGTTTCCTTTATGCTTCATTCCTTCCTTCTGAACATGGCTTCCTCATTTTCTGACAATGTATTCAACTATTTCCCGATTTAATTTATTCTCCATAACTACAATTAATTTATGCATGACAATCTCACTAGTTCATTCAAGCCAAGAAATATCTAGGCATAGTTTTCAATACAAGGTCAGCATCTGTTTCCACCTTACATTTTCTTCTTACATTTTACCATATGATAAAATAAACTCAGTCTTAAGCACATGCAAATCCCTTCTTGGTTACGTGCTTACTGTTCTTTAAGGGTTCTGTGCTCATTACATGATTTATTAGCTTCTGCCCGTGGTACCCTGTCCCATGTCTGATTCTGAACTCTTTGCAAAGCATTTTATTGTTTACATCAGTCTATTCTTAAGAAACCTTTCTGCCCTATATACATTAAATGCATTATGTTCAAAAGTTATTCGCTTTTTTATATGCAGTGGGTGGGCCATTAAACTCTTAGCTAAGGATTCATGATCTTGCATAAGTCAAAACCTTCATGTATAGTTGCATTACTACTGATGGCAAGCTTCACAATACACTTCAAATATCACTGGGGAGGAACACGTCTACAAAGTATTTATGCATTAGTAATCGTTGTTCCATTTTGACACGAGGTTCAAGTTCTTTAGAGATTAGTTGAACACAGCAGATCGGATCAAGCACAAATGAAGAAAACACAAATCAAACGAACATTTGTGACAATTCTGACATAAATGGTGACAGGCATTCTTTCACACAACAAAAGCCGTAGGACGAGGTCAATCGCTGCTCAAAGTGCAACTTCAATGTATGGCTGACACCCATTTACTCACACAAATGCGAGGTAATTATTCGACCATATAAGGTCTGTTGTACGTTTGGTCTGCACCTTCAGGGTCGCGCTCCCATGGTACAAACAGAGCTTTCTCACTGGTCCATGTGTCTGTTGCTAACCGTGTCGTATGTGACACTAAAAGACTTCTACTTCATCATCATCACTGTCACCATTCACATGGTCACTATCTGATCGATGACGATGATGATGAATACGACGATTTCTACAGTGCCGTAACACAGCACACGCTGTTACAAGGGCGCTTTGACAAGACAGCCAACACTAAGTCAGAGATATGATTTTCAAAATATGTATGACATCATCAATCTGGACTTAAATGACTCCATTATGGCTGCCAAACGTGTAGGATGCGGAATGCTGTTCCAGCACCTAGATTCAGGTCACCAAAACAGATCTTCGATTTCCTCAATCTCAAATAGCAGACATGATCCTGCTCTCGCTGATTGCATGCCGACACAGTAGAAGAATCTTACATATTCGTTACATTATTATCTCAATAGTTACAGAGTGCTCATAATGTAACATTGCTGCCTTTCATAAAAGTTCTTGGTGTAGAAACCTTTGTGTATATCTTCGTTTAATGAGAAGCAAACTGACAAACCGCAGTAAGTTACAAAAGGTCAATAATAATCATAATAATAGTGATAATAATAACAGTTTAAGTCAGACGCTGCAATCTTCAACAAAATACAGTTGCATGGCCTCTGGTAGATACAGTTCAAGTATATCAGACAGAGCATCCTACAACCCTGGGCAGAAACACTGATCGAGGATGCCAAACAACACGTAATAAGCGTACAAGTATCACACAAGTCGACTGAATTAAACGAACATTAGACCATTAGGACAGACGAAATACCTTCCCCTCATAAAAAATCAGCCTTCCAAGTTGTTTTCATGCACACAGGTCACCGACTCGTCATATCCATTTAATAAGTTACACAGGCCGCTGAAACAAATTATGCCGTGGGGTGGCTAGATGGGCTGTTTGGGTTATTCAAGCCCTGCTTGCTGTTGATCCTAATTTTATCAGCATGCTGAACACAGCACCATGAAAATTACACACACAGCTGTCTCAAATTATTTTCTGGACAGCTATTCACCTTGTCGTCGTTTTCGTCTGCTTACTAACTGACTCTGTCAATAAATACACAGAGATGACAAAGCGGTTACCTCCTAAGAACCTGAAGGCAATTTCTCTTCTCCTATTCTAATTACACTGGCTGTCAGAAGAAGTTTAGGGGTGTCGAGTGAGTGGTTTGTATGGGCAACACACAATCTGTCAAGTTCGAAGACAAAGAAAGGCACTTCTTCCGGCAAGGTAGGCACTTGAAGGTGCAATTCAGTCCTAGTACAGTGGTTGCTTCTGAAGAGTAGCCAGTCTCAAAACCCAAGTGTGCGAATAACAACGGGGCAAGCATTCAGTTAAAAAATGGGATATACACAGGAAACAAATGAATTACTATCATTTTTATCACATGTGCAACTTAAAATGTGGCAATCAATTAACAAATCATAAAAACCCACAGCAATATCCAAGAGGACTATGCATGTATCTAATCACTTCTAGAACAGTAGAAATGTCTCATTATCACTTGACTTCGGCAAAAATCGCTCAAAGGTGTTTCAGCTTCTTAGAGCGGTTATAATCATGCAAAATATGACGTTTAGTATGAACAAAGCAAAACCTCATCCATTCTTATATATTTAAAACTTTGATTTCTTGTACAACAAACGAATCAGTCATTTAGAAAATTGCATTTCAACATGGAACAAGTTCTATTCATCATTCTCCTTTACCTCATTTCTTCAAATTCTCATCCTAAGAGTAAAATTAACTACACTAAAGGCACATCAAAAATCTTAATTAAACCCAGCAATTTGTCATTTCTTCTAATGTTCAGTGTGAATGAACACAGTGTCTTGCAACTGGCATCACAAATGTCAGAAATGCCCTACATAAGGACACACCAAGTCTTACCATATCACCAATAGTTCACCATTTCAAGTTCACACATGTGAATAGAAGCATGACATTGACCAACTTGGATGCACTTCATATATTTAACCTTTTTGTTCATAACACTATCATCATTTCATTTCAAACGTTTGCAACAGTTGAGCAAATAACTTTTTGAATGTCAACGATACACAGCCATAGATTCACTAGTTATGGTACTAGGTGAATCACCCAGAACGTATTTGTCGTGAAGTGTTTTTGAAAAGTTTGACTTGACTTTCAGTATGTTGCCTGATTGACACATTCTTCTCTTAAGTCCTAAACACACATTAGATAATCTATGGTAAATGAGTCTAGGAATTTAAAAATCAGTCATAGTTTGTTTTTTATCTCATTATCTTCAACAAACAAATGAACACTGTCTTCGTCTTGCACGGTCTTAATTTACTCAAGCACCACAGCTTATTTACTAGATTAAAAACATTACCATCAGTCTGAAGAGCACTTGAGAGGATCTCAAAAGACACTACACTAGTATCCAGATATGCATACACAATCTTACATACATGCATAGCATAACAGTAACACTAACGGTCGCTGCAGTTAGGTGTCGAACAGTTGTAACCATAGCCTGTCATGTGATAAGTTTCAAACTGTTCTTCAATTCCAGTTTACAAAGTGAGGATTTAAAAAGTGATTACCGTCCTGGAAGAAGTGCCATCCTTTGTCTTTCAGCATGACAGAGAGTGTTGCAAGTGTTTTAAATATACTTCCAATAAAAAACATAAGGCTCACATTCTATTGTTGATATTATAGCTGCTAAAAGCAAATGTTCTATAAGATGGTCTTACATTCCGAGTGATGTTCCATTCCAACAGGTGTCGTAATTTCCAGCCGACAGTTTTTCAGAGCTGCAGAGGGTGTCTGGGAGCTTCTCATAGAATCCTCTGCTGCCGGCCAGATTCTTAACAAACATCTCAATCTTTCGGTGGAGTTTGACCTCTGGAACCCGAGTGGGCGGACTCTGAGCACGTAGACTGCTATTCGATGCATGAGGGGCAGTTGACACATTGGAGGAACTAACTCTCACAAGTGAACCACATCTGGGAACAACCTTAATCAAAGAAAAAAAGAATTCCTGAATCAACTAAAAATTAAACAATGCTTAACCATCGATTAAATAATTGATGTAATATCAACTTTTTCTTGTCAATATTTGTCCCAAAGGGTGGAATATTTTTTTAGATCTACAATACATTCTACAACAGCAAGAACTTATCAATATATGGTAGAACAAGAGTTGCCTGTTGCAAAAGTGGAACTAAATGCATTTGTAGTGCAATGTGTGCAGGTGAAGTGAGGACAAAGACAATTACTTCTTTAATCATTAGTATAATTTCATGATGATTTATAAAGTACAATATAACTAAATAGATTGTACAATGTACATGCAATACATTTTTGACCAATTGAGCACAACTAGGTCAAAAGAAATAAAATAATCATAGTGAGTAAATAAAAAATGCAACAACATTTTTCACAAATGCCTCACTAAATTCCACAATGTTGAGTAAAACATCGGAGCTAGTGTTTCATTTTGTTCATGCTTCACAATCATGCTATGTAGATTCAATTTATTTTATCCATTAGAACATATTCATATACTTTACAGTGTTTACACTTGGTGTATACTTGTTCTTACATATCCATAATAAAATAAATCCTATCAAAGAACAGCAACAGCAACAACAACATATATTCCTGTTCATTTTCATTCAAACCACAAATATCTATAAATATGAAAATTTTTTGAAGATTTATAAAGTACTTATATTTGTGTTTATTTTATTCAAATATGAATAACTATGATTATTACAATTTTATGACGATTCATAAACTATAATATAACTAAATACACTACAAGTGCAATACATTTTAAATAAATTGAGCAAGACAGGTTAAAGAAATAAATGATTGTAATAAATAAATGAAAAATATAAAAACATTAATAAAAATTTTCAATAATGCCTCACTAATGAAAGCAGCTTGATTACAAGTCATTGTGTCATGTCACATGTGCAAAACCCCCATAGAACAGCAGCCAAGTGCATCTTGGGTGTCTTGGGTGTGTTCTGATTCTTACACATTCAAATGCATTTCCACCTTAAACAATGCTAACGTATTGCTAGTTCTACAGTATTTGCCACTGTACTTTATATAGGTTGATGGTGTCTTAATGAAGATGATAGCATATGTTGAGCAGTCGATTTAAGTCTAGATCATTCATGCGATTTCACAATGTGCTTCTAATCTTACAGATTGTTATGGGATACATCAGTTGTACCAAACCACCATAGACCCCTATTTTGCAAAGAAAGGCTGTTATATTATGACCAGGTGTAGCCATAGGCATTCATACATGACCTTCACTCATAAAGTGGAGCATTGATGTTATTCCCACTTGTGACTTCATAGTGCACAGTTTTGATTAATTTGTCCCTGGAAGTGAGTAAAGGGGCAAGGAAGTTATTTACCCAGGATAGAAAGTGTGTAGGTGTGATTACCATCAACTGCCCACAAAAGCAAACCACGATAAGCAATTTACTGTCAACGCAGTCCTGACCAAATCCAAGTGTCTATGACTTATCACCAGAATGGTTGGCAACACTTATTTAAAACCATTTCTGTATCTGTCCGCTGCTCTCAACGCTCTGGTCACAGTTCTTATATACAGCATGTTAGATAAGACCGAAATGCACTCGGCCGTTCTATGGGGGGCTTTGACATAATGCTCATATTTTATTACCTGTTTCTCTGTCAACAATAGTCCTCAGCTGGGACACACACATGAGTAAGAAAAGATGTACAAAAGATTTGTCACCAAGTTAGCCATACGAGAGGAAGCATAATGTTGAATTTTGCCATATGTCTTTCACCACCTTCAAACTCTGCTTTCTATTGAACTGCAGAGGTCAATTAAAAACTAGTGATCTTCCAAAGTTTCACTGGGCTTAGCCTGTGAGCATTAGGTAGTTAATAACCATTAATGAACCATTCCCATAGGCACAGAGGAAATTTCAGTATTAGCGGGTGGGGCAAGAAGACACAAGCTGTAACTTTTGCCCAAAACAGAATAAAATCCAGGATAGTTAGCATTGTGTAAATGATGTGCATGTGAGTTGTAGACCCCATATGGTCTATTCCATCGTAGGTGGTAGCCAGTCATCCAATCCAAGTAACCATCTTCATGTGAAATCTGGATTATTCCTTCTTCTTCTCTTTCTCCCCCCCTCCCCAAATCAATACCTGAATTGTTAGGAAGGGGGAGGAAATTCCACCTACCCTCCCACCTTCTACCCCTATGACCATTCCAAACACGAATATTTGCTATGTACACAGGGAAAACCCACAATCACACTGAAGATTATCTGTTGCCACACACGGCAAAACCTTGTACAATTAAAGACAAGCTGTGGGGCCTAAAAATCTTATTACAAGGATGGGATTCAAAATGAAGGCAGGCTTAGAGTAGCAGCAGCAACAGCTGCAGTACAAACAGATTCAACAGAAGGAGAACCAGAGTTTGTCAAACAGTGATGACCCACAGCATTACTGTTTGACCAACACGAAGACAACGACAACGACGTCAGTACATGCACGGCCAACTGTGGCACTTCAGATGTCGACTGAGTTATAATTCGAAAGAACATAGTCATCCAGGGCTGAGCAGCGCTTCATAGAACTAAACAAACACTTACTGTTTGATGGACAAGGGCAAATAACAAACTAAACAAACCCTAGTCGCTGCACTCTGCAAAATAATAATAGCTAAATAATTGGCAGAAGAATGATAAAATAATAATAATATGATGCACAAGCAAATTAGTATAATTTATGAGCATCATAATCATAATTAATTATAATTCTATATCTGCAGGCAATGATACTTAATTGCAATTATGACTTTTCACAGCCCTTTTTTTAATAAAATATTTGCATAATTTACACACACAAAACACACTCAACCAAGTGGTCGGCCAAGTTCATTCGATACATATATATATATCATTCGTTCGATATATACACATAATATATACAATATTTATACATGTATATGTATATACATTGTAAATGCATATATATTTATGTATACTGGTTCTCTATCACACAGCACACAGGCTAGCTAAAATGATTTGCAAAGCAGAAAATATAACATGTGATTCTAGAACAATCAATAGTTAGGTCTGTAAGTTGCATATTTTGAAAGTGCTGTTGATCTTGGTAAATTGATAGTGAGATCAGAAATATCTAAGAGCTACCTCAAAGCTAGGTGCCACTGTGCCAACTACCAGTTTATTTTCATTTTTGTTGCATCTGACAGATAGATAAGCGTTAGTAAAGAAATACTAATTCTGAATACTAACCTGTGAATGGTATTTCTGTGTGTTTGCGATGACGATCATAATACTGTCAGAGATTCGGGAATGAAGAAGAGTCATGACGTCCTGGAGATCGAACGAGCCTCGCATGCTAAGCACAAGCTTTTCCACGGCTTCCACAAAGAGGTTCCAGTGAGGATTGAGCTCAACGATCTGCGCCAGACAACCATGAGCAACATTCATGCAGAAGTTGCGACATGGTCGGAATTCTGAATGTCCATCACAATACGAGCAATAGAGCAGGCGAGTGAGTCCACGTGAGCACTGATGCTCAAAGCGCAAGTGATCGGTTGTATTGATGACTTCAATGGCAAGATCGAAGGCATCCAGCAGTGATCGAGCAACACCGAGAGATCGAATGAGATCCTGGGTCAGTTGGTGGACCGTGTCAGAGAACGGAGCCGAGATTAGATCCTTCCGAGTGCTCTTCAGACACGCTCTCTGATCGTCCGGAACAAGGTTTCCATCTGATTCGTTGATCGTGTAGATGTAGACCACGGAGAAAAGGGAGTCAAAGAATCCCACCACGCTGTCCCTTATATCATCTGTACTGTGTTGCAGGAAACTACGGAGGTCTTGCAAAAACCTCCTGATGAGAATGTCAATTTCGTTGGATGGAATTTTGTATGTCGTTGACAGCAATGATCTTGTGTCGTTGTGAGATGCTGACAAGAGCAGTTTAAGAAATTCATCTGACAGAAAGCATGGAAACCACAAATAGTTTCACCAATATCTGTTTAGCATTACTTATCATCATCATCATCACCATCATCATCATCATCATCATCATCATCATAATCATCATCATCATCATAATCATCCTAATCATTATCATCATCATCATCATCATCATCTTCTTCTTCTTCTTCTTCTTCTTCTTCTTTGTCAACATCACTAGCAACAACGTCATCATCACCATTATCATCATCACTGCTATCAGTTCATATAATTTACACAAAAGCATACTTCAACGGTCGCGTAATGGCTACCAATGACACCTCGTTAGCATGTGAGATACATTAACATGTGGTACAGGAACTTGATATGTAACACTACATACATATTTGCTCACTAACTTAGTCACATGGAATCCACCGTGAGTTGAGAGCAGAGGGCTCAGGCACGTGTATGGCCATTTCCTCTTCCATTAGACTGCAGATATTGGTAAAAATGCATCATATAAGCTTTGTAATTATACACTAAACAGATGAATAACTAATTCACAGTAATATGAATACATCGAACATTAAAAATGTTTCAATATGATAGAGTGGCAGAGGAAAAGCGTCAACTCAACCTACTGTGGGTGCAGAATAAAAGCTAAAAATCAACAGAGAGAGAATTAATAGCAAAGAGAGATGTAAGACAATGTTTCAAAATATTGGTTTCAGAATCTTTGTACTAACCAGTGGCAGAAAATCAAATTTAATTAAGCAGAGAAATACAAAATATCGAGTCCACCACTAGGCTGGAGCAGAAATATGCATACTATGCAGCCACATCCAACATACACACACACACACATGTTCACATAAAAAAATTTGGGATCTATTCAGGAATGGAAATTTTAAAAGTGTCACTAAGAGGTGAAATTACCAAAGCCCAAGAGGTGAAATTTAGCAACTTAATAAAACTAAGATGAATTATTGTATTTACATGAATATACATGAATACACATAAATATTCATATGCATGAATATACATGAATATGCATTTCCACAAAAATACGATAATTACTTTTTGCCTTACCTATCATATAAAATATAGACTGGCCCCATTGGCCCTGGAGTGCTCTCTTCTTATTCCAACATAATGGCCGTTTACAGTCTATGTAAATTTGGTTGTGAATGTGTCAGCTGGATGTTCTTTGTGAATTAACAAACTGTATATTTCAAGCTGGCAACGGCTTTATGAAAGGGTTTTATAGGTCGTGTTAAAAGTGTCACAGCATAGAACAGGTATGAATGGCCTTCATGAATGGATATCACATTTAATGACTTTAAAGCTAGCATTAAACAATTTCTAACCAAAAACATTTCTTATTCTCTGCTGATGGTTTTATTTTTGGAGAAGAAGTTGCATCCACATGCAGCACTGGATGGCCAATGTAAGTAAGGTAAAATTTCCTTTTTATTTTCAGGTATCTGTGCAAGGCAGTTGCGAAGCTGTAGAAGATTTAATTAAGTGGACAAGAAAGAAAGAATAGCAGTTTACCACAGTTTGCACTTTTCTTTTGGCTGCTGCTTCAGAGAAGCACCCAGTCTTCAGATTCAAGAACTTTGCAAGACAAAAATACTATACCAAGGTGTCAATAACAATACTGTGCCAAGGCACTTTTATGCTCCCATGGAATAATAGTAACACCAAGACATCTTTCGTTGGGCCTCACAAGACCAAGACTGTCTGGCCGTTATATTGCAGTATAAACGGCCTTGAGTTTAAAAATAATTTGCATACTTTTTTAATAAATGAAATGGCTCGATGATATGATTTCCACAACTATCAAACGGGGCAGTTGGTCACTCGCTCGCCTTTGGTCCACCACCCGTCGTCCGGGCTCACACCCGCTTTAGTTAAATTAATTTTTTAAAGATTCTGTTTGGTCCTGAGGGTTAGCTGGTAATTTGTTTGTGTTTATGACTGTCTAATTGTTTTGATGATCCTAGCCCTCTCGAGTTAGAATTAGGACTAATACTGATTGACGTATATCTTATTTCTTTTTCCTCTTGTTAATTTCAGCTACTTGGGTGTCCCTGCTCGCGGGATTTCGATCCTTCTTGGGGTGCCTTTTGTAGCCTATAGTTTATAATCTGTATTCTTTGTTAACTGCATGTACTGTTTGCTATGGCTGCAATAAACGAGATTGAATTGAATTGAATTGAGATCACGCCAGGTGATGTAATAATTTGCACAGGTCTTGCCTTGGTTTTTCAGGTCCCAGGTGGTGTGGGAGGCACGTGAGCCACAGTTGTGATCAATTATGCCAAGTGGGTGTTCATGTTGGGTACAAATATCTGCCCTGAGTGGGGTAGTTGCCAGACTGGCCCAGACGTTCAACAATAAGCCTCTTTGTATGTTTGTGGTACTGAACTGTTGGTAATTATTTCTCAATTGATTCTTACAGCCTTTATTTCTAGGTCAATTAGGACATCCTCTGATTTTGAAGTCCTCAGGTGTCCTGCTTTCCGGCTTTTCGTATCCTACTTTGACTATCCATGGGATCTTACAACCCTCACCCTGGAGCACAAGCAATTTGCCATTCGGATAGCCTCATCGTCAAGCCTTAGCACACACTCCAGAGGCCGTGACGGACTCTTCCAGGAGCCAAACGTCTGAATGCTGAGGTGTAACTGCCCTTATTTCTAGCTGGATGCCATTAGGGCCAATAGGTCTTTCTTACAAGAGGTCGATCCTGGGTCGGATGTTTACGAGGGAGGGATCCTTATAGGACAGAAGCATCCGACTACACTGACCACTGTTCCAGCAAGATAATTGGCACCGATACTAAAAATTATTATTTTTTATTCTATAATATTATTTTCAGTGTTTAAGAGCAAAATGACGACACGACAGCAACATCATTGGGTCTGTGAAGGACAGCATTCCTTTCGCTTCCCATAGCGTGGGGAACTCGGGCTTCTACTTCAGACCACCCAGTAACCATTGCGCTAGACTGCTAGTACTGTGGGAAAGTGTCTACAGCTCTTGTGCAGAGCGAGTCCTAGTGCCTGCTTAATTACCCAGAGCACAATCATGTCATTTTATGCCAAATCGACAGCGGGCGGTGTGCCTAATCTGTTTTGGCTGCCTGGGGTTTATCCCCAACTACATTTATACATCTCCTACGGAGCAAGTGTTTTTGCTTGTGTCACAACAATAGGCAGTAGCAGCTTTTAGAATCAGTCACCTTGGGAAACACAATGAAATAGTCGATAAAATAATCGGCTAAATAATCAGGTATCGGCAAACGAATAATCGGCAATAATCGGTATCGGCATAGTCGGCAAAAAGCGATATCGGTAGAGCTTTAGTGAGAACACTAGTTTACGATGAGGCAGGATATAGACCTGCAATGATGCAATGCCAGCAGTTGAAGCCAGAAAGTGGATTATGGCAAGAACGCTGCCCTCAATGTGCAGAGCGGTTTGGTCTCAGTTGCAATGGGCAGAGGAGCAACAGTACGGATATTTATGAGGTCTCTGTACTTAAAATCGTATCAAACTGGACGTAAAGTAAGTGATCCATGTATGGAGAGTAATTTAAGGAGTGGATGAGCTGAGAGAAATAATTATGGTATCACATTTAATTAAAGCAGTTGGATAGAAGTGACTGACGGAGAGTTCCGAGCAGCCCATCTCTAAAGCAGATGCAGAAAGAGAAAGTCCATAGGCTGCGGCATAAGATTGGACTATAGTTTGACACCTGAATGTGAGTAAACTAAAAAAAGCATTACTCTAAAACTAGACACAACACACCAACTTAAACAGGAGCATAGTCTCTAGTCAATAGTTCAGCCTTCACACAGAACTAACCTTCCATAAATCATAATGAACTTTTAGGTACTGAATAAAGTAATGAAAGTAGATTACAGTCTCTACAGCAACACTTTGAAAGTAGTTAATCTTAATCTCTGCCAAGACAACCCATATTAAACAGTAATGAGGTTTGGAAACCTCTCGTGACAAATAGCCATAGCTATAATTTTAAGTTTACTCAGGTCTAAACTTCAGAATTCTCTTACAAGTGTCTTTAATAGAGTTCAAATACTCGACCCTCCTTTGTTGTCGACTAATAAAATTAGAATAAGAATGGAGAGTCTACTATTTGAACACAAAATCTCTTGACTTAGTATTCTGAACATCTCAGGTGAGTGACAGGGATCATAGCCAGAGAGCTAACTATGCTTCAGGCTATAGCCGTACTTTCACAGAAAAAATGGGTGTTCAAATGACTTGGCATGATAACAATTTTAATTAAATTTAAAACTGACAAACCGCTGTATGATTACAAGTGTAGTATGAACTGATGATGATGACAAGTTATTACAAGAGTCAAATTTAGCTGTCGGCAGTCATGCAAGGCTATGGCTCTATACGTCTGATTTAACAGTGATATTGCTAAAGGGAATGAAGGACTAGTCAACCTTACGAGGGGGGGGAGGCAGGGAAGAGGGGCATGAGAAGCGAACTCACTTCTTCAACTTTGCACATCACTGGTTATCAAAGGACCAGGCATGCATTCAAACCTTGTGACTTTTGTGAGCAAAGCTTGAGTGACTGCAACCCTGTGATAACAGTATCTACAGCAGTCTAACTGTATTTCAACTGTGTGATTGCCCAGGGCAATATTTTCCACCCTTTGATTGCCCATGACTACATTTTCAGGATCGTCATTGTGATGGGCAACATCTTCAACATTCTGATTGCCCTGAACAGCAACTTTGAAACTTAGTGAGAACTGAGGAGAGGCACATTCAAGTATTGTGATTGTAAATGGTTCAGTAATTGTTAGATATCATAATTTAAGCAATGCCACTCCCAGTCAACCAATCGATCAATTAAATGCTTTATTGCTCACCAATAAACATAGGGCACAATACAATCGCAGTCCCACTATTAACTGCTGATTTTCAATGGCAGTTCTGCCAGTCCCCAAATTAATTTTACCCATTGTTTGTTTTAACAATTTTAATGCAAATGCACACTTTGCATTTGTCAATTCTCAATCCTCAAACCTTATATCATGGTCAGTTTCTAATAATTACATAGTACCAGATTTCTAATTAATAAATTTCTACTCATTATTTTTCGTTTTCTAACTACATAAGTTTTCATACATAGTTTTACATAGTTTTCCTAACTACATAAGAAAAAATATTATAATTGTCCCACTTCTCCACTCCCTCATAGACTGCTACTTCAGTTCTTAATCACCTATAATTGTTCGATAGTAGCAGATTTCATGTAACATATGCACAGCAATTAATCTTTAGGAAGGAAACTGAAATCAGGAAATATTCAAGGAAGGACACACCTTCAATTGATTTTGAACACCATGTGTTCAGGAAATTTAGACTGTCATTAATGACAACAACTGCAAACAACCAGGACAACCAAGTCTATTAATGACAGCCAGGTAAAGGGTCAATGTTGTCAGGGTCTGGATGAGAAAATCGGTCAGGCTGCTAATTGAAATGTACCCGAAGCACCTAAACTCCCACCATCAGCAGCAGCAGCTGATGCCTAAAGGATGATGCAGGAGCAACATACAGGACGCTGAAAGAAGCCGCCGTTGCATCATCTCTTTCTCCAACGGACAGAGACTGCACACGAAGAGAACGATCATCGTCGAGCCATGATCAGTTGCAAGGAGCATCATGATAGATGCATGCACAATGTGACTCAACATAGCGAAGGATGGATTCACTAAAAACCCTAGGCCATATCCACATATGTTACACATGCAAGACACACATACACCGACACACACACCGACACACACACCGACACACACACCGACACACACACCGACACACACACACCGACACACACACAAACAAACACACACAAACAAACACACACAAACAAACACACACAAACAAACACACACAAACAAACACACACAAACAAACACACACAAACAAACACACACAAACAAACACACACAAACAAACACACACAAACAAACACACACAAACGTATATATTTAAATTATATATAATATATATGTCCGTGCATACGTGTGCACAGATGTGCTTATAATAAATAAATCTGTTGGATTTGCTAAGAGATGTATTCCACTAAATATTTACATTTTTCACATTTTACATAATGAAACTTAAGACAGTGGTTCTCATGGACTTCTTGAACATGAGCTCTGGTGGGGGGCACCACCACTCAAGTCAAGTCCTCGGCTGAGCAAGAGATTTAGAGCAGTCAGAAAGGTCGTCCGATCATAAAATCCTTTCAGAAACCATAGCTGAGTGACGTGGCCTTAGAGGAGAGAGAGTAGAGGTTTAGAAATGTGACAATTCTTGGAGAAGGCAGGTGAGTTTGGGAAAGAGCAAATTGTCATATCTGAACCTCAATCCCGTGCCCTACTTCTGTCACCTTCTAATACTTCTATTTACCCAAGTTCAAGAGAGAGGCAAGCTCCAATTTCAGATGTGCTGATAACCTTCCTTTGACATCAATTTTTGCTACCGGTATTTCTCTAGATCGAAGAAAACAGTTTTTTTTCAAATAGAATCAGCCAATACGACACACGCACAGACCTAACCATAGAAAGACACACATTTACACGCACTCTAAAGAAATCAAGACACACAATAATGTCACAAGTGAATATCGAGCGGTCATGCCTTGATAAAAACAATTCTCTTGACATGACTATCCGGTAGGCAGCAGTAGCGGCCCCAGGTACTCCCCACCCACCCCAGGGCCCCCACTCCGGCTGAGAAGAGAAGATCCACAAAGCTACAGCTCTCCACATGCCACTTTGTTCAGCAGTTTAACGTTGCAACCACTCAGCCAAAGCAAACAAGACGACAGATGCAAGGCAGAACCGATTTTGAAAGACAGCCATCACATTGTCATCACCATCTTCGTCATCATCATCACAATCATCACCTTCATCAATGTTATCATCATGATTATCATCATCGTCGTCGTCATCATCATCATCATCATCATCTGTATTGATTTCTTTCATAATTAATGGCATTATTGGGCCAATCTAAAATTAATCAACAAGTCTAAAGTCCTGCATATTAACACACCTCATAGTTCAGCACTTCTTTGTGTGAGAATTATTTTGCCTTATCTCCACTTTTTTTCTAAAATGCGTTAGGATTTGATATGTAGCGGGCAATATGTTTTCTTTCTTCAGTTTAAATAACTAAGAGATACGACATTTCGTTTTAAAGATATTCATCGAAAACCAACGTACTGTCGTATCGCCAGACACATTTATCGTATCACCAGAGTTGTATGGAGTTTGCACGGTGTAGCAGTGTCTATTTTGCATATACGCCAAGATAATTCTCACGCGACGACTTTCAGTACTTCAAAAAGTTCTATGAGATGCAATGCCCCTTGACATACATATGCACATACTACATATATACACACAGTCATGCACACATACATATATACATACATACAGCCAAACATGCACACATGCAACCATACATGCAGCCATACATACTATAAAATTTCAGAATTCAAAACAAACTTGATGAGTACAGTATCAGGTGACATACATCAGCCATTAAAATCGGCATTGATAATAATGATTTGCATACAAACACTCTTAGACTACAATTGTTGCTCATTAGTAAGATTATTGTTTCAACAGCATCTTTGCATCGTTAACTCCTCAACCTGTACTCATTAAGTGGAAATATTCTCAGGATGACTGTTGTAAGGTAATCACATCCAATGCAAATTTTGCAATCAAATAACACCACAAACCAGGAGCAATAGCCCTGGTTTATGGTCAAGACTATAGCTGTGGGTGAGTATAATTCTCAGCATTTTACTACCATCATAATCATTAGCAATGTGGTCAGATTGCCTGAGAGAGGCCAATGAATTAAAATAGCTTAGCTATCTCTCACCTGGTCAACACACTGCACTTAAGCTGACCCCCTTTTACAGCTCTGCACTGCACAGCACACTTCCTCCAGGGACCAATTCTACACTCAGCCTTAAACCCAGCAGGGCTGTTTATACAAATACCCCCATACCCTGCAGCATATGCCATCCTGTTGGGCCCTCCAAACCCAGGGCTCCCCAATTGGCCTCGGCAATGTCATATGACAATATTATTATTATTGTAATTTTGGACAGATACTGTCATAGTAAGGACCCATAAAACAATTTTGCATAGGTCCCAAAATACTAAGTACGGTGCTGAAGCACATAGTAATTTCCACAGCGTGATTCCGATCGAATCCCAATAAATTATAATATAATAAAATAAAATCTAAACAATTCAAATAGTTATCTTTGGAGGTCACTGTAATCAAGTCAGATCCAATATAATCCTAAACTAATATTTGAATGCATATTTAATTTCATCCAATGCATCATAATCTCAAAAGGACCTTTGGAAGCACAATTATTAATGGAACCTAAATCAATAGGGGACTCTGTGGGCAATTCCATAAGTAGAAACTGCACATAGGTCTAAGAATTTTTTTTTTAATTGGCTATGCGCTGCTTATTTATGTTGATTATTGATGGCTAGCATAAGAATTAAAATGTAATTCCATTATGGATAAATATATAAATTTGAACACTAGAACTGGAGAGAGGAGAGGGCAACCTATGTCTCATTTTTACGACCAATCACAGCGGACTTTCCATTTACCGCTGCGTGATCAAGAAAATTATAAATATTGCATACAGATTAAAACCTTCAGATCTAATAGGTTGGTGCCTTCTTTTCCTTTGAATTTTGACACGCAGCAATACGTAGGCATTTTATAATTTGGCTAACTTTTAGATTACTTTTGTGTGAGGAAAAAAAACATCACACACAATTTACCTCGGGTAGCTTACCCACATTTGATACTGGTACTATCTATTTCACAGAGTCCCCTATTGGTCCAACCTACTGACTTGACTTCGTATACATCATAATAATACAATTGTATGAACCATACTGAAAGTAAATGTCTAAAGGACTGTTGGCCTTCTTACAGATGACATGTGGATCAGTCCTCACTTCTCAAGTACCACCAAGGAACCACAAAGATATTTGTTTACAATAGGCAGCTCACTGACATTCCACCTTTCTTGATAGTCAGAAGTGCTCTTTGTAGCATGCAGCCAGATAGGACATTCTCCTCTCTCCTAAAACTATTATTTATTTCACTTGTCATCACTGCAGAGGCTCACACTATGTTCAGTTAAGTTATGGCTAGTTGTTAGGGCTAATCTCTTCCACTATTACATTAACTTAATTGGATTATACTAAAATTGTGTATGGCTGTGGAGGTGAACCGTATACGCAATGGATAAGACACGAGACTGTTGAGAAGCTTAGAAAGTCCTTCTTTTGCTGGGTGGCTGCATTGGTTAAATTATCCTTCTTCTTGATTTTCATAAGAATGATGCTATTGATTATGCCCAGCTTGGCTATAATATATAGTAATGCTATCACGGTATCTTATTGCATGTCCTAATTGTGCTCGTTAAACATTTGACACTAACAACATGATAAAAAATGTACTTAAGTAAGTATGTATGTATACTCATGGAACTACAAACTATGAGTTATTTTGGAATACTTAAATGAAACCACCGTCTTTGCACTATATGACTCTACCCACACTCTATCTCACACCTTTTTGATCACCCTTGGTCTCTATTACTGGAAATATACAAAGATTATTCCATGACGCTCAAACTAGAACATCAATAGTTAATTATATCTGTTTCGTTTCCTTTACCCTAAAACCCCATGTGTCATGCATCACCCATTGTGTCTAGACCAATAAAAGACTAAAAGATTGAAAGATTCACTATGATACTGATGAATAGATAGCAAATATTCCTACTTTTATAGAGTTCAGAGTTCATGACAAGAAGATCCTTCAAGTGTCGACTTGTGGACGCAACGATGTCACGCATGTCCTCCATGGCTGCCTCATGTAAACGTCGTTCCATCAGACGTGTACAGCATGTCTTGTGCTGGTTAAACATCCGACAGACTTCCAGGTCGTCATCTGCAAGAGCAAAGGTCAATTTTCAACGTCAGACATGATGCTTGAGTGGAAGTCAACTTTGGAAAAAGTTTCTATGTTAGGTCTAATGTGAAAGTGAATAATGTTTTTCATATGTCTGAATGAAGGCTTCAATATAGTTAGACAAGGTCAGAGAATTTAAGTTGCACCAAGCAGTAACCAGAGAAAGAAATCAATGCAGATTATAAACAGAAAGTTTGGAATAAACACCAAAACAATATATATATATATATATATATATATATATATATCAGAAGTTGATGCCAACAATAATTATAAATGCAATTATAAAAACTAACATGATAATCATGAATAGCATGATTATAGAACTGAGAAAAAGATAAATCTAATTCTGTTAAGATGACGTCCAACACCTTCTCCTCCCTACAGATGCAGCAGCAGGGGAAAATTAACCTTTTGGCATTAGACATCAATGCAAGTAATATTCCAGCAATCAAACAGAAAAGAACTTAACACGTGTTTTCATAATGAGGTTATTAGGCAAAGCGACAACGAATGTTAACACGTTTCAAGCGAATTCCTCTGCATTCATATAGATGCACGGAAATGTCCTCCTTAGCCATTTCCTCTGCACCCAATCCCCTCCCTCAATCGCCAACACCACCTATGCAGTCCACCCTCCTCAAATAGAAAAACTATTACATCAACTCGGGGTCAACACAGTAAGGAAGGATTAACGCTAGTGTAGGAACCAGAAAAATGAATGCATGCCTTAAAAAGTTATACATAGTAGCAGCAGCACTAGCATCAACAGCACCATCAGCAACAACACTATAGCAGCAACAGCACTAGCAGTAACAATGCTAGCCCAACAACACTATGGCAAACACTAGCAGCAACAACACTAGAAGCAACAACACCTGTAACAACAATGCTAGCAGTAACAACACTAGCAGCTGCAGCACAAGCAGCAACATCACCAGCAGCAACAGCACTAGCAATAACAACACTAGCACAACAACACTATAGCAAACACTAGCAGCAACGACACTAGAAGCAACAGCACCTCTGCCGCAACAACACCTGCAGCAACAATGCTAGCAGTAACAACACTAGCAGCTGTAGCAGCACCAGCAGTAGCAATAATAGCACTAACAGCTGATTAATTACCCTGATCTTAGAAATGTCTTCCTCTGAAAGGATTTTTATAGTGTCAGAATCAATCACCAGACTCAGTAAAAGGTCGGCACCAGTTCAAAGAAGCACCTGTTCTCAGGTGTTACTTAGGTGAGCTTAAGTGTTGGCCATCAATTCCTCTTATTAATTTACCTAATTCAGATATAAATGCAATGACTCTGGATTCACAAAGCTTTCAAATCATGACCCTATTGGTGCCCCCTCCATCATCACCAGCTTCATCTGCTGCAGCCACGGCAGGAGAATCAACACTATCATCAACATCATAGTCACCATTGTCTCAATTAGAATTCATATCATTTTGGCATTAAGGATAATCTAATTACTTACATCATCATCATCATCGTCGTCGTCATCGTCGCCAACATCATCATCATCATCATCTTCATCATTGTCGCCGTCGTCCCAAACATCATCATCATCATCTTCATCATTGTCGCCGTCGTCGCCAACATCATCATCATCACCATTCATCATCAGCATTGTCATCATCACCGCCACCACCTTCCAAAGGTGACTAATTGATTCTCTTGCTCTTTCCCAATCTTTGCTCAATCCCCTTTTTACTAATTTCATTTAATTTTACTTCTAATACTGCTTTCTACTTTCCTTCTCAAGGTGAATCCCTGTCCCTCTCCTTAATTCAAAGGATCATAATGAGCAAATCTAGTGTCAGAATTTTTTTTAAATTACAATAAAAAAGCATTTACAGAAAAGTAATGAGTCGATGGTTGGGCCAGCTAATTTATGTCCCCTTCAATTTGTAAAGTACTAATTGTCTGGACTAATTCCTACCTAATTATCTGTCTGCATATCTCTTTCACCCTCAGTGACTTTTCACCTTTAGAGAGAAGATAGGCACGGAGTTGAACAGCAACCACTTGACCCTGCTGACCCTGTTAACCCCAGTACAAAACTACTCAGCAAACCATGGCATTCAATGATTACTCATTTCGTCCCAAGCAGTTTCTCAGCAGGGGGGGGACAACTGGTCTGTGCCACATGGTTCAGATCACAGGTCCACCAAAGGCACTTCATTCACCTGCCTTTGTTAATGTGGAGCCACCACCACCACTATTACCACCACTGAGTCAGACTTCATTGTTGTCTAGTACTTTCAATACCTGGGCTGAAATAGGCAATGACATCTCCTTAATAAAATCCTCAACAGAGACTCAATTAATCACTAAATGAAAGTGGCCCAGGTAGAGCAGAGGACTTAAACCAATCATGTGGGAATTTGGGGAATTTGTCACTAATTACACAACATGGGCACCTTGAGAATCATGAGTACCCCTGAGGGGATGGGATGATAGGGGTGTTCAGGTGGGACCACCATATTTAGAAGTTGCACAAAATAAGAACTGTACCCCTTAATTAAGCCATGGGACACCTTCTGAACTCTTAAGAGAAAGCACAATAATAATATAGTATCAACCAACCTACCCATTGACCCAAACCAAAGCCATCACTCTCTCTTCTCTAAGTTCTCTCTTTGTCATACTCTGTCTCTCTGTCTCTCTTGCCCACCTCTGCAGGCACGTCCAGATATGGGGGATATTTTTTAGTCTTAGGGGGAATATCTTGCCTTTCTGATACTTGGGACGGTGGGGGGCTGGGGGGGGGGTTTGCTCCATCATCATGGGGAATGGGGGATTGACGCCTGTGAAACTCTATCTGTTTCTGTATATCCCAGGCTCTTTCAGAAGAGCAAGCAATTAATTAGAGAGATACATGTACTACACCTAGGCATTAATTGTAGTACTACTACAATTGATATTATAATTGACACTGAACTGAGGTCTCCCTGTATTAGAGATCCGAACCTAAAGACAACTTAGAATGCATATAACATAAACTGGACATCAGAATAGAATAAATTTGTATTATTCAGCTAGATGATGTCACTCTCTGCTACAGTGGCAGCCACAGGCCACAGACAAGTGAAAATCACACGTAGGACAGTCATTACTCCACTTAGACCTAGACCTACAGTTTCGTATTTTCTGTGTATTTACTGTTATCAAGTGTTTAATAGAGTCAATTTACAGCCAAGTTTGTGCCACAAGTTATATTCCCGGATGTTGCTTTTGGAAGTTACAGACAACATTCAGACCACTGCCCCTCCTAACCCTCCCACCCCCCTCCCGATTAATTCCCGTCACCGGTTTCTCATTGATAATCGTGTATCTAACACTTGACAGCCACTTGTCCATATCCTCATTCAATTGTCCGAATCCAGACTTACAGTCCAATGCCTCAAACAAGGGAATCATGGATTCAGGTCTGCATTGGTGATCCAGGATCAGGTTACATGCTATCAAAGGTTGTCACTGCTTGGAATGCTGTGCTGTTGATGAATAATCTGAGCTGTGAGGATACTCAACTATATATCAACTCAAAGGGTGAGAGTTGGTGAGCCATCAGCCTCATTTGCTTCCTTCATCAATCTTCGATGTCCAATTCAGTATATATCAACTATTAAAAATGCTCTGAATGCACAGCAACTGCAGCATGCCAGCCCCTATTTAGAAGGTTTCATTTGCAGATATCTGTGTCTGCATGCGACCCTCTCATACTGTGTGAACACTGCTCAACAAATGAAATTGTCAATTTAACTTCTAGAACTAACATCCCAAAGGTTAGCTGAAATATTCTCAAAATGGGACACAGAAATGTAGACCTACGGACACACGTGTCTGGCATACACTACACGTACACTGTACTGCAGTCACAAGGATACACTTAACAGGAAACTAGATACTACGGTACTACTTTATACTAGGGCACTATATACACAATGATGAAGGAAGGCAAATAGTGAGGCAAAGTGTTGCTCAAGAGTGTTTGTTCCACTTCTAAGGCACTTAATACGATCAAGGTACAGCGTCATGATGTTTTACTTAGTTACTGTGCCATGACGATGAATTAACCGTGGTATAAAAACTCATACCTGACACAGATAAAATAATATCACCTTCCTTTCCTGTGCACAGTCAAATCCTTTGTAATTGCGAAATGACTTTTGTACATTGCTAAGGGTGTAGATGTTAACTATCTGAACCCTTAACTCAAAAGAGGGTTCATTTCTGTGACCTTGCTCTATATCATCACCCCTAAAGCTCCCCCATCAGTAGATAGTCATTGTCTTATCATTTCATATTGATAACGCTCAGATAACAGATCCGGTTGATTAGACTGGTATGTATATGTCTTTTGAATAGCTTCACTTCTAACTGTTCATTCCAATTTTGTTATAACATATTTTCAAGCATGCAGTCAGAGAAAGCAGCAAAAAACTAATATCAAATCTGCTCAGGATTGTGCTGTAGGTATAATTTATAATTTAAACAAGTCAGCAAATATAATTAGTGCAATGATTTATTAAGTGGTTGAGATGGCTTAATTTGCTGAGAAACTTTGCATAGTATTCATTTCCACAATTCATTCAATGACAAATTTGAGATCTTCGTTATATTCATATGATTAGACATTGAGCAATCCATCTGCACAGTTGCCTGTTGTCAAAATGTGGCAAATTTACTGAACTTCTCTTCTGCACAGTTGCCTGTTGTCAAAATGTGGCAAATTTACTGAACTTCTCTTCCAAAGGATATCACAAACATTTCAAAGTGAGATCCAACCTGACAAAGATTGCAATCAATACACTGGCTTCCAGCACACCAAAGAATCAATTTACCAATAAATGATTTATCAATTCATCATTTACAAAAAAACACTGCATTTTGATCAACTACATGCATGCTCCTCATATCCATGATTAACCACATACGTTATCAAAACTTTAGCATGGAAAGAGGACCATACTTACGATCCCCCCATAATGCAGAATCGGGCTTTCTCGGTCATGGGACCTACCATCTGGAATGGACTTCCAATAGAGCTCCGTCTCCTACCTAAGAACTCATCATCTTCATTTTACGCCTCTCTTAAAACTGTCCTTTTCAGCCGAGGGTTGGGCCGGGAGGGACTAGATATCTTGAAGGGGCGCTATAACAAGTATTTTTGATTGATTGATTGACCCCACCCCTTACTGGCTCAGACCGCTATGATCTATCCCTATTGGATTGCTTCCTCCACAGCCATTAGGATTCTACTAACCAGTAATCCACAGCTGCTTTGAATTATAAATTGCAGCATGCTAACCTGATAGCCTTATTCCAATCAGAGAGCGCTCTTGAGTAATCATGTCTTCAGTAAAGCAATCTTTTTATGGTTAAGCCATTCTATAGCCTGCCTTGCCAAGTCTTTCATGTCTTTCTCGTCTTGACTTACACCAATATCTACTAGCTAATATTCATCAGGCTGCAGCCCTCCCTAACTGAGCAAATTGACAGTTCTGAACGGCAGGCTAAGGATTTACCGATACGCGCTGGTATTCCATCAATTTACATCTTGTATATCTGCGAATGGCATACCAAACAACACTGTTGGAGGAGTCACAAGATATAAACGTCCTAACATAAGTTGACCATGACCTACATTAAGGAAAAATCTCCAAACTTGATTAGATAAATGAGACATTAATTATTGTAAATAATTTTACTGGAACTGATCATAAGATAATAATTTGTTGCTACTATTTAAATGAATTTTAAAATACAAGGACATCAAATATAAAATAATTTTAAAAGATTTTAATAGGTCCCAGTGATCACATGTCATTACCTACAGAACAAATTCTGTTACAGCCAGTGATAAGAGAGCTGGGTGATAGAAACATACCAATTAAAAATTATGAATTGACTAATTATCATAAGGACTGTAAAGTTTCGTTAATAACAGTTTTGTGTCATGCTATTGTTCAAAATACACAACAGATAAACAGACATTTCAACATATATACAAGCCACAGGCAAACACAGTCTCAGTCTACTGAAACTCTGATATCCCTGTATTTAATTCAACAACATGGCCCACAAAGTATGGAGCAACCGCAACTATAGAGTAACCGTTGCACACACTCGCCTACCCTGGGCGTCGTCCTGAACGGGGTAATGGTAACAACCGTACGGGGTCGGGTGGGTCTTTCGCAGCGTAACCATTGCTGTTCTACTAACCGTTAATTTTGCGCGATGGCATCGCGTGACCATCGTGTTTCGTAATCCTAACGAAGCTGGCGGCCACGCGAGTACAGTCGTCGTCCGTTGATCGGTGGGTCCTCCGTTGCACGACGTCGGCGGTGGCGTCAGTCCTCCTCGCCTTGGGGTTTGACATCATGCCCCCCAAAACCCCAACGACCAAAAAAACACGGACGAGCATTGCTCCTATCGCATACACGTCGCTCGGCGTCGCTCCGGGCGCGGTTTGAGACCCGGAGGGCGAATAAGAACGACACGGATTTCAACGCACGATTTGTTATTCCGACGGACGAATGGAAAGCGATGAGTGGAAGAAGAAGTCTTTGGCGAAAATTAGTTTCAGACGAACAGAAGTCGGTCGACGTCGTCGGCAGCCGCTGCCGGAGAGAAGTTCACGCGATCAATCTATCCACTTGTCGGCATGACCATTCGCTTGCTTCAGGCTCACTCACAGCTTAGGCCTTCGTTCGTCAAGCTGTCGGCGCCTCTTTGAAGAGCAGACGGCCAAGCTCCTCTTTTGTATGCAACTGGGGCAACCAATAGGCGCTAAACAGATCTCGCTAGCTATCTCGCTAGCTCTCACTCTCTTCCCAACTCACTCGTTCTTTCTTCATGTGTGCCTGAACAAAAATTAATGAGCTACGACTCTTATGTTCGCAACTGGGTCAACCAATTGGCGCTAAGCCAGTCGTGTTTCGAATTCCGCTGGACTAGAGTCAATAGACTCAGCCCTTTAAACAATCCAGGTGTCATTTTATCCTGGATAGACATGGACTAATATATATATATATATATATATATATATATATATACATATATATATACACATACATATATATATATATACACATACATATATATATACACACACACACACATATATATATACACATACATATATATATAATATATATATATACACACACACACATATATATATATACACATACATATATATATATATATAATATATATATATATATATTGACTAGTGAAGGAAACTCTTACTAGGGGACTGACTGACCGATGTAGTAGGCCTATACTGTTACTAGGACTAAATACTAAAGTTATATATATGTATAGGCCTATATATATACATATGTGTATATACTAGAAACTCCAGTGGACTTTAATTTTCCTAGGACAAATAAAATGTGGAGTTTGCTCTTATAGGAAATGACGGTACTTCAATTTTAATATTTTAATTCACCGCATTCAAACCAACTTGTATGTAAATTTTAGTTCACCGCTAACCAGTTTAGCATATATGTGCTAGCAGAGTACAGTAGGCCTACTGTGGTGGCTATAATAGCGTCACACGTCGAGACTACAGTTACAGAATTGAACCCTGACCCTAACATCAACCCTAACCCTGACCCCAACCCTAACCACAGCCCTCACCCTAACCCTTACCCCAATTCTAACCCCAGCCCTAACCCCAACCCTGACCTAAATCCTAAACTTAACCCCAACCCTTAGACCCACCCTAACCCTTATACTCAGCCCTGACCCTAACCCCTACCCCAGCCCTATAACAACAACCATAACCTTAACTCCAACCCTAACCCTATAGTGCTGCTTATTGGAGACGTAATTACATGTACATCCGTTAGGATCAGTTATAACGGTGCGGTGAATTAAAATTGAAGAAATTTTTGCGGTTAATTAAAATTGAAGAAAATTTTGCGGTTAATTAAAATTGAAGTGCCCATATGACTTTTGGAGTTGATTCTTCCTATGACAAATTTAATGAGGATTTCATTCTTCTTAGAATCAATAGACATGCGGGGTTCATTTATGTAGAGCACTCTCTACCGTCGTATAGGCCTACGCATTATAAAAATATAAAAGCAATTTACTTCCCAATCAATTTGTCCTAAGAAGAATCAACCCTGCAAGTAATTGATCCCAGGAAGATTTCAACCCCTTCGTTCGTTATTTGTCTTATTAATGTTTATTTCCACAAGTCATTATTTTGATCCCCATTCAGTTTGCACCATGATTAGCTAACGCCACCAGGTCCGATTTCAAACGAAAACACCCCATATCTATTCGCAGGTTGGAGTGTTTTGTTCTAATTCACTCTGCAGTCATTATATATAGGTCTACTACAATGATACACGTACTCTAGCAGAAGTCTTTTTGTTCGCGCGTGCATTCAGCCTCATATACACCGGCACGTGAGATAGATTAAAGCGTTACCTATTATCCATTAGGCTGAGTTGTATGGTCTCGAGACAGTGTCTCGGTCTCGAGACGTCTCAAGACAGTTTTTTTAGTGTCTCGGTCTCGGAAGCCTGCTGTCTCGGTCTCGGTCTCGAGGTAGTGTCTCAAATTTTTAGAAACTGTCTTGAAGTGAAAGTCTTGTTCTGTCTCGAACAAGCGGTCTTGATAAGTTTCACGTGAACTGTCTAAAAATTTTGCGCTAGAAACTGAAACCGGAATTTACGAGAAGCGGTAATTCTGGTTAACGCGTGAGTCACATGATATGAAATCAATTCAATTGTCTTAAAGTGGAAAAATGTCTGAGAGAGAACCTGAAATTGTGAAGTTTGCGTTTACGCAGTTGGAAGTTAGGCCTATTGACAAACAATAGCTGTTGGCTATTTGTTTTGTCATTGATGTAAAACCACCATAATCTTAGGACAACTCGAAGTTGTACCGATCGTTTCGATCGGTACAACTTCGAGTTTCTCAGGGTGAGTAAGGATATGCGCAAATTTACAATTTCGTTTGGTATTTGGTATCAAATTTGCCTGTTTAAAAACGTCTAGAAGATTTCAGACGTGCTTTCTTTATACTATTCAGAAGATAGGCCGAAGAAGAAATATGGAAAAAGATAGAACTCGGCAATATAAAAACTGTTCTTGAGAATTGATACAATATACATTATAATTAAGTTTCAAATTGAAGTTACAAATGAACCTTATTCCCGAAAACTGATACATTAGTATTTTGCAGCCTTTTATATAGGATCACTTGTCTTTTACTGTCTCGAACTGTCTTGAACCTAGTGTCTCTGTCTCGGTACCTCACTGTCTCGGTCTCGTCTTGAAGTTTAAGGTCTTGCATACAACACTGCCATTAAGCCTACTGCAGCGATTCCCCACCTGTGCCACGTTGGCCAAAAGTGGCCAGCCAGGCCTCAAAAAGTGGCCCTCGATCTATCAGAGATGTTTTTAAAATACATGTAGGCCTATACGTTCAAAAATGAATATTTCACAGAATAATAAATTATTCTTTATTATATATTATTATATTTTGCTGGCGTTTATAAGTAACATCAAACGCACGTAGGCTTAATATTATAGTTCAATTTTAACAATAACGTTTTCGTTACATTACTAGTCACGAATTAAGTTAGTCTGTATAGGCCTACCAGCAAGCAGACGCTAATAAGCCTACTTAGGCCAAGTATCCTTTCTTGCGTAACCGCCGCTAAGTTCTTTGATAAATATAAAAAAATGATGTCCAACACCTCATACATGATATAGCATGTATGGCCCTTTACATTATGTCATCATTTTGGAAATTGCTTCCAGAAAGGGAATTTGAACAAGGTTGGGAACCACTGGTTTAGGACTTGTAATTAATGTTTTATTTATTAATTAATAAGACTATTCAGCCAGTAATCCTAGTAAACTTTAATTAATTAGGTTAGACCAACTGTTCGAATTAATTGAGTTTAATTGGAAAGTGACACTTGAGTGATTCCCGTATTTGGTGAGAATTAAGCCTGGTGCTGCTTTATTAAATACTGGCCAATTCAGAGCACATTATGGGATTTCAGAGAAAACTTAACTCAAAACAAGGCGAATAGGCCTACAAGTCAAGAAGAGACCATATAGGCCCCCTATACAGTGTCTGAGCGCTAGCTCTTCAATTATTCGCTAGGCGTCGCAGCAACTAAGCAAAGTCTGTATTCGCAGATCCCAGGCGCATGGACACATCCTTATAAAGCTACATGTGCACCTATCCGCTATGAATGTAGACATACCTACATGTAGCCTATCTATAGGCTACACCTGTCCACTAACTTCTTATCTCTTGCCTTCGCCTCTGATGCCCACGTCCGCAATTAAACGAACAATTTCTAGAGCTCCGTAACGCAGCCATGCCGCCACGAGGGCGCGTAAGTCTTGGGCGATTATAGTGACTTTTACCAATCGCGATTAGTTAGTGCCAATTAATCGGTTAGTTCGATTAATCGCACAAATAGATTAATCAATTATTCGCACTAATCGATTAATTTACTCGATTAATTAGCTCGATTGTTCCATTACTTCGATTAGCTCAATTAGTAACCTACTATCACAACTCGAGATATCCGGTCCTTATTGTGAAAGCTCTTTTACAGTAGCCTGTGCAGACTAATCATAGAAGTAGCATTGCATCTTATTTACGACGTGAATGACATAATAATTGTCTATGTTTCAGTACTATTTGAGTATTTGCAAATTAGATGTATAACGTTTTGGTGCCCCTGCTGCCGACAGTTTTCATTTGTGCTGTTCTTGCTTCTGGCTAGCTAAGTGAGTGGAGGGAATGTCCCGTAGAGGCAGGTGGCGTTCTCAATTTGAAGAACCACTGGGATCCACAGGCACGTGCGTGCTTGACATGGGTATCGGTGATTTTTCAGCGTGGGAAGAATGTCCGGAGTCAAGAAAACGTTGGACGTATTGAAAATTGAGTCATAGCGTCATGTGTCAGTTACAACAATAGGCTTTCGAATGATATCTTGAACACGCCGACATCCTGATGTCGCTGACTATCTTTCCCATAAGAAACCGCGCTTATCAGTCTTCGAATTACCTGATGACGAATTTCCTAAGCTGCACCGATTTGCTGGTTTCCTTTCCTCTACTACGCCACCCACGACTTCGATCTATATTTACCCTCTTTTATTTAACTTGGCTAGCTTAAAGTGTGTCATGAACGGGAAGTCGGATTGTCGGTTTAAATGTCCGAGGTTCTTTCAACTCTTTTTTGGTATGTTTCCGTCGACTCACAGAGCTGAAATTTTGCACACATGTCACGCTTGCATGACAATGTAACGTATCACATATTTACGAACATAACACAAAAATAGAGAAAAAATGAAAACAGTTTCACAAAATAATATCGTTTTACCCACTCGAATCCTCCTTGACGAGCTCCACTCCGGCAAGCTTACATCATAAATGATCTCTTAAGGAAATTAATCGATTGCGCATGCATCTACCAGATTACCAAAAAGTCAATAAAAGAAGGTTCCTAAAAATCCATGTTTAGGCCCTATACTTTCACTTGTTCTAACTGAACCAAGCCTTCTGCTTCCACCATTGGTGGCTTGAATAGGTATGTATGCGCCATCAGGTTCTTATACTACAGTCAAAATAAAGACGAGCCAGAACCCACCCCTCCGATATATTTTGGGCTCTTGTAGGTCTATATCTAAAATTTTCCAACGATGCTTAATTAAGCAATAGTAATAGAATCTAATCTACCTCGATTCAATTTCTTATAATTGTATTATAATTGAGGGAACTGACATATTAGGTCATGACAGAATACCGCTTGGAGTAACAGAATTAAAATTTAAATGTCCGAAGAGTCTTCTATTGCGAGTTATAGACGGATTCTAAAGCTAGATTAAATAAAGTTTCAGAGTGAATTTATTCAGTAGGCCCCTAACATTCTTCATTGAATTCGTATAGACTATAGATTAGCAGCTTTAACTTGAACATTGCATTTATTATATCGATGTTGTAGGACCAGTGATCTGCAATAATTATTTAAATTATTCTTAATTTTTAATTATTTTTAATAATTATTTTAATTATTTTTAATACAATTATAATTATATTATAATTATTACTAGTAATTTATTATAACAATTATTGCACAATGACAACTGACGGCAGAGTTCGTATAGATGGGAGGGAGGGGATCCCGATAGGCACCACAACACGAAAGAAGCAATGCTATTCGTTGCGAGAAGACGAACCTCCAGCATACAAGTACTGGGAAATTCGTTCAGTTCTTGCGAACCCGCCAGGTATGAATAAATAATCCCACCAGCGTCTTTGGTCATTTGTCAACTCAATTGCTCCCCTTAGTATTTGTCCAACTGATGTTATGTCCTCATTAATATTATCCATCCAGCATAGTCTTGGTCTGCCTTTGTTTCTTTTCCTTTCCCTTCGAATCCCGCATGTAGTGCATTGTGTGGAATTAGGTTAATTTACATCATCTGTAGACTTACTTGTCCAAACCATCGGAGTCTTCGTTGAACGCTAGAAGACGAGCCCCGCTTACTGATGATGACGATTATGATGATCATGATTATGATGATCATGATAACACATAACAGTGATGGGCACCAACTACTTGACTAGTAGTTAAAACTACTTCCCAACTACTTTCAAAATATTCAGTTATAACTACTATTTAACTACTTTAGATGACAAGTAGTTATAACTACTTTTGTAACTACAACATAAGTAGTTTACTTTTACAACTACTTTGCTAATGTTATGTCATGGTGCATTGATAGTCACCAAGCAGTGTGCAAATTTATTGCCTGTATTAATTGCTGATATTCAACGCAAACAATGAGAATGATCAGAAACACAATGACATATCCAATTGTAAACTAACAAGGACAAGAACTACTAGCACATGCTACAAAGCAACCTGATCAAAGCAAAGTTTTAGCAGTAACATAGACCTAAGCCAACTTGTTACAACTACAAAAATGTCTAGCCTACAAAGTCGAGAACTGTAAAACTCTTAGAAAATGCTAATGTTCAGAATCAAAGGGTAGTGTATATATATCATACTGCAAGTGGTTATACTATATCACTGTAGGCCCTATATCTCACCTTTTGCGGTCTGCATCAACCATGCTTCTTCAGTACCTGGTCTTCGTATAGTACTTTGCCAATCGCTGCTCAGATCGAATAGAATCACTGGTCTATCCAGCCATTCCGGGTCGCGGACAAACCCCCTGACAAAAACCCCAATGAAAACCCCCGGGCCCCCTAAGTAGGATAACCCCCTCCCCCAAGAATAAATTTTTGTACTTTCTTACGTCTATTATTTAGAAACGTGTGAAACCTTCCTGACATAAACCCCCTGTTTTAGGCAGGACATTAAAACCCCCGGACAAAACCCCCCTCTTGCCCTAACTAGTTTCTGCAATATACGCCATACCATAATAAGAAGGCTTAGATAATAAGATGGCTTAGAAGCCATACCATAATAACTGACACTACTAACAAAGTCTGTGCAACATTACAAGTGACGCTCAGTACGACTTTTAGTCTAACTCAGGGTGTTCCAGATAGGGGCAGGGGTATTTTTAAGTCTTAGTCATATCTTGACAACCTGACTCTTAGAAACAGGGTGTTTGCTTCCATCAGTTAGAGGGGTTGACGCCTCTGGTCTAACTTATATAAGAAATCGTGTAAAGATAACACACATACGCTCTGCATAGACTCACCTGACGCGTCTGAAAAAGCCGTGTCTCAGATAGCCTATAATGAATTTATCATTTCAATACAATGGATGAACTGCGTATTTATCAGTATCATCACAAGAAAATTAGAAGTTTTCCAGATTTGGCACCAACTTCAAGTACAGTTAGACTACATATAAAACGAAGCTATTTGCAATGCTACAAGTGGATGAATGCCTTACAGAGCTTTGCGACGTCATATTTCGAGGGGTTAACTTTTGTCGCGGCCTGTGACAAAGAAAAGGGGGTCAAAATTCGTCCATTATTGCGTTACCACGTTTATGGACGACCACTTTTCTAATTTATTTCACATTTCTCAAATATATCTAAAGGCTAATTATGTACAACTGTCATAGACAGAATACAAAGATTAATTTTTCTTGATTTAACGATCGCAAATTGGTCAATAACATTATCAAAATTTGCTATCTCCGATGTTTCTCGTTCGATGCTCAGAAGAGCAAGATCGATGAGACGATCTTGTCCCAATGAAGCCTGCAAATGAGAAAAAATTGTCTTCAATTTGCTGAAGGACCATCGCAGCATGCAATTGAAACAGCAATTGTTGGCAGAATTTGCAGCGAAATGCGTATACATTTGGAAATACGTAATGAGCATCATGTCGCCCCATACTGGCCCTTAGTGACTATTAATCAGTGGGGCTGTGGGGCACCAAAACCATGTTTGACAACCTATTTGTAATTATGATATATTTGGGGACGCAAAAATTTAATCTTACTAACTTAGTTGCGATAAATTATAGTTTGCATCAAAAAAAAAATAATAGTTGTAATACTCATTTTGGCTCCCCTACAACTTGGCGCCCGGGGACACATGTCCCCCTGCCCTCTAGCTACGCCTCTGCTCAAGCCAACATCTGGATGAGACTAGAGGCTAACAGAGAAACGAACTGACTCCAACCTGACTCTCTTACGTATAGTTCCAATTGTTATATTGTTATAAGCTTACTCATGCGGAACTCACATCAAATCATAAGGCGTGTAACAAACCCTAAATCCTATTGCGATTTCGTGGAACAATCATATGGCGACATGGAAAAATTATATTTTATTCATGTGTCATTTCGAAGCTGAAATCATCTCCTTTCAATTTTCAAATGAAAATACAAAACCTAAATGTTAAATTATCACTTAAGACTGAAAACGGTCTGTGGTGACACATGGGCCCTTGTGCTTAGGCACGTTTAAAGGCAAACCATAAGAATTCTATATGTACGTAGCCCTTATATATAAAATATATATGTTATTTAAATATACATATCTACATAGCTAACTGATGTAAAACATTCGTATAAAATCATTAATATTATTAAAATGTAATCTAACATAACTTATAGGCTAGCGCAGAGAGCACCTAACGAGGAGGTACATGTATCTTGAAGGGGCGCAATGTAAGATGTTCGATTACATCACATATACAGATCTACGTATATAATGTATATATATATATATATATATTTCCTATAGATATATTTATATGTGACACCGATCAATACGGTACGATTCGTTTTGAAATAATTAGATTACACGCGATGAAAGAGGGCAATTCATCGGAAGATCAAGGTCTAAGAGATGCTGCTGCGTGTTCGGGTCCTAAACGAGGTTGAGGAGGATTCAACGGAAAGTCTCTGGTCCATTGCAGCCCTGCACGCCAAATTAATCCTACGATATAACAGTCTTTACACTCTACACTGACGCAGTAATTAATCAAAGAGAGATAGACAGGGAATGAACCAGAGAAAGAGCAAGAGCAAGAGACAGCAATGAGGGGAGAGAGAGAGAGAGAGAGAGAGAGAGAGAGAGAGAGAGAGAGAGAGAGAGAGAGAGAGAGAGAGAGAGAGAGAGAGAGAGAGAGAGAGGAGTGAGGGAAGGACTAACGGGCGGAGGGATGGGGGACGGAGGGAGAGTTAACTTTGATCGATCATATTAGTGAGTGAATTAATGGGCGAGTGAATGAGAGCAGTGTTGTATATATCTTCAGACATTCTAGTACCTCACTCGCATTGCCTGCACTGCGCTTACGCATGTGTTGGCCGTATACGCGCTGGCACGATATTCCATATATACGATTCGCTCCATATTCTTAACTGCATGGTGTTGGCCAACTTCTGTTTCTGCTCGTCGTGCTCTGAAGACCTTTCTTTTCGCACTGAGATCGCCTCTAATTAGTTTGCACTGAAAGGCGTCTTAAGAAATCTGTGAATATAGCCTATAGAATACAGAAAACGAACTGACTTACATGTAAGAGAGAGCAATTCATATGCTGGTAGCACGGTTATCACCAGACTCGCACACTAGCCAGATTTTTTAGCAGATTAAACACCCGTATATAGAATAAACCAGATAAAATTTTAATATCCTGCGATTAAGAGAATTTCTGTTTAAATATAGTCTGGGTAAAAATTGCAACTCTCAGCGTTTGATGACTGCTTCAGCATAGTTGACCTGATATATCTCATACATGTATGACATATATATATATATATATATATATACTCAACTGATGTTAAATGTTAAGAAAGAGCTCTTCGCTTTCATTGGACATGTATTTACAGTGGCAACAGAAAAGAGTAAATAGTTAGTTTTTGTAACATTAATGTCAGCTTGTTCGTTATGAGCCAGTATATAGACATATGCACATATATATATATATATATATATAATATAGTCCTATACATGCATAAATATAGTTATATATAATTATATATAATATATATAATATGCATATGTACTCATTACAAATGCGAACGATGGGTATGTGCATGTGTGCGTGCGTGTGTGTCCAGATGAGGAAGATGCATGAGGGGGAGATGGGAGCAGGGATTAGGTCGTCATAGACCGGATTTCGTCTATACCAGGAACTGAGGCTGCTGCATCGGCCTCTGCCTCTGCAGCTGCGATGGTCGACCGTCGTCGTATGATGACCGACGGCCAGAGACGCCTTCACCAACTCATGTATGTATGATGCTGGAGCGTCAGTCAGTCTGCCCAGCAGCAGCAGCAGCAGCAGCAACTGCAGCAGCAACAGCAGCTGAGGCATTGGCCCCTGGCATTGGCATCGCTCGATCACTGGGCTCACAGTACCCGGCGCCAGCTTAACGTGCCATACATCGCAGCACCACCACCAGCAGCAGCAGCGGCGGCAACAGCAACCAAAGACGACATAATACGATTCTTCAGCATTGGCTTCTGATTCTGGTCAAGCGATGCGCTCGACTGCGGCCAATGATGACGACGGAGGCGAGGGCGGGGGCCGGTGGCAGTTGTGATGATATCAAGATGAAAGCTGGATAAAGACGGGATATAGAACTACCGCCAGGGTCACAGCTGCTGTCCCATTTAGAAAAGCACTCGTAGGGCGTTGCAGCACTCATGTCGCTTAAGGTCAAGAGGTCGAGCGAGGCCGAGAGACGGTCTCTGACCGCAACGAGAGACTTGGACGGCCACTCCTCGCCTCAGCACAGGAAGCTACGACGCGAGAGGTCTGCAACGACAGCCGCTGAGCAGGATGCGGTGGCAGACCGAGTGGGATTACTCAACCTCATCCAACGCAACATCCGCGATATGACGTCGACGGCAGCCCTCGCCGTTCCCACGGCAACGGGGAAGCTCGAAGCGTCGGCACCGATCGTCCTGGATGACGTCACGACAACGTCATCGACGAATGCACGTGGTCCGATGCGAAGAATGAGGTCAAACACGATGACCAGTTCCTCGTTGAGGACAGCTTGGAGGATGAAGTACCAGGACTTCGCTCCAGAGAGTTGGACAGCAAGTGGAAACTCTGAAAGCTTTCAGTAAGTCACTCGTTCATCTGTCCGTCAATCCACCCATCCATCCATCCATTCATTTGATCCACTCTTCCGCACGTTCTTTCACCCGCTTTTCCTTCTACTAACCCGTCTATTCATCCATCCATTCATCCATACAGCCAGCCAGCCAGTCATCCAGCCATCCATCCATCCATCCATCCATCAATCCATCCATCGGGATTCCATCCACCCATCCAACATCCATCCCTCCATCTCTCCACCCATTCACCCATCCATTCATTCATCCATCCATCCATCATCCATTCATCATCCATCCATCCATCCATCCATCCATATATATGTCTATCTGTCTATCTTTATATATGTATGTATGTTCCTCAGCCTTTCTCATGTTCCTGTCTTTCTGGCTCATTCCGTCGTTCTTTAGTTCCGTAAGCCTATATATGTGGTCCACATAATATATCAATGAGCTACAAATAGCATTCATGATGCAGCTAAGCGTATTTAACAGCGGCATCGAAGAATAAGATTTATATGGCGCCAATCATACTCAACAGAGGGCGTGATGCACTTAGAACAGAGGTGCACAATCCGCAACTCCCGCTGGTCTTAACCCTGTCACTTAAACGACAAAGGAAGGTTATTATACAAATCAAATAAAAGCTCAAATATATATATATATATGTGTGTGTGTGTGTGTGTGTGTGTGTGTGTGTGTGTGTGTGTGTGCCTACTACCCACAATTTGGAACCTATGTAAACGTGACACAGCGTTATCCTTGAATGTTTATAGCATATTTTGATAAGAGTCCTCTGCAATCTTTCTCTGGTTATTCTAGGAGCCGGCTATTTCACTGACGTCGTCAGTGTGACTGAACAATGAGTGTCAAATGTTTGATGAAACCGCCAGTTCCAATATGCATTTTATTGGAGATAAATCTTCTGCGGCCGAACCTTCGGCCCAAAAATATACGAAAATTCTACTTCTACGGCCGAACCCGCCGTGAGGGTCGTTTAGGGTCAGGGCAAGGACCAATATACAGAATCCTTGGGGTCAGAGTTACGGTTAGTCAAGGGTTAGTGTAGCTCTTAGACATATAAATAGAACTTTCGGTGCGTTTTTATGCCGAACTCTCGGCCGCAAAAGCTCCACGCTTTTATTGGATATACTGCTGACACCAAATTATTGGCTTCAACCTCGAACATCACAAAGAAAAAATCCGCTCATATTTAACTGCTAAAATTTTTAACTCCGGTTTGCAGATTACGGCGACTGAATTGCAGTAAAATACAGATGAAGTAGTTAAACACATTCAATCGCACAAAACTCATTGCGCATTTTCATTAGATTTGAACGCGAACTATGCTAGATTATAGGTAAAAAATTGGTTGAAATTCTGCTTGAGTTTTCACTTATAACCCAGTCGCTATTAGACAAATGCGAGATAAATAAAATGCATATTGTTTAGTGTCCAGATACTTATCGATAGATGCATATATCTATAGGCCAAAAATTAATACATTACATTACTAATACATTACTCCAATTTCGCCATCCTCGACTTTAAAAAAAATACAATCTATTCCGTTGATATGAAAGGTTGTAGGCCTACAGCGCTGAAATAGACACACGCTCAACCGTTTACCCGTGTCACCCATAACCCACGTCGAATCGAAAAAAAAACTGTATAACATATGCCAATAATATCATATATATATACTATATGTATATTATATATATATATATATATATATTATATATAAATAAATATATAGACGTAACATACATGTAGGCCTACTCCTCCATGTATATGCACCGCAAAGTTTTCCGTACAGGCTACCGTGTAAAATTGTGTGTATATATATATATAGGTCTATGAATTCTTAAATTTGTGACTGTTGGCTGCATATGAATTGGTTTGCATGCAATTGTTTATGTTTCAACGTGAAACGCTACACCAGCCACACAGTCATACAGACATACACCCCATGCAGTCTCCACATAGGGGGAGGCAGTAGTCATTGCTTCATTCTCCTCCCCTCCTCCTCCCTATCCTCTTCCTCCTGCGTCTCCCTCCCGCCAACCAGGCACCGGCGGTGCATGCACACTTGCGATGCGGCGTGCCACGAAGCGCAGTCCTCCATTCTTCCACTTATCCATCCGTCAATCGTTCTCTGTGGCGCGGCTACAGCAGTCTCCTCCTCCTCCTCGGCTGCTGCGACTGCCGCCAGCATCCCGAGGATAGCCGCAAACATCTTTCGCTCGTTTGCTGTGGTGGTGTGGACGGAGTGAGCTCTATCTACATCTATATATCTCTCCACCACTCTCGCTCTCACTCTTCATATCTGTGCTTCTCTGTCTCTGTCTATCTTACTGTTTCAGTTCAACACGCGCACACACACACACACACACACACACACATACACACACAACCATATATATATATATATAAAGTATATATATATATACTGTGTGTACATGTATAATTGTATACGTATGCATCGCTGCAGTGCGTTGATAAAACGGTGCTATAGAAGTCATTAGATTAGATTACGTTGGATAGAGAAATCAACATTCGGAGGATTTCTTATAGTAAAGTTTCAGACTCTGAGGTTGCAATGTTTGTTCCAACTTGTGGTGTTCTCAAGTTCTATATAGGGTATCCTGAGTATGGGACCTGTGGGTGGCACTGTAGACGACGACCCAGCAGATGACTTGTGCACTTTACTCACCTACACGTGAATCTTTTATTGGTGTAAATTATACAACTGTTCCACCATGCATTGTCTTAATAACAGTTCCATCCTGAAAGCTTCAATGAGACCAACGTTCAGTGAGGGCACCATGAACGCACCTATAACAGCAATAATGATACGAAGGCCTAGAAACATTGATCAAAACAAGTGTACCGTAGAATGCATGAATTCGGCCTTGAGTTTGGAAGGTAAGAAAGGGAAGAGAGCCAATAGCTGGGGGATGTAGGAAGAAAGCAACTTGGATGATCCGGTCACGACTCTCTGCGAGTGAAAGGTATCTACATTTCACATGATCCGAATTGAGCTCTCCTCGTTATGACTCTCGTTGCCACCATTAGTAGTTGAAAATGTAGAAGTCTGGCCCAAAAGTGCACAACCCTAAGATCTAGGTCAAACGCTAACCTATAGGTTACCATTTCATTTTTAACCCACCCTAGGTTACAAAATGTCTAAAATATGCACAAACCTAGGTCCATGGTTCAAACACCGACCTATAGGTCACCACAATATTGCAAATCCGACATAATTCATTCACAAACCTAGGCCTAGGTCAAATCTTCTACCTATAGGTTACCACAATATTGCAAATCCGTCATGATTCATGCACAAAGCTCTAGGTTAAATCCCTAGGAATTTCCAACAGTTTTCGATGAGTCAGCAGTTTCGTCGAAACCTATAACCTTGGTTAAAAACACCACCTATACTCCCTATAAGTCAAAAGCCAAGGGAATTTCCAAAGTTTTCGACGAGTCAGCAGTTCAACAACAATAAAATCTTGTGTATATAAAAGGAATAGACCAGAAAATATTTTCACAGTTCTACTTAAAGACATGTCACCCCAATATAAAATGGAATACTCGAAGAAAAATGTTATTGAATTACGATAAATTGCTAAACAGAGCGGTTTGGTAGGTTATACGAGATTGAGTAAAGCGGATTTGATTAGCATAATTACAGCGAACGAGGCCTCAACCAACGCTAGTTTGCTTGATGCACCCGTTCCTGACATTCGAATCCAAACACTCGAACCCGTACCAGCCACGACAGCGCGAGAAGCATACGACAAAACTAAATCAGCGATTAATACGTTCGCAAAGTGGATCGAAGGGCATATACCTGAAGAACCAAAGAGAAAGGTGAATGAGAAGATAGAAGCACTAAAAGCCAAAGTGAATTCTATATTCAGTAACATTCTTATGAAAACACGCGAAATAAAAGAGACGGCCGCAGCTATCAAGGGCTTCACGAAACAATACACGGTCGAAGGCGCAAGCGGAATTGACGCCACATCTTTTCTTAACACCATTGGAACACAGGCGGTAGACTTGTTGACAAAAAATCGTCAGATTAAGGTCAATTTTGTCCTTACCTGCACAGTGGAGCGTGTAGATATGAAAACCGGACAAGTAGATTCCACAGATTTTCCTTTCATCTCTAGGACCGAAGTTGTTTTAAACTCTACCAACCCGAGCGAAATATTTAATAATGCGACGGATAAAATCTTAGAATCAATGGCCGCCTTCCAGATGCGAGGTAGTAACTGGAGACTTAGAGCGGTTACAAAATTAGATATCAATACGGTTGCTTATAAACCGCTGAAGGGTAGTTCTTATATTCCACTACCGAAATGTCTAGCTAGTAAAAAGGGTATTGTCAATATGAAGAACGAAGACGAAGAATGCTTCAAGTGGTGCGTAACGAGAGCCTTAAACCCAGCTGATAAGAATTCAGACAGAATCACGAAAGAATTAAAAACACAATCTGAGGAACTTGATTGGTCTGGCATCGAATTCCCAGTAGCTGCAGATGATAATGTTATAAATAGGTTTGAGAGAAATAATAATATTTTAGTATTAATGTCTTTGGTTTCGAGAAAGATGTCCGTCTATTCCCGCTATATTTATCAAAGCATGAGAACGATAAGTGTGTAGATCTGCTACTCATTTCTGATGGAGAAAAGAAGCATTATTGTTGGATGAAGAACTTTAACAGATTGATGGCGGTACAAGCAGAAAACACCAGTACTTCGATGTACCATTGTAATAGATGCTTAATAGTAGAAAAGATTCGCTACACAAACACGCCGAGTACTGCTCCCAACACGCCGCTCAAAAGATAGAACTTCCAGAACCAGGAACTATGTTGAGTTTCAAAAATTATTATAGAAAGAGGAGAGTCCCCTTTGTCGTGTTTGCCGGTTTTGAAAGTCTAATTAAACCGATAGACACTTGTCAACCAGACCCCAGCATATCTTGCACCAACAAATATCAAAAACACATCCCAAGTTCTTTCTGCTATTATATAAAATGTTTTGACGATGACCTATATTCGCAAGCTCCCGTAACGTTCACAGCGGAGAGCGAAGATGATGATGTGGCTCAGGTATTTATAGACACTCTTATAGATAATATAAAAGATATTTATAATCGATTTAAATTTCCAAAGAAAATGATAATCGGAAAAAAAGATCAGGCCCTGTACAACTCGGCTACAGTTTGTCACATATGCGAAGGCGAACTTGGTAAAGATCGAGTTAGAGATCATTGTCACCTCAACGGTAAATTTTGAGGCGCCGCTCATACTGACTGTAATCTAAAATATAAAGTCCCCAAGTTTTTCCCAGTATTGTTCCATAATCTATCCATCTATTCGTAAAGAAATTACGAGGTGATGATAACGAAAATATTAACTGCATCCCTAGCAACGAAGAAAAGTACATCTCATTTAGCAGAGAAGTTGTAGTTGATAAGTTTGTAAATAAAGAAAATAAGGAAGTACAGGTTAAATGAGAATTACGTTACATCGATAGTTTTAGATTTATGGCATCGAGTCTTGACGCTTTATCGAGGAACCTGAGCAAAGACCAGTGTAAGAATCTAAGCAATCACTATTCTGGTAATCAGCTCGACCTCCTACTTAGAAAAGGTGTCTATCCTTACGACTATGTTGATTCCGTCGATCGACTGAATGAAACAGAACTACCACCAAAGTCAGCATTCTACTCAATACTTAATGACTCTGGCATCAGTTACGAAGACTACAACCATGCACAGATAGTATGGAATGAATTCGGATTCAAAACGTTTAGAGAATACCACGATTTATATAACGTGAGCGATGTTCTCCTGCTTGCTGATGTATTTGAGAATTTTAGAGATGTGTGTTGTGAGAACTATGGCCTAGATCCCGCCTGGTATTATATTTCACCAGAGCTTGCTTGGGACGCTGCATTAAAGTTGACTGGAATAGAGTTGGAGTTGTTGAGCGAATATGATATGATAATAATGGTTAAGCATGAGATAAGAGGTGGTGTTGGTACCATTTCACATCGTTTTGGACAGGTAAACAATAAGTACATACCATCGTTTGACGATAGCAAACCTTCAACATTTATAACCTATTTAGACGCGAACAACCTGTACGGATGGGCAATGTGTAAGAATCTACCAACTCATGGGTTCCAGTGGATGGGTAATGATGAGCTAAACGATTGGAGATCAACACCATTTATATTAGAAGTGGACTTGGAATATCCGAGAGATTTGCACGATCTTCACAACGACTATCCTCTTGCTCCAGAGAGTGTTAAGGTTAAAGAATCGGATGTTCCAAAACTTATACCAAACCTGTGTGATAAATTAAAGTACATAACACACTACGAAAATCTAAAACTGTATGAAAGCCTAGGCTTGAAGATAGCGAAAATTCATCGTGGAATTAAATTTGAAGAAAGTGCTTGGGTGAAAAAGTACATCGATTTAAATACCAACTTAAGGATCAGAGCCACCAATAATTTCGAGAAAGACTTTTTCAAACTAATGAACAATAGTGTGTTTGGCAAGACATGTGAAAACATGGAGGCTCGCGTAGACATAAAACTGGTTTCCAGCGAGAAGCAAGCCCTAAAACTAGCAGCAAGAACCAATTACGACACTCGAACTATTTTTGATGAAATCCTAATTGCCATTCATATGAAACGAACGAAGCTATGTTACAACAAGCCTATATATCTTGGTATGTGTATTTTAGACTTGAGTAAAACTATGATGTACGATTTTCATTATAATTACATCAAGAAAAAGTTTGAAGATAGAGCAAAGTTACTTTTTACAGATACAGATTCTTTGGCCTATGAAATTAAGGCCGAAGACTTCTACGCCGATATAGCACCCGACATTAGAAGTAGGTTCGACACTAGCGACTATCCTGAAGACCATCCCTCTGGCATACAAACAGGCATCAACAAGAAGGTCATTGCATGTTCAAAGATGAAGCAGCTGGTAAACAGATCGAAGAGTTTGTAGGTTTAAGATCAAAGTTGCATTCGTACAAGATGGCTGGAGTAGACCACAAGAAATGTAAAGGTGTGAAGAAGAATGTCGTCAAGAAATCTATCACTCACGAAGACTACAAAGACTGCTTGTTCACCAAGCGAGAACAATCGAGAAAGATGAATGTCATTCGGTCGCATCTTCACGATGTCTACAGCGAGGAAATAAGCAAGGTAGCCCTCTCAGCGGAAGATGATAAACGAGTGATTCAGCAAGATGGAATCCACACATTACCACATGGACATTATTCTCTAATATAAAATGAGTGTTAAACAAATCGATGTCGAAGGCATAACGCTACCTAATATTGGTTTGTCAAACGTGGATCTAATCGAAGCGGCGAGGAAACTAAATATAAATAATTTCCGAGGAGTTTTTCTAAGAGACGAGTTACCGAAGAAGCCGAGAGCGAACGAATGTGGCATTCTTAATCTAGACGATTCTGACGGTAAAGGAACGCATTGGACGTGTTGGATCAAGCGCGCCAATGATAAAATTTATTTCGACAGCTACGGACTTCCTCCTCCTACTGAATTGATAAATTATCTACAAAGGCCGCTATTCTACAACAGCGAACGAATACAACCAGACGGCTAAGTGTATTGCGGTCATTTATGTTTGTATGTCTTGAAGAAGACGATCAACGATGGTTGTAAATTTCAAGAGGTCATAAACGAATTGCATAAAATAATATCAGCTATTTAAAAACATGCCTGTCGATAAATTTGGACGAACTGATACTGGATCAACTCAAAGAATAGTGTCTGGAGGTGTTACTCTATCCCAAGCGAGTAATATCTTTCTAAAACGAGATGGAACGAACGATATGGATGGTGATTTAAATATGAATGGTAATATGATAAAAGGTCTACCGACTGACATTCAAGCACCAGTCTTAGCTAGCCAGGCCGCGAGTTTTGGTCAAGTCGAAACTCTAGTCAGCCAAATGAAAACGAATAACACTGATAACGCGAGACTATACGTGACTGCAGCACCTACCATGACTTCGAATGTAACGACGATAAACGGTTTTACTTACGAAGCTAGTGCTAGCGAATATCGCATAGCGGCTGGGTATAACTTTGAACCGTGGAAAGCGCTTCAAATTGCTTGTCATGCCCCCGAATGTTGGATAGCCGATACAGTAACTGATGTTTGGTTACAGATTAAATATCCCGTTCCTTTGTCTATGTCGGGTTTCTACATCATTGCTAGCACAGTATTAAACACACGTATTACTAGATGGAAAATTCAAGCGAGTATGATGGAATAATATTTACAGATATTCTAAGTCCTAAAGCGGATGTCCTCGATGCAGGAGTTTTGAACAAATTTACCTTTCTAGCATCGTCTAATTACGTTTACTGGCGATTTCATATTATATCCACGAGCGATGGGGCGGAATGGACGGGTATTGGGTTGTTACAGTGGATTCCTACTCTTACTGATATCACACTCGGAAGAAAATGTCATGTCAGTTACGTTCCTGGATTAACTTCGAATACTAGTAATTATGGTTTTGAAGCGAGCGCCACTTCTGAATTTCAAAATAACCAAACCTTCAATGCGTTCAAAGATGATTGAAGGATAGAAGGAGCCAACAACTCAGGAAGTTGGAATATTTTATACACTGCACCTAATCCTACTTACTTAGAAAATACTTATGAAGAATTTTTAATCGAATCCGTAGGAAAATACACATCTTACATGTTGTATTGTAAACAAGCTGAATCGGGCAAGCCTGGATTAAACGTGATGCGGTTATTCGTGTACGATGACTAAGATTGTCAATGACTATTCTCATTGAAAATTTAAACTACAAGTTCAACAACTTCGTTATCTCCAGATACCACGATATAGGTATGATGCATTCTGGTTCCGTTTCTATCCTCGTTTTCATGAAAGTAAATGTCTCTTGTAGGATATTCTTTTCCAACTTGTCATGCAATGACCCCTCGAATACGCTCATGTAATACTTTGTCCCGTCCGGTGCCTCTACTGTAGTTAGGAAGAAATAACCTACCGTGCCGTATAGATACTGCTTCGTTTTGACTGTTTAAACAACATCTTCTTCTAAAGTTTCGAAATCTAAAAATGTACGAGTTCGCATTTTAAATATTATTTATTATATTTAGATCGGATCTTAATCTCATATTTTTTTCTCCATACTCTGCCATCAAAGTTCTTTATAATTTTACCGATTGTCTTATGTGCTCTTGCCGCTTTGAACAATGATGGATACTCTACAACTTCACCTGTTTCCAAGTCTAAGATATCAACAGCTACTGGATTCCTTCTTATTTATCTAAGATACATGTACCTTGGATCGATCTCCTTTTGCTCTTTCTCTGGTTTCTTCATCTCTGGAATTATTTCTCTCTCGACGAGTACACTTATAATTTCAGCTTTTTTCATATAACTCGAGCCTAATAGCCCATGTTCCTTCCTTAGCGATTTCAGTTCTGAAAGTTTCATGTTCTTTTTATAATAGAAAATAGTTTCTTTAATACACTACATTCATCTTCTGACCGTCTGATTGGAAGTTTAACAATTTATCTGAAATGACGACTGTATAAGCTTCAGTTCCAGCAGGGATCGCAGCATTGAAAGTAGCCTTGATCTCTATATCGACAACTGATGACTTTAGCCGTTCAGATTGCTTACTGACATCGAAAACGAATAGCGGGTATAAGTCTTTGTAGTCAGCCGGAGTGATGTTGCTCTGAGTTACCAACTGGTCCATTCCGTAGAATTTTTCGCTAAAGGTCGCCGCGTCTCTGTAAGCTCTAGAAAATTGCTGATTCGAGAATGAGAGGTTGTAGTCGACCGCTGGATATCTGTCCTGATTCATCATCGCATACATGTTCTTGATATTGCAATGATCGAAAATTGATGGATTAGCCTCTTGATTGCCGCTTCGATTCGTTTGAAATCCAACTATGATGTACCTGGGTTTTTCTGGCGCTGTCTATACACTAAGTCGCCAACTAAACGTGGTAGATACAGGAACCGTTATAGTATCGCAAAGATGGGCTCGATAGGCTACTGGTAACGTTGCCTTTGCTTCGATCGTTTTATACAGCTGCACTCTTTCCATGTCAGACGCTTGAACGTGCGGCATAAACCATGAAATTTTACTGAGGTTGACTGCCGGCCGCTATCGCATTTGCCCTAAAAATAGCATTGCTGTCAGGTTTGCGAACGAGAGTTAAAGTCTGCTTCATACCGTAGACTACCTTATCATAATCCTCACAGAATCCAAAAAATGTGCTTCAGAGGCACGATGAAGCTAAATGTACCCTGTGCAGTTGAGATAAGCCTGTCTTATCGCGAAACCCGTGTCATCGTTTATAACAGCAGTTGCGGCTGTGTCTTTAGTCCTTAGTTGGTTAAGTCCTTGAGCAAGAGCAAAGTCGTTGGGATATTTCAGCAAGCCCAGCATAGTTGTGGCTTGTCCGGGATAAAACACACTTTCTATTTCTTGATTCGATAAAGAATACGACATTTGGCTGAAGAGATGCATGAGGCCGTTGTTGGCTAAAGCTGCAGCGTCGACATCAACGTAAAAGGTTACATCCGCTTTAGTCAGCTTACCTTCAAATACCAGGCATGACTCGAAGGGATGGTTGAAGTTACCTTGAAGTTCGATATTTATGCGACTTTTCCCCAGTGTTAAGATTCGCCCCCGCCACTGGTTCATCTTCATGAAATTCATATCTTTCAATTCCATCGTCTATAATAGTATTTTCAGTAAATCTTAGAATATCTGACTGCATTCTTTGATATAACAAGATTTTATTTTAAGCAAACTTCATTCCAGATCCACGCACCACATCTCGGATCGATATGGCACCGCCGTTACCAAACAGTAAATTATTTATATTCGCCGAAGTGTGGGGATATATTAAATTCTGTAACGTTTCCTTACTCTTTTGACTAAGTTTCGTATTTCCATGGGAGTTATTAACCCCTTTAACAAATCCTCGCTCCGTTGGCTAAGTACAGGCGGTTGTGGTGTAAATATTTTTGCCGCTGCTTTATCAACCAATCGCTTTCCAGCATTAATAGCAACGTTCTTACCAACATCTATGGCCTTTTTTCCAATCTCCGTTGCAGCGTCTTTCCCAGCACTTAATGCGGTTGTTGCTACCTGTCTTGCAGCATTCGACGATAACATTCTGTTGAAAAATCCTGATATCGTGTCAAATATTCCAGCGCCTCCTACGACGTATCTTTTAGCAAATCTTCTCTTAGTTATGACAATTATTTTATAATTGCATTATTAAATTTTTATAGCATAACACATTTATCACATTTTGCCTAAGTAACTCATCGCAGATACGGACTATCTCGTTTCTTAATCCAGTATCTCCCGCAATTAAGCCAGCCATTCGTAGTTCCAACATATCCATTAGCGCATCGGGGTCTTGTGGAAGAACTACGACCCCTTCGCCCGTTGAGAACCTCCCTTTCCGCATCGAGAGCAATGGCTTAATAATTTTATTATATTTTTGGCCTCTAGACGATTTGGGCTTGTTCGGATTATTAGGTACATACAAGGCGCCCGTCGATTAAAGAATTTTCAAGTACACGTCCAGATCGTTTTGACTGTATATCGACTCGTTTGGTTCCTTCATCGTCATCAATTCCCATAGCCCTGGAGTTCCCTTGTAGGTGTTATTACCAATAGATATATCGTCTCCTTCGATTGAAATTGGATAGTTTTCGATGAAAAAATACCCATCTCTAGAGTGTATTCCGAAGGTCGTGTCCGTCAACTTTTTATTCGCAGCGTATTCTTTTATATATTTTGTGGCAATATCACCTAATTCCAAGGTTCTAATATCTGAAACAGGATCGCCCGCAAACACGTCTATTGAGGGATATTGTGGGAATTGAATCGCTTTCAACGATGTCGATAGCGATGCCGGCAATGCTCGAAGAGCTGTAGAAGTCGCCGTAGTGCTTTCCTCAATCGCGCCTAATTTTTTAGATAGTCCAGACTGCGAGTCGATTATGGGTTTGTACGCCTTTATCAACTCCCGCTGAAGTCCAATGTCCCCTAATTTCTCAGATAACGAGTCTTGTCTAATATTTTGCTTCATCTTGAGAAAATTCTCAACGATAAAGTTTCGTTTGGCTATGTCCTGAATTTTTAGAAACGACATTTTTAAGTTGGAAACATAATATTTAAACGTAAAAAACATATAACGTAAAACGTAAATAAACGTTCACATTGTATTCACTTCGTTTTGCCTAAGTGTTTAGTAGCTTCATCTATGTTGATATTGGTTTTACACCTAACCTCTTCCTTCATCTGATTAAATTTCTCGAATTCACTTAGAATAACAGAATATTCCAGGTCTGAGATATTATTATCATCTAGGGCTTTTGAAACAAGGTCGCTGATCGAATTGAGTTTCCCTTCAGCTATAGTCCTGATCTTTGCATGTTTTTCTTGTCACAGCGATAATATTCGGCGGACTTGGATGGATATCAGAGATAGTGCTCCAGCTCCAGCGGATAAAGATACCACGATAGTAGCGGTGGGTGCGGCTACGACGGAACTTAGAAAAGTTACACCTAATACGCTGAGTCCCGAAGACGTAAGGGTTAACAAACCTCGCAACGCTTCAACAACTTTAACACCCTTTTGATATTTCTTACAGATTATTTATCTCTTTTCGCATTCTGGTAAGATTTCCTGTTGAATTTCAGATATTTTCTGAAGGCTATAGGTGTTTGCTTTGCTCAATTCCATTTTATAATATCGAAGAATATTTATAAAATGGAATTCAATTTCTATTCGTTGACGCGGTAGTCCACATACCATAACGAATCTCCTTCGTTTATGGTGACAGTCCCAAGATCTCTAAAATTCTTAATATCGAGTAAAATTTCTTCCGCGAGTCCAGTAACGGTATCGCTTAACAGGCGACACCCTGCTTCTATAATTTCCGGATGGAGCGAAACCTTACACGATCCATTCGTCATTCGGACACCTAAGCCTAACGATAAAACAACCATCTCATGTGATTGAATAGTTTTCGCTTCTTGAGCAAAAACTCCCATCTTAAACCACCCATTTGTCTTTGCGGTCTATATTTCACATCCCACATACCTTCACACGCCTTCCACGCGACGGATCTCGGTTGTGTTCTCGTAGATTTTTCAGTTTTGGGTTTCGTCCACCCCATTTTATGAATTGGAAATAGAGACATTTGATATATATACAATATTTTTAAAGTAACAATCCGAGAAGCGGAATGTTTTTAAATGGCGAATCTGGTCCTAGTATAAGTCCTTCCCCATTAATGAACCCATTACCTGTTTTCACATACAGACCTCCTCCTACGCCGTTTAATCCAGATCCTTGGTATGGCTTCACGCATAGACCTCCCTTGTTGCACTATCTTGTAGTTTTTACCTCGACTATTGACATATATAGCCCCACCCGTTCCGGTGACTTTATCAATGACTTTAGAACAAGCCGCAGCACCTATTCCAGTTAATGCACCCGTTGCTAAGCTCGGTAATACGCTAGATAGTAGGAATTTACCAGCAGTTGCGAGAAAAGGTAAAATTGCGCCGATAAAGCCGCCTTCGACTTTAGCGTTATGTATCAATTGTGTTTTACTCATTTTTATAGTCACGCCTTTCCCATCCTGATACGCTTTAGCTAGTTTATTGAGCTGTGCTTGGGTAAGAGCTAACACATTCTCTCCGTTTAAATCGCTGTTAATCCAATACTAACACCTGTTCCCATTTGTAGCGATCTTTTAATTTTATCTTTTTGTCCTTCTGAAATATTGACTTTGACGTTCGTGTATCGACTCATTTTATATAAAACTACAAAAACTTTTAAGCTTCTCTAATCTGAAACCGTATCGATAATTCCTCACCTCGCAGATTAATTAGTTTACCATTCTGATCGGTGAGAGTCGTTTCCATTGTCGAAATCGTGGATAGGGTGATTGGAAGATAGATAAAATTTCTCGGCGTTTCAATTATCTTATAGCCAGGCCCTACATTCCGGAAGAAGGAATAGATAATGTTATCTGTATTTTCGTTGCTATAGGATGCTCCGATGATATCGCTCGTTACCGTCAGATTAGTAACACTCATTATGTCCACTATATTCTCCGATTCTTGATACCCTCGGTATATCGCCACGTATTGAAAGCGAGGACTTTTCCGATAGAGTTATACGCATAAAAATCAACTATGTAATTCTCCGCTATATGCAAAACTGTCTTCAACGTTTTGCTGTTTGCTTCTATCTTAATATTGTATGCTTCGTTAACCATATCATAATTCTCCTTTTCTTTCATGCTTCTCTGCACGTATTCGTTAATGTCTGTCATTTCATGACAGCCTTCAGGGATGGTTATAGTAGCCCACATACTTCCACGATTCGGCGAATACGAAAAGCTATTGTTAGTCGCGTCGATGTTTGGGAATGAAAAATATGTTTCCAGATTGACAGGAGCCATTTCAAACTTTTTATCTTTATCAAACTGTATCAGCGGATTGAACCGCGTCCTTATTTGCGAAGTCTTGTCACTTAATAATATGTAAAACGATGACTTTGGCTCCGTGCAACGAGCAGTCCTTTCGGTGTTGTCTGCAATCTTTTGTAGAATCGATTCCATTTTTAAATTAGTAAAGATTTATTTATAATGGAATGTAGAATTAATCAAAACCGCATTTATACTTTCCGTTATTCTTATTACTAAAGTGATCTATCACTACAAAGCCGTGAGGTTGCTTCCAGGCTCTTTGACATAGTTCCTTAGACTTATCCTTAGACATGTCTGTGCTGACGTGGTCATTGTAGATGTGATCAATATTTTTCAAGTCTTGGGGAAACAAACAGATAAAGTTTGCATTCTCTCTAATTGTCTGTCTCGGTAGTTTGAAAGAATTCTGTGCTAGATAGAAAAAGTCGACGTTGCTATGTCTCCCTAGGATGTAATAAGTCTCGCATTTATTCTGCTTTTCTAACTGCAAGTGGTCGAAAATCATCAGGTTCTTCTCGTCACGGTTCAAGTCACTCGGGTCTGGCACGTTTTCTGCTGATCCAAAGAACTGGGACGAAATATCAGATTTTTTAACCAATTGTTTTGCCACTTCCTCAACGACAAATGCTGGTGAAAGAGTTTTTCTCATGACCTCGTCTTGAATATCAATTAACCAAACGATGGATTCTTTAGAAATTTTTTCCTCGAATGCTTTTTTCAGAATTGTATACTCTGGTTGAAAGAGAGACCTTCCGAATACTTGCAGATTGTCGTAATCTAACCATCCAGGTCTTAGAAGCAGGTTCAACAATAAAGTCGTCTTACCACATCCAGACTTTCCTACGATTAACCCTCTATCACTTCTATGTAAAAGAGGGTTATTGAATCTCTTGGATAATATGTCGTTCCACGATAAAAAAAATTTTACTTCCATTTTAAATATATCTAATTGTATTTAAAATGTATTGCGTAAAGTGTAAAACTCATACTGAAACCAAAAATATTCAAAATGTTATAACGAAGAATAGAAGGTCAATGATTAGAGGCACGCGTGATGTTTGTGGAAAAACAAAGACTCAATTCGTGAGAGTTGTAGAAGGTAGGGATCTAGTTGGGTCTCTAAATTCAGTAACTAGCGGTATTAAATTACCGTGGGCTAAATTTCCAGGTGAGATGCACTTGCCGGGACATCAGTTTACAGGACCAGGAACTAGACTAGATTTGAGATTGAATCCTGATGGAACTCCTAAAGATTGGTCGAAACCCGTTGATAGAGTCGATAACGCTGCATATTATCATGATTTAGCTTACAACCACCACGCGGATACGGCTTCTAGGAATATCGCCGACAGAGCAATGATTAATGAATGAATAATATACCTAATCCTAGCTTACGGGAGCGAATAGAAAGAAGTCTTGTCAAACCTATAATATCTACCAAAGCTAGTCTCGGGTTAGGTTTAAAAAAAGCTTAAAATTACAACCCGATCTGAAATGGACCAATCAATTTGCGAATGAATTGCATAAACCTTTAGTAAGGCATTTTAGAAAAAGGAAGGTGTTTGCTGGTGGAATAGATGAAATTTGGGCTGCTGATTTAGTCGAGATGCAGGCATTCGCTAAAGATAACGATGGCGTGAAATATCTACTAACCGTCATAGATGTGTTTTCAAAGTACGGGTGGATCGTGCCGTTATATGATAAGAGTGGAAAATCTACAGCTTTTTGTTTCTTGAAAATATTAGAGAGCGGTAGAAAACCGGGTAAGGTGTGGGTGGATAAAGGAAAAGAATTTTATAATAAAGACGTAAAGAATTTGGTTGAGTTGTACTCTACTGAGAATGAAGAAAAATCCTGCGTAGTTGAGAGATGGAACCGGACTATGCGAGAGAAAATGTTTAAGTACTTTACAGCTAATTCAACAAGGAGATATATCGAAGTGTTAGGCGATATGCTTAGTAATTATAATGAAACAAGGCATAATTCTATTAACATGACGCCCGCTAAAGCTAGTATGAAAGTGAACGAGAAGGTTGTTTTTATGAATTTGTACGATGTTGAGATGTTGGAAAATATTGTGCCTAAGTTTTCAATCGGTGATAAAGTTAGAATAACTAAGAAAAAGAACATATATGAAAGGGGGTACACCTAGATGGACAGAAGAAGTTTTTACAGTATCCCAGATTCAATACACGGATCCTCCAACTTATAAGATTACTGATTATAATGGAGAAAAAATACAGGGCTCATTTTTGGAACAGGAGCTACAAAAAAGTACTCAAGAAATATTTAGGATCAAAAGGGTTGTTAGGAAACATGGGAAGAAATCGCTAGTGAAGTGGTTGGGTAACCCTGAATCCTTTAATTCTTGGATTAATATTGAAGATTTAGTGGTCACGTGATGACTCATCATCGAAACTGCTGACTCGTCGAAAACTTTGGAAATTGCCTTGGCTTTTGACTTATAGGGAGTATAGGTGGTGTTTTAACCAAGGTTATAGGTTTCGACGAAACTGCTGACTCATCGAAAACTTTTTGAAATTCCTAGGGATTTAACCTAGAGCTTAGGTTTGTGCATGAATTGTGACGGATTTGCAATATTGTGGTAACCTATAGGTAGAAGATTTGACCTAGGCCTAGGTTTGTGCATGAATTATGTCGGATTTGCAATATTGTGGTGACCTATAGGTCGGTGTTTGAACCATGGACCTAGGTTTGTGCATATTTTAGACATTTTGTAACCTAGGGTGGGTTAAAAAATGAAATGGTAACCTATAGGTTAGCGTTTGACCTAGATCTTAGGTTTGTGCATATTTTGGGCCGTGCATATTTTGGGCCAGACTGTTACACTTTCAACTACTACCATTGGCTCTTCTATTGCCAACGAGTCGATCAGCCACTGCATCTGCCTTTCATATATCCCTGTTGTTGCAATACCATTTGTCGTGTTATTGCTCATACTTTATAGTTTAAGCTACAGTATACGCGCACATAATTACTAGGCCTATATAATTTTGTAGGCCTATTGTAATTGTCAATGGAAGTAACTGATTACAGTGGCTGCAGACCTAACAGCGCAAAATCACGATTGAATGGAATGATTGTTTCTGACACTTATGGAAAAGAGACATAGAAAGGTCAAAGGGCAGCAGAGCTGAACACTTAGGACTACCTGGTTCTTAAAGCGAAATAATCTCTTGCTTTAACGGTTTAGATTTCAATCTTAAACCGCATTAGTAACAATTGACTGGTAATGATTAGTTGGTTATGTAAGACCAGGGTAAGGCGAATAAGGACATGGGCTAGCAATGTAAGACAAGTAGTAGGCCTAGATTAAATGTTCAATGATATCTTGATATCTTATGGTTGCCAAGGTCGTTGACGTCACCCTCCTCCCTTAACCATGCTTGAGACTGGCGATTCTATGTTATTATTACAGAATTCTCATGACATTTATTATGTTAACCATGTGAAAACTATAACCGAATCCAACACTCTATTAATAATCATGACGTCATTTGTAGCAGTACATCACGTGGTTCTTGGCCATGCAAACATTAATCACATTTGAGGATTTTATGTTGCTGGTCAGAACCCTGTCAATGAACAATAATTGTTAAGGATACAGCACAGGAGTTTGATGATGATGACGATGACGATGATGATGACGGATGATGATGATGATGACCATGATGACGATGACGGTGACGGTGACGGTGACGATGACGATGATGATGGTGAATAATCGATGATGATGCTGATAACAATGATAAATGGCATGGCATGAAATGAATCCATAGAAACGGAGAGCATGGCATTCCTGTTGGCCTAATGGGCAATGAGATGGTGACCCTTTCGTGCGTGTGTTGTAAGGTTGACAAATATCATTATTACGATTATGAGGCGCTAGTCTTTCATTTCCATTCAAGAACTGCAGCAACACCTTAGATATGTGTGTGCTTTGCCCGTCCTAAGAGTATTCATTCCTTCTCGGTGCGTTACTCGTCAGGCTGTCTGCACGTGCTAATAAATGCATACGTTCATGCAGTAGTAGATGGAGTTGCTGCTGCTGCTGCAGCTGATGGCGATGGAGTCACGATCAGCGATGGTCGTCGTGTTAATAAGCGTCGCTCTATCTGTCATTAGGTATATTCTCATTTATAACGGTCTTTCGATGAACGTTTCTCCGGTTTTTCGACTGTTCAGTAATAATGTGTTTGTGTTGTGTATTTAGTTCATTCATTCGTTCATTCTGTCTGTCTGTAAGTAAGTCAGTAAGTCAGTAAGTCAGTCAGACATAGGCAGTTAGTCTCAGTCAGTCTGTCATTAAATCAGTCAGTCAGTTAGTGACTCATTGAGTCAGTCACAAGCAGTCTGTTAATCAGTCCGTCGGTCCGTATTTAATTCATTCATTAAGTCAGTCAATCAATCAGTTACGATAAGTAAGTAAGTAAGTCAGTCAGTCAATCAATCAGTCAATCTCTGAGTTAGCCACAGTCAGTCAGTCAGTCAGCTATTCAATCAATCAGTCAGTCAATCACTCAGTCACAGTCAGTCAACCGTGTATGTTGATGATGATGTCCTCGGTCTAACTCGATATTTAGTGACTCGGACTCGGACTGCGTGCTCTCTGTTTAATTCTAACTACTGTATATTATTTATTATGGTCCATCGCTGCATAGCCTATGTAAATCCAACTGCGGCTGTGTTATATAGACGGATGTTCTTTATTAAATAAATGAATAATTGTATTGTATATTAGGATCATATTCGGGCCTGGCGAGAGGGGAGGGTAAATTCCCCACGGGCCGGCGTTTGTTATGGGATCGGGTGAGGCCCGGAGGCAACTTATGAAAAACATTATAATCAGTTAAAAATTTTATTATTAAATGTATGCCTTGCTAAATCACATATGGCCTAATATTGATGAAACTTAGCGACCGCCGTTCAAACTTGAAGCATCTGAATATTACTGTACTTATTATTTTTTGAGATAGAACACGCTAACTTTCGTCTGCCTGGAATTTCTCAGCCTATATGGGGTCCGAAATTTGTGTCTGTGGGCTTCATCATATCGAACAGCCTCCCCTTCCTCTTCGGGAGCAGCTGCTCTCTCTTCCCTCTGCTACCTTCCGGATGACTTTTCTGTTCTCCGTTTAGCCACGTGTTGAGTCGTGAGAAGCCTCTGATTTTGAGTGGCTCTATATAGAATTTCATATACATTACATTACATATGTAGGCCAACACTGTCAAACAACTATCGATTAGTAAGTTAACATTTATAAAAATATTTTATTAAATGCAAATGTTGACGTTTTTCTATTTATAAGGATTGATAGACCTCGAACTGTTCAATTTCAACGAATTGATAGGTTAAGATCGTCGTTCACAACCGCTGCCCGTTATTTGAGTAGATACGGATATCGCGACCTCTAAGGGCCTCGTGTACGAATCTTGGTTGCACGAGATTCAAATCTCTGATCCAATGAGCCAGAATCATAACCGCTTATAGTCAATCGATTGCAATAGAGTCGAAATACCAGCAAATGCATAAAGTAACATAGAATGTGTCGAGCAAATAATGAGTTTTCCTTTCGCTCGATGAACAAAAACTCGTTTGGCAACGTCCATTGGAAAAAGGATATAGGTTGCCACCATACATACAGTTCCATCCACTGCCGTTTACATACTTACTAAAGCTGTTTCCAGGTCCGGTTCGTCTGTTTGGCAAACTGGACAGACGCCCATAGCTTAAAAAAGGCCTAAATGCTTTTACATAATATATGTGTGATATATATATAATGTATATAATTGTGTGGTTTTATCATTGAAGACTATTTTTAAGAAATATAGACTTGGGCTGGTTTGATTTCGAGTATATCTGCGATCTGATATCTTTTTAAGACACGGTTTATATCAGTAAGAAATGCCACTGAAATCTGTTCCTTGGAATTGACATTAAAATGTAATATTCCAGAAATAGGTAGGCATGGAAGGGCTGTGAAACAGAAGGATGGAGGAATAGCCCCCATTCTATACCTATTATTCATTTCCCTTAGAGCAGTGGTGATTCCTCTCTCTCTGTCTGTCTGTCTGTCTCTCTCTCTGTCTGTCTCTCTGTCTGTCTCTCTCTCGCTCTCTCTGTCTGTTTATCTTTGTCTGTCTAAAATCTAATATGTTTAACCCAGATAATATGCAGATCCATGATTATTATGTCAATAAGACTTAACAGAAAAAGTGTTACATCTTCATCTTACTAATGAAGTCTTAATATGAAAGTGCTGAAGATATTTATTAATTTTGTCGTATACTTAAACACACGCACACCTCCTGTATATCCGTGAGGAGGGTTGGTGGCTCTGCACGACGCTGAAGAACATCCATCTGTAATTGAATCAGCCGCAATTTCCTCTTTTCGTCAACACACCCACAGACAGAAACATATACACGTGCACTAGAGATAGGCACAGGATTAGTCAGATAGACATGTAGAATATGCTCAAATGCAGCGACAGAGAGAGAATATAGAGGGAGTAAAACAACACATTAAAGTATGCAGGAAAACAAATACAAAAAGAAAGTGATAGAGAAAGAAATACAGCGATAGAGACAGAGAGAGAGAGAGAGAGAGAGAGAGAGAGAGAGAGAGAGAGAGAGAGAGAGAGAGAGACAGACAGACAGACAGACAGAGAGAGAAAGAGAGAGACAGAGAGAGACAGAGATGAAGAGACAGAGACAGAGACAGAGAAAGAGATGAAGAGACAACCTCCGCTGAATAGAGATACTCAGACAGACCAGACAGATCCTTAGAAGACGTCACGGAAAACCGTATACTTATAAAGAAATGCTGAAGAGCAATCATTGACTGTACGTCAATACCAATAAAAGACATCGATGATAACTACTTCACAGGGAACTGATGTCAAGTTCCAAAGTGAAATTCACCGAAAAGGTAAAGAGAACTTGTGTAGTGCAAGAAATGATAGAAGAGGTAGCAGGACCATTGCCCCCTCCCCATCAATTGCCTCCCAAGTAAATTGCCCCCTCCCGTAGAATCATCTTGTAGCCTATATTGTATTATCTAATATTTCAAAATACTACTTAATTCATTAACTATAATATAAGCAGACATGCGCTTCTCGATCAACGCCCCTTGCCTTGCAACTATGCACTTCTGCCCGACAAGTCGCAGACAACGTATACATATTTATTTCAACAGTTGTTAGCTCCAAATGGGAATTTGAAACCTTCAAGTGCGATGGTAGATTTTGAGAAGAGTGAAGACTATCATCAACTCCGTCTACGAAGCCTTCCAAGCAGGGGGCGGCGATCCCGGGAGGTCGAGGAGGACAAGTAACTTCCACCTTTTACAGAGAGGGGTATATTTATACGTGTGTCCCCCACACATTTCCTACTCCTCTCATTGAGTGTCCCCTCACCTGTCAAGCGAGATCGCCGCCTTTGCTTCCCAGAGAGTGAACTGATGGCCGCTTTTTCCATCGGTCAACACATCTACAAGAAAATCCAAGAGAATGGACTGCAAATCCAATACGAAGAGGATGAAGACTTCGCTGTGAAACTCTGAATCAATAGAGTTGTGTCATTCGTACGTATAGTGACAGTGCAATTGCCTCATTTGAAGAGTTGTGTGAATAGTCTACCGAATGAAGCACGACCAGTCGCAGATTATTTTAAAGACACCTACATTGTTCAACCTCAGCATCGCAGACGTCGTCAACCTCTTTCCGCCAGCATTTTGTGGACGATGCGTTCCATCGATGTGAAGATGAACTCTAGAACACAAATAATTCGGTCGAAGGATGGCACTGCAGTTTCCAGGTCAACGTTGGAAGTGTAATCACCCAAACATTGGAAAGTATATTGTTTCCTCCAACGCGAACAATTAGGCTACTTGAGCAGGTTCATGCACCCAGGTCCTGGCGGCAGGTCACAGACCTCAACTAAAATGAAGGAAACATGCGGATTCCAGTGCACGCCTGCTGTCTGTTGGGAGAAAGTACAACGAATACACAACAATGGACAATACTTGCTTTGCGTAGACTATATTCTTAGTTTTCAGAAAGCAAATAGAACAGCATGCCTAAATTGACATTGCATTGACATTATATGATGATGGTGATGATGATGATGATGATGATGATGATGATGATGATGATGATGATGATGATGATATAATGATGATGATGATGATGATGATGATGATGATGATGATGATGACGATGGCGATGACGATGGCGATGGCGATGGCGACGGCGACGGCGACGATGGCGACGACGACGATGACGATGATGTTGATGACGACGACGATGACATGATGACGACGATAATAACGACGACAACGACGATTACGATTATGATAATGATGATGAGTTTTCTGCCTGACGGTAGGTCCGTTTGGCTTTACTCCACTGTGGATGAGATTAGTGAGGTTGTTTCCCGCTGCCTTCCTCACAGACAGGGGTGAGCAACTTGTCCAAGGTCGCTACGCAGTGACTCGGTTTGGCATTATATATTAATTCTATATATACATATATATATATATATAATTTTCTCCTACACCCGCGACATAATCATGAATGACATTTTTAACATTCATTAATCTCTTACACGTCCAGTGACGGGTTGGGGTAATTCATTGGGGGTGCAATTGACTCGAGGGCAATTGACCAGGGCGGAAATTGTCCTAGAATCGAGTGGAAAAGAGAGCACTCTGTCTGTGAACTTATCCAAGTAATTTATATATATATAAATACATATATATAAATATATATATATATAAATATATACACTGTGTCCGGATGAAAAGTAGTACCCAACAAAAAGTGTCACAACTCGTTCAAAACTGTAAGTATTTGCCTGAAATTTTAAACTCAACAACAGTGACCATATTTACACGAAATCCCAAAGCCGTTTGGAAATATTCGTGAAATTGTCAAATTTATGAGCGATTGCGATGGAACACTGAAAAATTAAAGTTTCCAACACAGGCCCTTACTTACGCCGACGCTGTGACGTCGTCATCGATGATATACGTCACTTGGTTTGGTGTAAGCAATAAAAAAATGGCGTTTACAGAAGAAGATAAAATTTTAACTAAAGTACTCAGGCAAGAACATGGTTATGAAGCGAAAAGGTTTCTGAAGGAATTTTCGAATAAAGGCTGGTGTCTTTCGTCTGTGATTAAGTTATTGAAGAAGATCGATGAAACGGGCACAGTGGAGCGAAAACCTGGCAGTGGCCAAAAACGCACGACACGCACTGTTGAAAACATTAAGTTGGTTGAAAGGCTGGCATTAAGCCAAGAAAATGCACCAGGAACCCATAGAACAGTGCGTCAGATTTCGAGGGATATTTGAATTCCGAAGACCGCGGTTCACGAAATCATTTCCAAGGACTTGAAACTGGTTTGTTTTAGGAAGAGGCGAGCACAAGAGCTAACAAGAGCAAAGAAACTGACACATCTTGTACGCGCGAAGCAGCTGCTAAAGAAATACTCCGAACACACAGTTCCATTCATATGGTTTCAAAAGTTTTTACCGTTGCTCCTCCTGTCAACCTCCAGAACGATCGCGTTTATGCGGCGGATGGAACGCGGAAGAAAAATATGCCAGCTGAACGTCTCCTCAAAACACGTTCACACTTTTCAAAGTCACTAATGGTCTCAGTCGGCGTGTCAACCCTAGGGTGCACTGATTTGATCTTCGTTGAGCCGGGTGTGAAGGTGAATGGTGCGTACTATCGCGATGCGTTGCTCGCTCAGCATATGCTTCCTGCCATCAAGCACGTGTCTGGCGGCTACTTCACATTCCAACAAGACAGTGCCCCTGCGCACCGAGCACGTGAGACCATTGCTCTACTGTCCCGGGAGACACCCGACTTCATATCACCGCAGCTGTGGCCACCCAACAGTCCAGACCTCAATCCAGTTGACTATCAAATCTGGAGTGTACTGGAGGAGCGCGTTTATCGTTCCCGTATTCGTGACATCGATCACCTCAACGTCTGGTTGAGGAGTGGCAGCTCCTTGACCACGTTATCATCGACCGGGCCATAAAACAGTGGCGCCCACGTCTACGGTCGTGTGTCCGTGAACGAGGAGGACTTTTGCACACCAGCTGTAGCCGAACTTCACTTCTTATGTAAGGACCTATGTTGGAAACTTTAATTTTTCAGTGTTCCATCGCAATCGCTCATAAATTTGACAACTTCACGAATATTTCCAAACGGCTTAGGGATCTCGTGTAAATATGGTCACTGCTGTTGAGTTTAAAATTTCAGGCAAATACTTACAGTTTTGAACGAGTTGTGACACTTTTTGTTGGGTACTACTTTTCATCCGGACACAGTGTATATATAAATATATATATAATGTCACATATGATGCATGTATATGTGATAATACTTAGACCAAAGCACGTGTGTTATTGCGTTTTGTCGCGTTAAGATCAAGCTAGTGGCTGTGGAGAGTTTTAGTAATTATAGGCTTAGGTGGAAACCAGCGACAATCACAGTAAACGCTTACACTTCTCTGTAATTCCCCCCTATGTGGAAACGTGGTTCATCGGTCGGCATGACTTGAATGTGATACTACAGAATACAGTCTGTGGTGGATTTACACATAAACCTGTGGCTTTCAATAAAAATAACAACGCGGACGGCAAACTAAGTTAGTGGATGTGCAATAGGAAATGTTGGAGAGTTTTTAGTAATTATAGGCTTAGATGGAAAGCAGCGACGATTTCAATGAACGCTTGGCGAACTGTGACGTGTAAGACTACAATTACTTCGAATGCTTTCACAAGACGATATTTCTAATGCATCTCAGAGACTTCCAACTTTCGTACAGAATTCGTGTTGCTACCAGTAAGTAGATTGCCGTATACACGAGGTCGTAGAATGCTGGTTACTATGGCAACTGTATGACAGCTACAATACCTTACTAGCGATAATTAGCCTGCTGTTTTCGCTGTTGTAGCTTTTATGCAACGGAGCATATTAATTATGGTGACCGCTCAATTTGTTGCAGTTCAATTCGTCGCAGATCATTTCGTCAGATAAAGCATCGTGAGGGTCGGTTAGGGTCAGGGTCAGGGTTAGGGTTAGTGTCGTTTTTTAAAGCGACGAAATGAACTGCGAAATGAATTGCGACAAATGAAATGCGACTAAATGAACTGCGACGAAATGATTTTCGACGAAATGAACGAAAGCCATTAATTATTAACTAAGACAGCTGTCAGAGCCGGCTTTTAGGGGTGGCGCGGTCGGGCACCAAGGAGGCTAAGGCCGGCTCAGCCACCTGTCGTAGTGTAAGCATATATAATAATTAAATTCATAAAAGTCTGACAAAATAACAGATATGCTAGGCCTGCATGAGTGAAAATGGATAATAAAAGGGGTTAGAATTGTAAAATAGTAAATGTAAATATTTTATTTAAAAAACTGGGGATAAATTGAGTATGGTGATCTACTCTAGGATTTAATTGTTGAATGGAGAGGCTCTGCATGAATGGAGTTGGTCGAAGGACATGTTGGGTTGTGTAAGTTGGTGTAAAGGTGTCTGGCATCACCTGTGTTAGCAAGTTTTGAGACTCTTTGGAAGCGAAAGGTAACTTTTGCATTTGGCTCTTTATAGCAGTTTTTCCTTGCGTTCTTTATTGGAGACTAGGTAAAAAATTAAAAGATGGCCATGGTTATGGTTATGACTAGGTAGGGTAAGATCCCAATAGGATGCAGAGGCATAAATAAGCTTAGCAATAGGATTTGGTAATGCTTGGATGGAAGAGAAAGAAAAGTCCATGAAGTTTGAGCTTTCTTCGCAGTTTCATGAAGCGAGGCTAATATTATGCTCTGTGAGTTAGGGCTTATCTTGAGGATGACACTCGATATCTGAGAGATTTAAACCGGGTCATACCAAGTAATGGAGAGGATTTGGTGAAGAAGGTAGCAAATAATCATTCTTTTCTATAGATGTGGAGATATTTAAGTTAATCTACGTTGGGTCTATCACCTATTCTTCTACTGCTAGCCAAGCAATTGAATGCTGTGTCATTTATGTCAAAACCATTAATTATTTCTCGAAATTGTCGCCAAAAGTGTGAACCGCGGACAATATTTGTGTCTCCTATACTTAAGTGGTAAGGCGATGGCCTCTCTAACGTCGATGTATTAGAACCTCGCGAAGTCTAAATCCGGCGCTGAGAGGGACAATGAAAAAATTCATTCAGTGAAGTGTCTCTCAAGCAATAATGTGTATAAATATAAATGTAAAAAAATATTATAAAATAGGTAGACCTACATGCATGTTACATATTTGTGCATGTATTGGCCCGATATGCGATCACAAGACGGAATGAGAACTGAAAATGTGTGATGCCACTTATACAAAGCCTGCTGATGTTTCAATTGTTTTCTGCCGACGACGAGCGAACGCCATCTAGTGTGAAGAGCCATTTGAATGCCCGACGGACCAATGCCAGCCCGCCCAAACGGTCCTACATGCGCATGTGCCCCTGCAGCTGCAGCAGTCCTCTGCCGTTTTGCAGGCGCAGGCGCGATCTCACCCCCAGCGACGATTACTTCGGCGAAATAGAATTGGACGTTTGTCGATTCGATAATAGATCGAAAAGGCTCCTCCATTCCTCCGCAGACTTATAGACCAACCGCAGCGGCTGCGCCCTGGACAGCCACCCGGACGGACGGACCGACGGGAAGACAGAGGGGACGGAGGGAGATGGGGCATGGGTGGACCGAGCGACCGAGAGAGGGAGAGAAAACGGCGAAACGGGGCATAGAATCTCGAGGTTCATCTGGCTTCAAAGGCCGTCCCAAAGCAGGCTCTGTGCAGGAAATAGGATTCTAGTCGCATGTATATATATATATATATATATATATATATATATATGTGGCCATAAATACAATATATATATATAGTATTTGATATATATATATATGCACACATCAGATACTATAAATATATATATTGTGTGTGAAATAATGTGCTGTATACTGTGTATATATAATAAATATTACATATTTGAAATATATATATACACTATGTATTTGTTTGCACGCACTAGCGTTTTCAGGTCTAATAATCGAAAATCTGTGTTTGTATTTGCATCTGTTCGTGTGCATATGTCTATCGCGCTCTCTTTCTTGAGCACTCTCCTGAATAGTGTCTGTTTATATATGCGTGCGTAGGCCTACACTATGGTGGGTTGTGACGTGCACAGAGTGCGTGACGTGTTACGTGATGTCATGGATGTGATGTCATGCGATAGATTTGCATGTATGCATGCATCGCGCCCTTACATGCGCATTGATATATTTATAGCCAGAGTCCCATTTTGGGGTGAACGATCGATCACTCTCCATGGCAGGGTCGCTCGCCTAGAGAAAGGTCTGGTCGAGCGGTCAATGGCTCGCCTAGCCGTCGGTGAGCCAGGCTTAAAGCTCCAAGACGAACCTGGAGCAAGATCAGCATTTTATTTAGCTAATTTACTTAACTTAATTTGCTTATTTACAGCAGTCGTGACTTAATAACTGCTGACGAATCACTCCAATTTCGTGCAATGCGATTGGCCATAACCTTATACGCTTCGGAATGTCGTCACTGTAGTAATTAATCACAGCCAAGTAGGACGCTAAAACGCAATGCAACTGTGATGCTTGACAGATAACGAAACTAAATTGAAATAGTCCTACTAGATTACAACTATACCTATATATGCAACTACATGAATACAATACTCAAAATACGCATAAAGGCGTCGCTCGCCTAGGCCTACATATAGGCCTACTCGATCCAGCGCGACCGATTTTCAAGTCAGCTCTGTGCTGGATACAAACGTATGCACGAGGAGCACTGAAGCCTCAAAGGTATACTAGAGCGCATATATGCACGAAGTTCACGTAGCTGATAAAAGCAGTTACGCGTAACCTGTTACATGTTGCGAGAGACTAAGGTCCTGATCATGGATTTTCAACCGGTTTAAACTAATTTCATTATATACGCAAAGTACACAAATCAATACATTACTCATTACGAGATCTGTATATATGCACGCCCATGAAGATACATAGGCCTATGTACAATATCTATATATGTTACAGATAATAAGTGAAACTAGGCATTTTTAGGACTAGGGTTATGCGTAGGGTTGGGATTAGGGTACAGAGTTAGGGTTAGGGTTTTACAAATTGCCTAAAACCAGGCATTTTACTAAATGCCCGGTTTCATACATTGCCTGTGATATATATATATATGCATGTGTGTGTGTGTGTGTGTGTGTGTGTGTGTGTGTGTACATCGACGTCTATCCACAATTCATCTTCACACTGCAGATGCCATTGAACCTTCTCAGCTAAAGAATATTCATAGCAAACATGCATTATATAAATCCATCTATCGTCCATACCTGTATATACGCTCACTGTAGTATTCAGAACGGCATGTGTCTTCGTTAAATTATATACTGCATACTTCCAGTGGCGGTACCAGGATTTAAGATTTGAGGGGCTCCATTCATAAGCCCTTCCTTTTCTAGCCCTTCCCCTACGGGGCTCCTCCATTTTCTATATTTTCCCTCTTCCACCTTCCAAATCCCTCCCCTTTCTCCCCTCCCTTCTCCGTCCTTTTCATCCCCTCCCCTTCCTATTCCCTTCGTTTTCTTCTATAGCGGCAATCGTTTCAATTGGGGTTCAGAGGTTTTCCCAGGAAACGTTTTATGTTCCGAATGTCTGTTGGTGCGTATTAGAAACGCATCTGGTGAAATGCGGTGCATGACTGGAAACTGTTTTAGTATTTCATTTTAAACTAATAAGTAATAGTCATTTTTAGCAGCTGTTCAGCATTTGTTCAAGTGCTGCCTTCTCTTGATCGTGGCCCAGAGGCTGCAGTCTCTATCTTGTCATTCTAGCTGAATTATTTGTCGATGGCCTTTTCCTATTTCACAGCCGACATCTCTCATTCAATCGCTATAGTAGGCCCTACAGAAAAGTTATTTAAGTAAGAATTCCATCGACCCAAATGACTTACCATAATTGTCATAAAACCCTAAAAGCCCTGTGCTTAGGCCTATATGTTAAAATTCAGGCGCCGCCACTTTGTACTTTCCATAGATACAGAATATACATGTAACGTTCTAAAATATTATTATCCTTGCCAAGGTTGATGTAGCTGTCATACGGTTGCAAAACGTAATCATAATCTTGTATAAACGACAATTCCGTTAATTCTAGAATGTTTTTTTTTCTGCAGGAAACTTGTTGATAGGGCGAACGAGTGGTTGAAGAAAAACAAAGAGATGCAGGTGAAGACTTGCGAGACGATCACGTGGACGTCCCATGACTCCAAGGGCCTTGGTGACAGTGAATCGATGATGCTGTCACGACGAATTGCCGAGAGCGCCTCCAACTACGCCCTTAGAGGACTCAGGTGATTAGATCTATATATTTTATCAAATCGGCAATTTTGTTGGAGAATTGGTTGCGAAAGAAATGGCGGCTCATTGGTTGGAATGGATGCTGTTCACTTAACAGCTGTGATAGTTTCCAAACCATTCCACAAGTTTCCAACTCTTGCACTGAAGAATTTCTGCCCTAATGTTCCTTTCTGCTTCTCAAATAATTGATGCTCGTGCCCTCGCGTTGCCTTGTTTAGAAGTAATTGGACGGACATCTCAATAGCTGTGCAATTATTAAATTTGCAGCATAGCCTAGGCGTCGACATCTATTATGTATTAAAATGTTAAAGTTGTTCGATATCCGGACAACAAAGTGATCCATTGGACATTTCTTGTCAGGCCATTTAACTTAAATAAAAACTGTAGCAGTTGCTTGAATGCTGCTTCGATATTTGCGATTCAGTCTGGATTAGGCCTACTATTCTCTTTTACCAGCAGGCACTATGCTTTTTGAAAATTATAGGTTAGCAACAGCTCGAACAATAGCATAACATAATAGCCCTCATAATTGTTATTACTCGACGTGGCTAATTGTCGAACAGCTGCCGTGTGTCAAACAGGAGGCGCGAACTTCCGCGAAGTAACAGGTGTTTACTGCATTTGAGCACGCGCGCAGCACTCACATAAGAGCATTCTAGTTCTTGAAGCAGGCAATGTAATGATGTGTAATATTGGTCAGGTGTTTCATACACCGATGCAGAGGCGCAGAATAATCGCTTCGACACCTGAATAATATTATTATCTTGCGCTAGACGGTAGCCATGGTGTAGGACTGTAGGTGATGGACAATACATGTAGGTTTGGTGATAAATAAATGTCACCTATATAAATAACAGCTTAACGGCCTTCCACCATTCACTTAAAACGCACGAATGCATTATTTTTTCGAGTTCTATTAACAATACTTATTGGGAATGGTTCCTGCTTGCTAGGGGTATTCGCTGCTATGCAGTCCCTCTGGTACGAATCTCGAAAAGTTTTGCATTGAAGTGGACCTTTAAGTATAAACAGTCACAATAATAAAAACACGTTATAAATATCATGGATGATTTACCTATTGGTAGTGACAGATTAGGCTGGAACTAATTCATGATACGATTGCGCATAATCTTCTTCCAACTGTAATGAGGCATACCCGAATAACTACCCACTCCTCAACTCGAATCGATAGCATTTTAACAGATTGATTAAAAAAAATCATAACCTCAGACATTTCGGTTCACTTAGGTGTATACCTAACTTAACATGTTTCAACTTTTATGCTCAAAGATAGAGAAATTATAAAAGAAGCGAACCAAGGCTGATTAACGTGGTAACGAAGATAAAGTTCGATGCCCACCGTTCAATAATTTTAAGGGTCTCCAACCTTGGAAGCATGTTGCAACAGTAATTCCCACAGAGCCGATTATCTATTAATAACGTACTACAAAAACGATGTGTAAACACAGTTAATCACACAGCAAATAATCACACGACAGTTAATCACACGACAGATAATCACATGACAGATAATCGCACGAATTTTAGACAACGACACTTAATCTCAAGTTCGCAACAACAGATCATCACTTGCCATGTAATTACATGACACCAGTATCATGGTGTGAGCCAAAAAAAATGATGGATAGCGGCTATTTTATATATATATATATATATATATATATATATATATATATATATATATATATATATATATATTTATGTATGTTGCGTTCTGCCGCCCGAGCGCCTGCCTAGCGCTAACGGACGGTGTCGACCCCAGCTCGCTGACACGCCTAGAGTCGCCCGAGTCACTTTCTTACCAAATCTCAATGCCAAACGGTTACTCTCTATATCTACCAGGATGATCACTATCACCAGGCAAGATTAAGGACGGGTCTCTTCTCAAAGAAAGGTAACACGGCTCGAATTAGTAACGAGGTCTGACTCTGCCTATTCCGCGGTCGCCGAATGGGCAACGTTCTGAGGATGGCCGTACTCAAAACAGGGTTCATAATCATACCGGCAGAAGACTTCCTCGCCTTGCATACCTTCCAAGCCACTAGCCTTTTCTTCCTCTCTACCTGATGTCGTACAATGCAGCATCTTGTGACTCTGAAACTATCGCCAATTAGGGACACCAAACGTTCTCTTAAGTTACGAGGTTCAGACATATTTGAAACATGTCCATAAGCCATTTCGGCCTATACAATTATCGGTAGCCAAATTCAACGTCTTGTACTCCTACTCCTAGACTTAGTTCTACTGTTCTCAACTCTCTAAACTCTGTCGTCCTAGACACTACAAGTCGCACAGCTCTTAGTCATGTCATCTCCGACACGTATCGATCACGCCTTCTGCTCAACACGTATCTCTCGGTCTATTTCCGCATATGGCATAAACGGCCGCAAACGTATATTTTGTCATGCACCACAATTGACGGACTAAGTTCCCGTCCTCTGTGTTAGCAGTTACCCACCAACACTGATATATTCTGCTTAGATAAAAATGACACTGGCATGGTATTCACGGACACTGCTAGTGAAGGTCTTCTGTCTATAACCTTCGCTATCTGCACACAGATCTTCGATCCGACCTACGCACGAGGGGGCCCAACCTCGCACTTCAGTCAGTTCTCCGAACTGTGTGTGACGACAAGCAACCATGTATTCACCTGGATACCCGATTACCCAAACGTACTCGTATCGATCACTTCGATCAGACACGCAAGTAGATACACTTTGGGAAAACGTGAGGAGTATCTATGACCAACGTAGGTAGCCAACAGTAATAGTTACGCATCGATCAATTCTTTGTCTACTGGTCTACTTGTTATCTCTAACCTGGGTTTTCGACTGCCCAGACTTTCACGTGCTTCTTGGTCACTTTCCGTGTGCGCCTACCGGCCTCACACGCATAAGTTATCATGCACACGATTGACCGTCCTCTGCGTTGGCAATTGTCCGCCAACACCGTAATATATTCTAATACTCGGGAAACCGGGAGGAGTAACTATGACCAACGTAGGTAACAAACAAGAGTACCTATCGAACGACCATAAAGCCATCAAGAAGAGTTACTTGACTTGTAACCTGAAGGTATCAATCGGCACCAGTGTTTTCTCTTGTTTGTCACGTGCTCTTCTAACGTGTTCACCCTCCACATGTAATTCCAGCGGGTTCTTCGGGAATTTCCCCGATATTTCTATTTCTCGAACGTATCCACTGGGGAACTTTCCCCGTATGTGCCAACGCTCCACCGGCAGCTCTCTCGGTTTGTACGGCTGCTACTGCGGGAATCTACCCGGCTTGTATCACCCGAATTTTCATGTCTCCGACAACCTGCGGAAACTGGCAGGAGTAGCTATGACCGAACTAGGTAGCCAACAAGTATCTTTCTCAGCCTGCTTGCATCTGTCATGTACTTCAGTATCCGATCACCCAGACTCTCACATGTCTGTAACTTCCTTGGACTGTACTTATTCCTCTCATCGTAGGATCATCTAGCTACTCGTCACCTAGAGCTCTGACCAACGGTAATGCACCAACTCTCGCAAACTTCGTTTCTGAGTCCTCAGACTCGATTCTCTCACAGGCACCTGAGGTAAGTGTCATCACGTTACCTATATGTTTCACACAGACCTGTATTATTATAATCACTTCTTTCTCTGAAACAATTGTTCTCTGTCTCTTATACACTGGAACGAACCACTGGCAGATCTTTCGAGGAAGTTCTCGAAAGGAGATTATGTAGTTAGATCTAAAAGAAGAAATTAGTAGACGCCTCGCGGGGAAACCGCGAGCCAAGATATTGCAACTAGACACACAAGTGAATAGATTTCTGGAAAACGAGAGGAGTAAGTGTGACCGACATAAGTAGCCAACAAGAAGATTTACCGAAAGATCGTAATACAAAAAAAGACATACTGCGGGGACACCGCAAGTACAGATATTACGTTTAGTAACTCAAGTAAAGATACGCGGGGAAACCGCGACCGAAGACATTGCGATCAGACACGCAAATCAACAGATTGCTGGTAAACGGGTGAGGAGTAAGTATGACCACGTTCGGTAGCCAAGTATAGATATTTACGGAAAACCGTAAATAGAAAAGAATATGCAGAGACGCCCACAACTGATCAGGTTTTCGGCACCAAAGGGAACTTTCCCTGTATCGAACGCAAAAATGGGGTCACCCTCCCCGTATTTATCGAATGTATTCATGTTTTTCAGTATTTGTCAACGGCTTCTCCGATAGCTCTCAGTCTGTTTCCAACTGCTTCACGGAGCCGCCCTCCCCGTCTTTTAACCAACGTGTACACTGGGGAATTCTTCCCGTAAATTGTTTCAACAGTCGCCATAATCTGTCTCGATGTAGCGTTCGGTTGCTCGGGGCTTTACCCGATCTCTATTTCTCACGGCCACCGACGGGGTCACGTATCCGACAACCTACTGGAAATCGTGTGGAGTAACTATGACCGATCTATGTAGCCAACAAGAATATTTCTCAGCCACCAGAACTCCCACGGTCTGCACGGTCGGGGATTTTTCCCAGTCTATCTCTCTGTCGGCCGCCGAGGCCTCTTTCGATATATGCAGTCGGTCCCTTATGGGACTCATCCAGTCTGTATTACTCACGGTCACCAACGGGGTCACCATCTTCCCCGTGTTCCCGTACAGAACTGTCATTCATTCATTTATTTCTCTCGATCGGGTCTCTACGTACTCTCGAACGGTACCCAGACCTGTGAGCATTTCTCACGATCGGTCTTTCCTCTGTCAGCCTGTTGACTCCTACGATCAGGGCAAGGTCCGTCTTGCGATCGACGGCAGAGGGGCCCACCCCACCAGATCAGCGAAAAGCAGCACCCGCCTGACCGCGAGAGCGGCTGTCACTAGAGGTAGCATTTTTATGGCAACACGATCTCTGGAGCGGTACGAGAACCACTCTACGTATGAAGCAGTACGAACCACTGCTCCACGTATATAGCGATGCACCGCATGTCAGGCTATACTCAAGCCAATTCATGCGTCTGCAAGCTATGCACTCAATGAAAAACCACCGATCTGTCTTCCTTCCTATACGCAACACTGTAAGAAAATATACGTAAAATAACGCTATGGCGAGCCGATTATTTAAATAAATCATTCATTCAAGCCTTGTGGCCTGTCCGCCACACACACACAAATTAACACATATATATACATATATATATATATAGCATTGTATATTTCAAAGTTATGTCACCATTTACTTCATCGTTTTTTAACTTCAACCTTCTAGTGGACTGCCCTGGACAAAGTTACTGGCATCATGTGGCATGTATTAGGACCTATAGCTGCTGCTGACAGTAACAAGCTGTATTGTTCACTGGATCAGTGTATGACGTATCGCTTAGCAGTTCATCGATCTATTTATCTGTGGGCTACGAAGGTCATTCAAATGAAGCGAAGAGAGAACAGATCTCATTTGGATGAACAACGATAACCACCAAAGCTGGGTCTGTGATCATACAAATATGAGCTTAGTAACTGTTTGTGTTATTGAAAAAGGATTAGTCAGCCGAAAAGGCTCTAAAATTTCAGTCTAATATATTAATGAGATAGACGAGCCAGGGCACGCAGATATATGTTCCGCAGCGCATTGCAAAAATTAATTGCAACTAAGCATAGCTGGACTGCACGTGCCACGCATTTCGTCAAATCACGATACCTCTTCCTGTGAATTTGCTTAACCATGTGGAAAGGTTGTCTCAGTCTCTGCATATTCTTAGAGAATGTCCAAAAATTCGTTTGATGACACTGATCCACTTCTTGCAGACCACGCTGCCACTCCTTCCCACTACGACATTTGTTGAGCGAGCAACGTCGTCAGCAGCTGCTTGATGTTGGTTCTAATGGTGCGCCGAAAATAGGCCTACCCTTGGTACAAACCTGTCGGTGCGTCTCGCTCTGCTGCGCCCACGGGGATGTTAATGTGTTCGAAGTTAGTTAGCAACGTTTGGTTCATAATCCATTTTCATCCCGATTTCGCCAACCTTACGCATAAGACATGTACACCGACAGCAACCGAACAAGACTGCATTAGGATAAGCTGCCTCTGTGGCTGACATGGCAGCTGTCTTGAAGTAAACGAGTATTCGCTCAGGATTTGCTGCTGCGTGGTTATGAAAGCTTACAAGTGTTTGCAGGTCTAAATGTATTCGATCGCATGTATTGGTAAATTAAAAAAAAATTGACATAAACACTATACATCAAACTTTTATAACATTCAACCAGTTAATTAGTAATAAGTCGACGAACCCTGTCCCTTTGATACATAAAGTTGAAATATAGCGTGATTATCTAACGCGTATTTCATAATAAAGCATTCTCAATCATATTTGAAAAAGATAAAACTCGTTTAAAATACCCGTTGTTGACCAAGGGCCTATTTAAGTCAATTATAAAAAACTGCAATGACTATACTTCCAGCTCGGATATTTGCACACACTACAAGAGGAGCTCGGTATCGTCCGACGTTTGCACATATTCAAATTAACTTAAATTCTCAGCCATCCATATAATTGGAATGACATTTTCTTGTTACATTAATGATGAAAACTCCGTTCAATTATAAATGCAATGTTCAAACTATTTAAAAACCTATGATTGATTGATTGATTGATTGATTGATTGATTGATTGATTGATTGATTGATAGGTGTTTTTAAGGACATCGGTTGCGTTTGGTCAGACTGAAGGGTCTGCAACGTTGAATGGCAATTCAGTAGGCCTATACCATTTCAATATTTAGTTCTAAATATAAATAAATAAGAAAATGCAATCTGCACTGCATTTTGAATTCACACTTCAGACGATGTTTGACAGGTACATGCATGTATGCATGTGAGGCATGGCATTGTATTATACGGCGTTGTATGTATGTATATATATATATATATTCATTTGTACGCAAATCTAATGCATAATATAGGCAAGCAATGTACATATATCTGAGCGTATATTGGTGTCGTTTAAACCTTTCTATCAGAATTTGCGATAACTCACCGGTGCTGCTGATGTCGTCATGTATGATGGAGAATGCAGATCAGTGAAATGGTTGTCATTTAATTTTCTACTTGCGGTATATAATAATGATGGTTGTCATGACCACAGACTGTGGGTCGTTCCTCGTGCCGTCAACAAGCCACAGCACATCTGCTTCAGTGATTTCAGTCCAGTTGACACGGAAGACAGCATTCAGACCCTCGTCACCTGCGTCAACAACAAGATTCATCAGAATCAGCTCAAAGGTAGGCCGCCCCATCCACCTACCCCCACACGCCTTTTCTAATATCAGTCACTAGGCCTACTGATTATGCTGTTAATGATGCATAATGGTATGGCGCCTTGCATGGTTGCCAACAATTATATTCGACTTTCGTATTAATTTATCATCATCATCATCCGTTCATACTATTCCTTGTAGTCTATAGGCCCTATGCGGTTTGTGGATGTAATCTTACCGACACCAGTCTATTCTTCGGATATGTAGACTTTGATTCGTCGGCTATAGTAAATGACTAGCAAACATTCTTCGAACAGCTTACCATCGTAAAGCTATTGGTTTTCCTGATCCAACGACTGCAACAGTTAACATCAACTGTTTTTTTTGCATTATCAAAGGGCTACTTACTTATTTTTTCGTGGTGAACTAACAGTCTGGAAGGTGTCCTCAAGGCAACAGATTTCAAAAGTATCTTTTAGGATGGGTAATGAATTCAGACGAAAATATCCACTGCTTGCGCTCAACACCAAAATATGCCACGACGCACGAAGCATAGTTAGGCGATAATAGTCAGTTATATATGAAGCATTAGTCACATAATATGCGGAAGAAAAGATCATCAGATAATTATGTGAAAGAGGATACACAGCAGCCAGACGTGTAAATGTCACAGTTAGGCAATATGTAAAATCCCTTTAGGGTTAAGGTTGGGTATATAGGGCTAGGTATATTTTGTTAGGGTTAGGATTTGGATAAGGCCCGTCAGGGTTAGGGTTTGTGTGGGGGTAGGGTTAGGGTTTTACAAATTGCCTAAGCTGCTAGGGCATTTCACAAAATCCCTGGTTTCACACATTGCCTGTGACATATGCTGTATGACAGTATGACACGCATAAATATATTCTAAGGAAATTGATAGGTAATTACGGTATGTATGGAAGTAGGCTAAGGAGAAGGAATGGAAGAAGTAGAGGAAGAGGAGGAGGAAGGAGTAGCATTAGGCGAGGCTGTCAGAAGAATGAAGAGGGCGAGGGAATGGTTAAATAGAATGGAAAAAGGAATTGAGGAGAAGAGGAAGAAAAACAAAACACGATGACGATGAGGATGGCAAAGAGGAGAAGCAGGTAGGGGAGGAGGAAGCTGGGAATAAGAAGGAGCCGAGGTGAAGTTAGACTACGAGGAAGGAGAAACAGGAGGAGAAACAGGAGGAGGGAAGGAGGTGTAGGCAGGGAAGGAGGATAAAATGAAAGAAGGGAGGAAGAGTAGGAATATGCGCGTTTTGTGGAGAGACATTATTGTGTTGCGTACAATAGAAAGAAGCATTGTGTTCATTCCTCGCGTGCACATCGCCATAAATCGGTCGACGATGCTCCATGTATACAGCAGCGAAGCCCCAACGTCCGACTCTTTATTGTCTGCCTATCAATAACTCATCGTTCACTGACACATGTTGTCTAATGTCTTTCTAATTTCTGCTTTCTCTGACAATGAATTGATATAATATATGTTTTCCATGCGGCCTTATATGAATTTGGCTCATGCAAATGATTGCAATAGAAAACGGTGCGCATTTGCATGAGCCAAATTCATATAAGGCCGCATGGAAAACATATACGTATTTCAATATATATATATATATTATATATATAAAATTTCATTCATGCATATATACGTACATAATTTTATTGATATAAAGTAATATGTTTCAGGCATACATACGTGTATATGAATATAAATTTATTTTTCTGACCATAAAATACGAATGTGTTTATGTATGCATGTATGCATGTGAGAATGAATTTATGTATGTATGTTGTTATTCAAACCTTTGCTTTGCATTGGATTTGAGCTCATAGCATTTCAAGCGTGGCTCACATATTCCTGCAGAATTACATCATACGGTTCAAGGACTGTATGGCTACTTTTAGATACTGATCTTGTGCTTAAGGCTATTTTGGAGTTGAGGTCAGGGCATTTATTCAGTGGTTTAAATTTAGAAGAAAAGACATCCTTCAACACTGAACCAAATGACGCATAAAATTATCTAAAACGTTCAGCATTGGTTTAAAAATGTAATTTTAAGCAATCAGAATAACAATAAATGAGGAGGAGATAGAACAAGTTGATAGATTATGTTACCTAGAAAGCACGATTGATCAGGCCTACAAAAGACGCGATGTGCCATAAAGAGATTAATAGAAGAATGGGAAAAGATGCGTTTTACAAAAAGAAAGATCTTTTGAAAGGAAAAATAAATAGAAACTTGAAAAAGAAAATGACAAAAACGATGATATTATATGGAGTGTGGTCTTTTATGGATCAGAAACATGGACAATAAGGGTAGAAGACAAGAGGGAAAAATGAAGGGAAAGAAAACAAGAGGAAGTCGAGAAAAATGTTCTTGAACTGGGTGATAGAAGGGGTGACTACAAGAGGATGTAGGAGGAGGCCCAGAACAGAGAGAAGTGGCGACATTGGACATGCGAACCTGCGGTTACCTGCCGAAAAGGCAGTAAACTAAAGAAAACAGAAATGAAATGCAATTATTCAGCCCGTTTTGTGATTTCACAATCAATGAATATTTCGTTGTTATTATCCATTAATTTTTAAATGTGATCTCGCTTCTACATTTATTCACTTTTTGTACGCATGTGTGCACGTACGTAAGCCTATGTATGTGTGCATATACGTATGTATGTAAGTATGCAGTCAAGGATTCGAGATAGGCTTATATATTTATAGCCTATCTGCATGCCGTACATGTTAGCTATAATTATTATAGGCATAGGTCTATATTGCTTAATTTGACGGATTCCCAGCTGGGATACAACCAGTAGACTGATCCAAAGAGTTAATTAAACTGAGGCAATTTAGGAGAAAACGCGGCATAGACCTATAAAAAGCTATAGAGCCAAAAGGCGTTTTGATCCAATTTAATACACCGATTTGACGTTGGCTGAGCAATGCAATCGACATTACAGTAATTAAGATAAAAAAAATTAGTAGTTATCCAAAGGTTGTAACGAGAAAGAACAGCAACCCCCGCTGACAAGGTCACCTAAATACTGATGGCAGATTTCGTGAGATCAATTGCAATTTAATTATCCTTTTATGCCATTACTGCATTGCTATATATTCCGCAACAAAGCGCAGATATTTTTTCAATTCCATCACATTGTACAAAATCATGCTAATAAGTGAATCAGACATTCTAGTGAAACGGAAATTCGTAATGCAGAGCAACAGACGCATTGTTGCAACAATGTTTTATCGGCAGTCGATAAAGTGAGCGAAACAACATATTAATTTGTAGTTTATCGAATATTTAATAAATTTAAGCGCTATCAGTAAGGCGCTGATTCAAATAATTTTTATTGTTCCTTACTCATAGAAATTAATTTGAACACGATGCATGCGAGTCAGCCTTGTCGCAGATAGGTCTACTTCATGATCGAATTCCAGTCATCTGGAACGAGCCGACGATTAGAGCAAAACAATGAAGTATTAAGTTTGTTTTGTCAATTTGAAAGACTGTAGTTTTCTCTTAATCGCTTCGAAACCGTTTCCGATTCATAATAAAATACTACCATTGTCAATAAAAAGTCTAGGGACTTAGTTTCACCTACAACTTTAGTATCATCTGCAAATGGAATAAAATTCTGAAGGCTGAAATAATGCCGATGTAATTCATATGGGCCTTAATTTTTTTTAAGCAGAGGACTAAATATCGAGCCGCCTTGCGGAACTTCACACTGATGTTTCCTTATAAGTAATATTCCTATTGTCTAGATTTGCATCTAATAAACATCAATTAATGCCCTATTATAATGCACGCGCTTTTGTCCAATATTCAGTTTATTTAGACGCGTTATAAATTACAGTTTAATAATAATAATAATAATAATAATAATAATAATAATGTTAATAATAATAACAACAGCAACAACAATGATAACAACAATGATAACAACAATGATAACAACAATGATAACAACAATGATAACAACAATGATAACAACAATGATAACAACAATGATAACAACAATGATAACAACAATGATAAAAACACTATGGCTGCTATTCCTCTTCCTCCTGCCTTCAGTAAACTGATGTATGCAAGTAAATAATAATAATAATAATAATAATAATAATAATAATAATAATAAAACTTTTCCAATGTCTGTCTATCACCATACAGCGGTTCAATCTTGTCGCATTTAAGGGTACCTTCTCTTCAAGCCTTGATGACGAGGCCTGACCCTCCAGACAATTTCGCATTAAATGTTAAAAAAATATTAAAAAATAAATAAAAAATAAAATAATAATAAGTGACTATATCATTAAACTATAGTAATTCCCTGTTTCAAATTCCTTCGATAAATCAAAGAAAATTCCTACACAATACTGTTAATAGACTAATTATCGATCGTTTCGAAGATTTCATTCTCTTTTCTATCAGAGCAATAGAAGTGGAATGACCAGAGGTCGTTGTGCGAAGAAGTTTAAATATCTCGTGTATATAATTGACAAGTTAAGAGTTAAGGTTCTCTTATGCTATTTAATAATTGATTAATCGATCACGTAATATTTGTTATGTGGTTTAAGTAGGAGGAAAGAACAGGGATAGAGAAGTATCTTAAATGAATTTTGTTTCCACATTAAAAAAGAACAACGATCAACAAGACTTTGAGAATGAAGCAGCGTTTATAGGCCTACTGTTGGCAGTCACCAGCGCATGCGACAGATGTAACGGCTCTTTAGCTAGGTCTATTTGTAACGTAATGTAATGGGGCACTTAAATAGCCAAATTTTAGGCTATATATAAATACTCAATGGGTACCGGTAACGGTTAAATAGTTTCAAATAGGACTTGACGTGCAGTATCTGGCTTTTCGAACCCCTCATATGCTACCCATTACAGAACACAATGAGAAACCTATCGGGTGCCATACGTGTCCGGAAATACCTGATGTGAACTGCTCCTCTTCTGCAGATGAGCATACCTGATGTGAACTGCTCCTCTTCTGCAGATGAGCATACCTGATGTGAACTGCTTCTCGTCCTCTGCTTTGGTTCATAGGTCAGATCGTGACGGTAGAGACGGTTGGTGTTCCGATCGTCAACGGTCGAATTGACGGTGGAATGACGACGTGGAAGGAATGCGCTGACGACGACAGTCCCTACGTCTTCGCTCTTCGCGTCTTCTACAATCGAGAAGTCAACGGACGAATCTATGGTACCGAACGAGCTCAGATAGGTACAGTATACGGCCCCATACTCCAAATCAACTACCAGTACTTATGAAAGTTTATAAAGATTCTAATAAGTACCTACAACTCACTCAACTCACAAAAGTATGACAGAATAACTACATGTACTTCCCACGCGTTTCATTTATCAATAACAGCTACATGCACGAAACGTCAATCAAAAGGACATTGCCACTCGAAAATCTGGACGCAGATGAGTCATTCGTCTCCAATTTTGACCCGAATTAGTAAGGGAAATAGACGGTAGCTAAACAAGAGCGTTAATAAGACTTTTACAAGAAAATGTCATCATGAATACTGACGCCATTTGTCTCGAGAATAATTTGTCTCGATCGTCCAGAATATCACGCTGACTAAGAAAAATTGTCAAAATATTTGACAGTGAAAAGTCTACTGCCCAGATTACTACCTACTACATTACTACCTATGACCCCTTCAAAACTGATGAGTTTTTCACTGGCTTCCCACTCTTAAAACCGCGCCGGTGCCTTTTGTGAGACATATAATGGAATATACACATTAATGTGATTACTTAGCCGGGTGGCTTTGTAGTGTCCATTAGCTCACTACAGAAGACTTTTATTTCCAAATCATATTTCCCTTTGTTTGTTGAAATGTCACCGAGAATTATCCGTCTTGATTTTTACCGAACGCCCCTAGATCCTCACTCTCGGTAGGTGCATCGATTTTGCCTACAACCTATCATCATTGTCCGTCGCTCTTGAGCTTACATGAGGCAGCGCCGAGCTTTCTCGGTTGCTGGCCCTGCAACCTGAAATGGGCTCTCTGTCACCTCCGTCTTGTGCCCAGAGGACACTCAACCGTGCTTTATTTTTATACCAACCTTAGGACATCTATTTAGCCGATTTGGGGCGCTTCTGAATGGATGTATTGAAGGGGCGCTGTATAAATCCTCCAAAAAAATAAATCAAATAATTGTTGCCTTTTGAATCATGCAGCAGCGCACTCTAAGTCTTCAAATTACACAAGTTGACATGCGCAGTGTACGTGCGGACTTTCTTTCACAAATAACTGCACGCCTGCCCGTGAGGTTCTAGTTTGGCCAGAGGCTGTCGATAATCAATTGACTGGATTGCTTTATAGGGCACAAATGAAACAGGATCTACTGTCCACAAAGTCTACAGATACATGTATGTCAAAGTCTATGAAATGCTTCAATTGATACTGGCTCAAATGGAACCTTCAAGATATTAACTTTCGTTCACTGTCCTATCGCACGGCCCTTATTAACGTCGAATGATTATCGCAACTGCTTGCACTCAGGCGGTGCCAATCCCAAGCATGGATAAAGGAGAACTTGTTTTCTGTTGTTAAACTGAATCTGCTACTGCCGTTTATTTTGTGTCATAGGCATCAAGGATATGGTTCCACTACCAACCGACCAGACTTACGAAGGATTTGAGGATCTCATAGACAGAACAAACGCCTGGCTGAAGGAGCAGACAGACATACTCGTTACGAACTTCCAATCCGTTATTGTTCAGAAGAACAGCGGTAGATCACAAATTTAATTTGACTCACTTGTGTCTCAGTTGAATTTGAAGTTAAAATTTTCTTTGGGTTGTCGGTGAAGTGTGATTTGGGCCTAGCGTTAGTCTGTTGACCTTATTAGTAGTCTAGAAGCTATTCCCAAATTGGGTTTTTGAGTTATTGGTGGTATGCACTATGCAGTCTCAACCACATAAGCGTGGATCTTTTTAAGTAAAAGGCAATAATGTGTTCGAAGAAGAAATAGGTTTTGATAAAATCTTGCCAAAAGAAAAATCTGTTTTGGAAGCATTGAGGAATACCAACATTTGTTTGTGAAATGTTCATAAATCGTCTTGGCAACAATGCATATAGGAAGACGTATTGTGGAGTATACGTATTTTAAAATTCCCGCAGAACTAGGATTCAAGTCTAATAAAGATCTACAGAGCTTAAAGTCACCGCAAGTCTGCGAAAAGAGCCCAAGACAAAACGTGTGAGTTCATATTATTTTGGTGACCATAGAATGGAGCTGAAGCCAATATAGATTAAATAAATCGTTACAAATTCAATAACATAGCAGTTCATATTTACTTGGATTCAATTCATTCGAAATTCTCATCTGATTGTGTTCAAGGACCTCACTCAGAAACCGGAAGTGCCTGTTTCTTCAGCCATCCTGGAGTGAACAGACCACTTCCCGTCGATTACTTTCGTATTTTGAGAGTGGCCTATCTGAAGCCAATGGGTGACCTTCTGGTCGACCTTCCTGTCTTTTACCCTCTGACCTTCGAGACCTTCACTCCTGAAGTCGTCAGAAGCAAAGAATTCGGAAATAGTCAGAAAGAACGCCTCGAAAAGATGAACGAGACCTTTTCTAAAGTCATAACATTTCTCCAGACTTCCGGTAGGATGTTTATAAGCATTGTACGATGTAATACACGCAAGTCAACACATTTGAATAGCGTTCCAACAAATTTAAGCTACAGTCCCACGTCTAGTGCTAATCTAATGCTGATGGCTGGTGCTAACAAGTAACAATTAATGTGCAATACCAATGTGTAAGGTTTTAATGCAGATGTCCAGGGCTGTACCGAGAGAGGGGCCAGCGGGGCCGTGGCCTAGGGCGCAAATGTGGAAAGGGCGCAAATTTCAGGATGGGATAACTTATTATTCCATATTATTCCATAAAATGCACTATTATCAAAATGGGGGGACGCAAGATTGATGCTAGCACAGGGAGCACAATTAGCTAGGCACAGGGCGCAATTATAGCTCGGTACGGCCCTGCAGAACTCTATTGCCAATGTCTAATGCTAATGTTTAATGCAGATGTCTCAGAGGCGTCAATCCACCCCCTGAATGATGGAGACAAACCCCCGGTCTCAAGGGTATGGAAGGAAAAACATTCCCACCCTAAGACTAAAAAATTATCCCCCCTACGTGAAATTGGAGGCATTTGCCTCCGGACCTCACTTGCCTCCGGACCCACCATTCTGGACGCCTCTGTGATGTCTAATACCAATGTCTAATGGATTATGACTGTTATCCTAGGGATATTCCTAGCATAAATTAGGACGGAATTTAAACAGTGTTGAGGATTGATTCATACTAGGTCGTAATATGTTTCTTTTCAACATAGTTTCTATATAGCGCCACTTTGGAGTACTTCCAAGCACAATAACACCGGCGCTTATAAGATTCCTCATCCTGTGGAAACTGTGGACGTTATTATCATTAAAAATGAACTTGGATTGATGACCAGCCGAGCTGTCCATTCCAAACTGTTTGTCGGTTACGTCCATTTTCTCCCGATTCCTAACGCAGCGCTTCTGTTACGCCTCTACTTGACGAAACCATGTTCAAACCAACATTGCTCGGACCAGTACGCGTTTCGTCCACAGGATCTACCACCCTTATGCCCTGACCCAGGATCTTCTGGAGCTTCTAAAAGACAACCGTTACATTCATACTATGATAGCTCTCGACTGCTCCAAACCTTTTGATATGATCACACGCTGGCATCGTTCTGAGCAACTGACTGAGCAGCTGCTCATTCCGGACTGCGTGCTCAACGGGATTGTGGTCTTCCTGACAAACCTCAGACACAGAAAGAATAACGGATCGGTCTCTGATACAAATACAACCAGCTCTAGCCTTGTTTAGGACCCTGCTTGTTTGGGTCCATCGTGACAGCCATTTTGAAACCTAAAGCAGTTCATCCCCGAAGAGTCAAATACGCTGACGACACTTGCATGTGCCTGTTAGTTCCAGCCATTAACTGTGACACGTTTAAAGAAAAACTGAATCACGTAGCCTATATACGGAGTAGGAGTTCTGCTATCATAAACTGCTCTTTAAAGACAAGAATTGTCCCTAACCCCTTAAAAGTAGCCAGGGTAACTCCAATATATAAACAGGGCAACAAAGAGGATGTGACCAACTACAGGCCTATTTCTATCCTACCTTATTTCTCGAAGTTATTTGAAAAGGTCATGTACATACGTCTATACGACTACATTGATAAAAAAAGTTTACTTTGCAAATTCCAGCATGGCTTTCAATCGGGTCATTCCACCGTGATGTCATTACTTAATATTCATGACAATATAACGACGGCAATTGATCGCAATGAATATTCCATAGGCATATTTATCGATATTGCAAAAGCATTCGACTCCGTAGACCATGAATTACTACTCCTTAAATTGGAAAATCTGGGTATCCGAGGTACGACACTAAAGTGGTTTCAGAGCTACCTTAGAAATAGATACCAACAGGTGAAATGCAATGGAGTTATATCTTCTTTAAATCGTATAAGATATGGCGTTCCCCAGGGATCAATTTTAGGACCACTTCTTTCTTTATTATTCATCAATGATCTGCCAAATGCTTCATCCATCCTTCAATTTCTCTTATTTGCTGACGACACTAACATTTTTGCATCTCACAAATCTTAAAATAAATTATTTCAAATTGTCAACCAGGAACTTGAGCGTGTCAACGATTGGTTAAAAACTAACAAATTATCCTTAAATATTACCAAAACCAACTATATATTACTTAGCTCGCATCGAAAACAATTGCCCCAGCTCCAGGAAGCCCTTGCTATTAATAATGTTCCTGTGCCAAGAGTAACATCAGCCAATTTCTGGGAATATATATAGATGAACACCTTACATGGAAAGAACACATACAACATATCTCAGTGAAAATTGCAAAAAATATAGGAATCTTGTCACGAATTTCATGCTTATTGCCAATCAATATACGTTTATCTTTATATTACACAATGATTAACCCGTATTTAAGTTACTGCAACCTCATCTGGGCTTCAAACTATCCAACAAGATTTAAAAAATTAAATATCCTCCAAAAAAGAGTCCTCCGTATAATCAACGGCTCACATTACCTTATCCCTACTGACCACATCTACAAACAAACACGTATTCTAAAAGTTGAGCAGCTATTGATCTTTCAAACCAACGAATTCATGTACAAATATACCCACAATCAACTACCTTCAGTATTCGACAACTACTTCTCACCTCTCTCTGAGGTCAATCCCTATAAGTTACGATCTTCCTCAAACTATAGACCTATCTTGTCTCATTGCGCGTCTTTATCGTCTTCATCATGATTGTATAGAATAACTAACTAGTTAAGTTTCTAACGAATTGCCAATGTATCTCTTATACCTAACCAACTGCAACTATCAATATAATGTAAGGGTGACCCTGATTACAGGATTTCCTGTCCTTTAAGGGTTTCTGTTGGTCCCTATTGCCTCCCAGCTGATTGTCAACACTTTATAATTTTGTTTGTTGCTTTTGGAGACAATAAAACACTTGGTTATGGTTATGGTTGTGGCTAATGGCGGCATTCTTAGTCTTAATCACAGAAAGTTTCAGGAGATGGTGGTTCAACGTCCGGGTTGGGGAAGAGGTCACCTCGGCAGAAGTGACGGGTATTCTGCGGGTACTTCAAGGCTTGGTTATTCGGGGGTTGTCATGACTGAAAATTTTTTTCTTTTGAAGCACATAATTTAATAAGGCGTCCAGGCAAGACTGTCAGTATGAATTAAATTATGCCCTGCGAGGCTGTGAATCATGAGTGCTCACAACCTCAAGGGATCGTGTCTGCATAGCGTGGTACGAATGTCCATAGTACTTGGCCTGTATGTTATACGCGGCCCGACGTAGGAGGAGTTAACAAAATTGACCCTGGAGTGTTTAAAAGGGAGAGTGTATTTGGCCTATTATACCGGCGTGGCGGGGCTTTTCGGGCAGATGCATGGTATGATCGACTGCAGTTCGAATTATAGACCGTTTGATCTGACTGCATTATCTTCCTGATTACAATTATTTACAAAGCGAACGCGCAATTTCTCATTCCATGCGCGCTTCACTTGTCGTCAGAGTCTATTCGTACATCTAAGCAAACCTACTTCAGCGTGTTTGGACTTAGTGAGATTACCTAAAGTCTACGAACGTAATAACTTCATCCCAAAGTAGACATCCAAGATCCGCGTCTTTTAGTATACGATGCGCATGACTACAGTTTCGATGGAATGCGGTGTTCATCACGATAAGTAAATAAAGATTGGGTGCTCAGATCAGCGACAACAGCAGCTGCGCTGGTTCCACGGAGACCAATGCGCTGACGCTGGTGCCACAGAGAACCTTTATCTGGCGCCAGTTACACCCGACGGTGTCGTCATTGGTCGTCTGCTAATGTTTACCGCGGAGGGACAATGAGGAAACCCGAGACCATTGACCACGCTGCGTCTGTCTTATCCATTTTCCAGTCCATCTTTCGCCAGTGCTATTGTCAAGCCTCGATTCCTTACTTTGTATCGTAGCGAATCGTAAATGCGATACTTAAACCAACGGGTGTCACGCACGATCTGTGACCACACCAATCGATCGTAACGCTGTTCAATTGTAATTTGGCAACAAAGGAAACTGTCTGCCAGCGACTAAGATTAATTGCTTCACTCTAGAGTATAGATGCGTTGGTTCACCAGAGGTTCCGTCTGTATTCTGTACTCAGTCGAAACCAATGATATAGCGCCTATTGTAACACTGTGACGACAAGTTGCATTGGTCGCCAAGTCACTTTTAATACACACCCGTCGTTGAAGTGCTAACAATGGATGGTGCAACTGAAATTCATTGTTACATCGTCTTTGGGAGCCATTAAAGAACCGACCTTGCGCTGTAACATCGGAATTAAATATGGGATTGACGACGCCATGTCAGATTTCCTGTCGTAAAGAGTCGTGTGTTATTCTAACGAGTGCTTAGGAAGTAAGCCGTGGCCCGAAGGCCTTTGTAACCCTTATAGAATATGGACCGATGTAAGCCTCAAGACTGTCTGTGATTATTTTAACTCATGCATTGCAGTCTTCAGCCTCGACTTCATTACTGCACTCTACAACTCGTATTACTTTATTACTGTTAGGGCCTATTATCAATCAATCAATCAATCAATCATAATTATAATTATAATTATCATTATTATTTTCATTATCATTTTCATTATCATTTTCATTATCATTCTTATTATTGTTGTTGTTGTTGTTATTATTATTATTATTATTATTATTATTATTATTATTACTACTACTACTACTACTACTACTACTACTACTACTACTACTACTACTACTACTACTACTACTACTACTACTACTACTACTACTACTACTACTACTACTACTACTACTACTACTACTATCATGGTGACAGTTTGTATTGTTGCATTAATGATAATTATAATTGCATGGCAGACAAACGTCGCTCGGTGGAGTAACATCACCCTCGCTAGAGAACCACACCATTACGCGTAGGCCTATTTTAAGTTTGGAATAAGCGCATTTTCCAATTTATTTCAATCATCGTAGGACGGGCAAACAAACATCCATGTTGCTTATGAGGCAGCCAGAGATTATAACAAGATTTTGTTTTTGTCTCTTTCAGGAGCGGATCTCGTCTGCGCTGAAACAGTTTCGAATCCTATGCAGTTCTATCCACATGACAACGTACACGTGTTACCCGCTACAGATGAGATCAAATTTCTATTAACGATCAGGTAGCCTATCTTGATTCTCAAATGTTTTAGTCAAAGGCCTACGCAGTTTTCTTTTGTGATAAGGCCTACCCAATATTATTATGAGAAGCTAGAATATGTTGCACAGAGCAACAAATTGAAGTTATAAGTTAGGTTGAAAATTGGTTTTCTTATAAATTTCTTTTCTTCTTAATTCCATTGATGGGCGCAGTTAGACATCCGCATAATCACTACTTATTTAAAAATGAAGAAATCGACATTACATAATAGTATGAATTTGGTATATTAAACCTATATACTCTTTTGCGCTGAATTTAGCAATTCGTTATCATTTTGTCGATGTATTTATATTCTATACGCATCATTATTTTAATATAATTAATCTAGATCGTACTAATTGATAGTGATTAATACCACCAGGTTATACCTGAGCGGTAGAATAAACCGTGTTGTGGACGGGAGCTCCCGTTCCATCAAGCGTTCATCTGTTGCCTCGGGTAACCGTAGTCATGGCAACAGTACCGAAGCCGATAACGAACACCCGGGTCCGATTTTTCTTCGACACGTGGTCAACAGGAGATTCAAATATCGCTGGCTAATACTCGCCATTACAGCCATAACTTGCATGACAATTGTTGTCATTGTAAGCGTCGTGTACAGTAACGTGTGAAAGAGTCCTTGCTCGACGCACGTATTGATTCAATCTACACCGGAAGAAAGCCTTTTCAATGAAGGTATGGCATGGGAAATTTTGGTAGCCATCAGGGCGTTGTGTTTAGAAGAAGTTTCGGCAACGAGGCAAACCGTAGCAGACGGCAAGGTGGATGTTTGAGAATGACGTCACAAGACGTCACCTGTGCGTCAATGGCGTCGGTTTGTTGACATTGCTCAGGCTGCTAGTTTTCAGAGAAATCTGGATTGCATTTCGGCACATATCCTTATTTTCGTATTTGGCTTCTACTTGCATCTCCCCATTCGACACATTTTGATCTATCTGTTATATTCTGTGGATTGCAATGAACGCTGATGTCACGTCGCCTCTGGCCAGTCGCCATGGTGACTCAGTTGTTCACGGGATGAGGTTTTACATTTGGAATAACTGGAGGAACGTGATATGCTACGATGCAGACAAAGAAACAACGTTCAGTAGCGCAGAGGACGATTTCTTTCGATGTTGATGTTGAACTGACTGCGTTTTCTCTATAGAACAGTACTTCTTACTCGAAACATTTTAACATTTTTATAAGATTTTAATCATTTTCAATCGATTTTTAACTTGTAGGCCGACAGTAGGCCCACAAATTCTTCCTTTCAGTAAAGTAGGCTACTCATGCGCTGCGTAGAAGGATGGCATATTCGATTCTCAATTATGACTCGGTCGTAGCCTACTATAGTTAGTTGTAGGCCTATACCCTGGACTTGCAATGTCCGTATACTAGGACTTAAGATGTTCATTCAAACGGCAGCGTAGTTCGGTCTTCTGCGTGTTCTAAATGTTCATCCGAGCACGACCTCCAAATTCTTTGAATAATTTAAATTAACGGGAATGATAACCGCGGTTCAGCATAGTCAATGATTCACCAGGCTACTTAGGCCTCGATTCACCAGTCTACTTAAGCCTTGATTCACTAGTCCATTTAGGCCTCAATTCACCAGTCTACTATGGCCTCGATTCACCAGTCTACTTAGGCCTCAATTCACCAGTCTACTTTGGCCTCAATTCACCAGTGTACTTTGACCTCGATTCACTAGTCTACTATGGCCTATTTCACCAGTCTACTTTGGCCTCGATTCACCAGTCTACTTTGGCCTCGATTCACCAATCTACTTTGGCCTCGATTCACCAATCTACTTTACGCTTCGATTCACCAGTGTATTTTCGCCTCGATTCACCAGTCTACTTTGGCCTCGATTCACCAGTCTACTTTGGCCTCGATTCACCAGTGTACTTAGGCCTACTGGTCTTTCGAGCAATTCTTGCTATCTAATGAATGTTCTCTTCTTAAGTACATTTAACATCATTTTTGGCAGCACAGAGTTTTGTAGGCGGCAAATACATTGTCTAATTAAATAATGAAATATAATACTCAACAGACGACAGGGTCAATTAACTTCCACCGATAATTGGAATTAGAAACTGGCGGAAGAACTAAGAGGAAAATTATCCTGATGGAAAACCTTATTGGGTTTTCAATTACACTTCTTTTGTTTGTTTGGTCGATAACACGATAACACAAGTCCATGGCGAACACCTAATACAGTGGTGGAAATAATTATTGTGTCTTCCTGCCAAATCGGTTTAATACATCTAAAGTCAGTTATTTTATCTATGTCACAGAAAGAAGTTTGTAAGCAAACACAAATCAATCATTAACATATCTTCAAGAATGTCTGTTGATCGATGCAAGGAAGACAATTAGTATAGGCCTAATTCATTCTTTCTACTAATTACGTCCTGACGTTTTCGTTGACGTTGACGTTGACGTTTCGTTGTACCACCTCTAGCATTAATCACAGATTGATACAATAATAATAATATCCACCTCTGTAATTGGAGGGAAAGGAGTGTAGAGAAGAGAAGGATTTAAGGCATGGAACCGCCAAGAATTAACTTGAACCGGGCCACTGGTAGACTCGGGCCAGTCCTGCGGGGAGTAGGGGCTGGTTTGTAACCTGGGATGGTAACGGCAGAACACTCAGTACAGGTCGCAGGTGTACACTCTACATAAATGCATACATGTACGTCACCTCAATTTTAGAACTTCAAACTGTTCTTTTAACAGGCCGCTACCATTTTAACAAGCAACCCCTTATTATCGCGAACAAGCAACAGTCTTTAATTTCAAAGGGAAGCCAAGATATCAAATTGGTGACACTAATTTCCTCTAAGGGCGGGCTCTGAATTCAGTACCTATGCAAGAACATGCCGCTGTCTTAGTCGTTGTGCCAACCTATATGCCTCATCTATTTAATACTGTACGTTTGATTCTCTGCGTATGCATAGCTGATAGCCATTAGAGCCATATATAAACTATCTGTTACAGCCGGCAGAATAATAACGAAGCCACGATCTGAAGCTATATTGCATTTCCGATGATTGTGTTCTGACCGTTTCATTTTACAGTTAATGATGCGTGTTTTTTGTCGAGAGACCCGTGTACATAACAATTTCTGAATGCTATTTGCACGAAATGACAGGGTTTTTCTCATGACGGAAGTCAGCGCGTGATCACCAAAACAAATTTCCTTCCCTTTCCTGGGAATTGGAACATTTTTAAATGTCATTTTTAAAATGTGTTGCTTCGAAGCACTGACACATATTTCATGTCTAGTCTACTTGTGGGACATTTGCGGTAGCTTGTAAGCTGTGCACTCGTAATTAAACCTGACTTGATGTAGGCCTATGTCATTGACCCAATGTTGCTGAAAAATTTGCTTTGATTAAGATAATGAAAATGTTGGTTAATTTTAGAAAAAATTTAAAGTCTGAGCTGTTGAAGCTATAGGCTTAGTTTATAAGTAAATTAAATCAGGCTTATCAAAGGTAAATTTGTTTGATCATTCAATGCACTTAACGAAAATCGGAAATTGTCTTGGTGACATATACAATAAGTTAGTGACTGTACATATTATTTCACCTGCCATTTATGCCTACACCATAGTGTATATAGTACTTAGTTGTTTTCTATTGTGGATTTCATTCATTTTTACGTTAAAAACTTGAAGAAGAATTTTACACGACATTTTAAACTGGTGATTGCGTCATATGGCGTGAACTTTGTACCTTATGAAATATGTCCAGTGCCAGTGTCAACGGTGCATTGTCATCGATAAGTGGTTATCTGCTGACACTTTTAAAACTGCTTTCTAGCCCTGCTGATAATCAAATGCTACATTGGTGTCCAGAGCAAGAATTATAGCAATTCAATCGCTAAGTTTGCGTAAATATGATTATTAAGCAAATGAAGAAATCTACAGAAAAGTCTATGGAAAACAAGCTTTAAAAGCTATAATGCCTTGTTTCTTCTGTTGTGACAACCTCTTCTGCCCGAACATTTTATTTATAAACCGGTAATCGCTTCAATTTTTTTATGTTTCCAGACACCTATACCTAATTATACGCACGAAGTCCTAAATTTAAAATCTCTTAGATACTTTGTTACTCACGACACAAGACGAGAATCTTTCACATCTAAATTTCTTTGCGAATGGTAAAGAATTTTGTTCAATTATTATATTTCTAGTCTGTAAATATCAGCGCGAAGTAGATTTTCCCCTTACTCTAGGAGCTGATGGACTTTGAGTATTTCGAGGCGTGTCATATATCTTTTGGCCTACTGCACTGGGCACCAATGTCGCTGTCTATTCAAGACATCATTTACTACATTTAATTGCTCTATCGGTTGCTGAAATGTTTGCACAACTGTAGCAAATGGGCCTATCACGCTGTTTTTGCCTTTTTGCCTTTGTATATTTACAAACTTTGCACTGTATTTAGATTCAAATTAATATCCTAACTGCGAATTTTTTGCCTTTGTATATTTACAAACTTTGCATTGCATTTAGATTCAAATTAATATCCTAACTGTGAATATACAATCTAATGATTGATATCTGCTTATGCTTCGGCAAATATATCAGCCATGAACTTGGCGGTTGTGCCGTTTTGACATCATCTGCAAACCAAATAATGCGATAGGAAATAATGCGGTAATGCCTGCGTCTCATGTGTGTAGACTTAGCAAACATAATTATTTGAATCCTATGGCATCGGTTGTTTAAAAAAACTGTGACGCCTTTTAATTTTCGACAAATACTCAGAAAGCAACTATTTCAATCTTATCTAATTGTGTAAACAACATTCGGTGGAAATTGTTTTTTCTGTTCTTCGAATTTTATTAACGGTGTCATTTTTTTAGCTTAATTAGTTCTCTGCCCAGCTATGCAATAAGAAGCAAATGATAATTAATTCGCTGTGCGTTCATCTTGTGCTAAAAGCCTGTTGCACACGGTCTAAATTCGATCATGCATAAAGTTTGACTTATAATAACGACGATCATTAACAGTAAAATGATTTTGAAATTAAATGGCAAATAGGCCTACGATAAATAATATATCTTGGTAGGCTTCATTATGCCTTCACATGGGCAGTCAATCTGAGATTTTGGAGTCAACAACTCAGCAAATTTGAAGAGGATAATAGTGTAAAACCCTAGATATAATGGTGACTGTTATTATTATCACAGCAGCTCAAGAGGTCAATTATAGGCTTCTCAACTTACAACGCAAATTCTAGAATAGAAATTTTACTATGATCCGATCATATTCCTTCTATCTTGATTTTGAATCTAGTCTAAACATGTAAACGATGTACGCTCGCATGTTTGAATGATTGTATATACATAAGTATATTATAGATAGGTATTTGCATTTTCTAGGTTCCTACTCGCATGCATATATGCAGTCATAAATAATTATATGAACATAGGCTACATTTAGACATATTTAAGTATAAAATTATATCTTTACATGCATGCAGCACACACTTGCATGCATACATGTATACACACATACATAAATGCATGCATCCATGCATAGGACATACATGGCCTACATGTACATGCAAAATTGCATGCATACAATCGTCCGCACTCACATTCGTGCTGCGTAGCCGAATAATGCCTTTAAACTCTTTCCATGCGCATAATGATACACACGTATGGCATTCAATACTGTCCTAGTGAGATTAACTCTGAGTTGCGCTTCACTGTTGGGCTTCTTAATGTAATCTTAAACAACGTCGGAGATCGTTAATAACAATTTCGTCTGTAGAACAATTTATTAAAATAAACCGTGAAACGATGGCAGAGGCGTCATCTATATATTATACGCTTAAATTAGATTTGTTAAAAATCTTAAATGTCTGACCAGTGACGGTACTTTCCAGCTAAGGGCAACCAGGGACCCGAAGGAGCCTGAGGAAACGGGGATAAGATCCCGGAATGGGGTCCATTGAGCTCGATCCCAGATAGTTTTTGCAAAACAATCTTAAAGTGTACAGTTTATCATAAGAATAAACCGTCAAATTTAGCATAAATACTTAATTTTGCTCTTTATTATCTTTATTTTTATCGGTGGCAAAAACATCACAGTTTGCGGGTCAGAAAGATATCGTCGGTGGACCAGAAACGGTCCCTCGGCCGACTCTCCGACGCCTCTGGTTCAAATTCGTTAGCAGCTTCTTTCCTTCGTGCGTTTGCCTATTAGCTGCACTTTGACCTACTATACTGGGGAGGGTAAGACTGGCGATCGATTATAGACACGTGAATGTTTAGAGCTGTGTTCGTACATATTGTGCATAGCGTGAGTGACGTATATTTTCAATTTTCCGATGCATAGCTCTATATTTTGATACTTTAATTATTAATTCTAATTGTCTGAATAATTGTTACTTCGATAATTCTCGTCATTCGTCTTTGTATTGTGAATGTTTTCTTACTTCTTTTAATATCGCGTACAGGAGGAATGCGTCCGACGAAATAACTGTCATGGTTTCAATAGCTGAAGAGTTTCTTTCGAGACGGTCATGCAGCTTATAAAGACCGTAGCTTCCGTTTCACTCCGTGTCTCAACATTTCTCGTCTTTTTATATTTATTGGCGTTTTACATTTCTGAAGTGCGTGAAACTGTTGCTAACCGTATTTTTGGACACAATAATCATAATAATTGATTGCAGTGTTATTATCACAGACGATTTTATTTGATTCAATTGAAAACTGTTGCTGTTTTGTCTGCAGACACGGTACGTGGTTTTCGGTGGGTACGGTACTCATTATAGACACACACCGTTACAAATCGTTCATTTGTGTTTTTACCTCGAGATTCGAATCTCGGTAGTGGTGTCATTTCAAATGCGTCATCGAGTCGTGCAGCCCGTCAAAATTATTTTCCAGTTGTTGCTGTGTTTCGAGGCTTCTGAACGGAGTAGGCCTACCTACGGATTCATCCTACATTATCTAAAATCATCTAGGCCTGCACAATTACTGAATAGGCTTCCATGTCGTAGCGATAAACTTAGATACATTACATATCTCAACAGGACAGAAAATGTTTGGGGATATACACCCTACAATCCAACTATAGCTTATTATAGTTTATCCGAGATCAAGAAAACAAAGTCCGCCATAACACTTGATGAGGCTTGGTGGACGGATTGCTTTTCTGTATTAATTTGTATACGCAGGCCTATTTTTTTAAAGCTCTGACATGAGTTCGTTCAAAACTTACGATCTAATTATTGAACTTATTGACCTGTTTAATGGCCTCTATTGCGCCTTTTATCGTCACCTTGAATTTATAGAGCGCCGCTTTAAGAGAAACTCATTAGAGGCGCACGGCTCTGTCTACTAAGCGTACGATGAAAGTTCTTTTCCTGAAGAAATGTGTTCTTCTTTGGTTTCCTGATGATCTTCTCTTCCGAATAGACTGAGGGCGCTAAAGAAATCTCGATCGAATCCAATGGTTGCCAAGACGGGGTCGTTGTGTAACCCGTCATCGTCGTCCTTTGGTTCCTGCTTCTCTTGCGAATCCTCAATAGTTGCAGTGGATGATGCGATGTCACCTGGCAAAATATTCCTATTGTCCTCCCAAATTCTGCGATTTAGTCCAACTCCTTTTGCGATTCTCTCCTGCTCTTCCTTCTCATGTCTCTGCTTCTCTGCATCCTCTTTCGAGACGAAAGTGAGCATCTGCGGTTCTTCCTCTTCCTCCTCTACCACGTCCTCCTCCTCCTCCTCCTCCTCCTCATGGCCATGGACCTGAACGGAAGCTTCCAGGCTTTGCTGACGCAGAATTTCCGTTGCTCTCTTCGCGTAGTATTTCGGTGAACGAAACAGTCGCTAATGAAAACAAATCTCTAATTACTTGTCTCGCCGTTTATACATCGATCATCATAAACTGGCTAAGTTCGGTCGTACATTTTTTTCAATTTCAATCGAATATTTATACATTTTCTGTAAGGACATCTATAGTAATGTAGTGTAGTCGAGCATTTATATAGCGCCCCTTCAAGATATCTACTCGGAGACGCTCTCTGCTGTCTGCTCCGCTCTCTACACTGGCTTATACAATGCTAAATGTCATTATGATCGAACAAAATACACCAATTAGCAACATTCTGCCCAATAAGCTGAAAGGCGTCACCAGTGGTGAGCCCACGCACAAGCGTAGAACCAACTAACGGATTCTCGTCGACAGCTGACAGATGGAATGGAGATGCGAATGTTTCACAGTTCAAAACTGTTTGCAGTATGAAAACACAGTTGACAAAATAATAATACGGCATTTAACTATCTGTAACATACATGTAGGCCTATTTCTTTCAAACGAAAATTGACACCAAAGGCGAATCCAATTGCAATGGCATTGATTGCGGCAGGAGAGTGTGTTATCAAAGGAATATAATCTCTACATGTTGATCATTAACCAGCTGATCTGAGCCAATTAGGCTTGGGCGATTAGTGACTTCATTATTATTATAGTTATCATTATTATCCAATCGAATAATCGAGCTAATCGTAAATCGTAGGCCTACTAATCGAACAATCGAGCCGATCGCACTAACCAAACAATTGCGATTACCGTATTAGATTAACCGTGTAATCGAGTAATCGATTAGTAAAACTCGATTAATCGATTAGTTTGGCCATGCCTAGAGCTAATTATTAATTTATTAGACACAAAATGGGTGTAGGCCGTACGCACTTAAATATCTTACCAGTATATCGTCAGTCGGTTGATCAACGCAGGGCAGAATGTGCAACTGTGTCGTGTGTATTCTGCCTTCCTCACTCGTCGCCATGTTGATGCAATCACACGCCTCTGACGTCAGAGCCTCGTCTTTGGCCGCATTTTTCAACTGAATGAGGTCACCTTCGATGTAACTCACGTAGCCACTAGTCGTATCTGACCAACAGAATAGCCTACGTTTAGTTTTACACCGTACCAATTTACTAAATTCAGTCTCAGGTAGGTAGGGCCTAATGTTTAACGCTGCTATATCATAACAGACGATTAGCGTTAACCTCCTCCATTACCCAGGCCTGGGTCTGTCACTCTCCAGAGAAAGGGTAGTGGCGGTGATAAAAGTCAGCCTTTAATGGGCGTAACGTAATCGTAATATCCAAACTTCTAAAGCGCCATTCGAAAGCCAAGCGGAGGGTACCAGCTTATGTGCGAGCGCTGCGTCAAATCAAATGGATTGACAATGACGGTGGAGGAGCCGAAAAAGTGAAGAATTCAGGAGGCAGAACGTTCCAGAGACGTGGTGCTGTGATGAAAATGACCTGGTTCTAGAAAAATTGCTCGGTGGATAGAAAGAAAGATTCTTCGAAACTCTAGAGTATAAAATTTCGAATAGATTTACTTTCTAATTAGATTGACGAGTTGAAGATAAAGCCTCTGCTGGTTTTGTTCATACCATGAAATTCTTGTTTAGCAATGGCCCATTTTGACCGATCCTTGAGTTCGGCCATGTTGGATGTGATGAGTCGATAGATGTCGCTAGCATCGGATGATTCGAATTTCATGAGCGTTCCATCGGCCAAGACGATGATGATGATGACCGATCCGGATACCAACTTCTGTCCTGGATCGTGACTGCAACATTAAAGGCTATTCAGCACCAGACAAAAAGCGATAACAAATAATTCCAACGTCATCATGCATACAACACTGTTGCCTAAGTCAATGCAGCAGCAACATAGGCTTTCAGGATTGTGGGCTTATATCAGATAAAAAAATCACAACACAAAATAAACCAACGCCACAACGTCAGGTACATCATTTAAATAGTAATAAACGAATAACTTCAGACTTTATCACACAGCTAAGACGGTACGAGAAACAGACGCGTAGCGTCGCGTACATTGTGCATGATCATGCGATGATATCCAGCAATTACATATTGAGTGAGAGGCTTGGATCTAAACGAATGTTTCGCATTTTTCTGTATATATATATATATATATATATTCCAATTGGCCGTATGTGGTCTCGACTCTGCTCGTTTTTCAATAAGAGTTTGAACTTGTGATATCCTTCACCACCCTTTGAATGGACCAAACGCAATCGAAGGTCCCCCGTGCAGGAACCGTAGAGAGGCTGTCGTTATAAAGTTGATGATCTTGTCCTCTGGTAGGCTATAGGCAATTATAGGCAGACCACCGTGGACTAATCAGACGAACATCGTGCCATTCACATCACCAATAAAACCACCTGTAGTTAGTTTCACTGCATGCTATAGAGTCATCGCCATGTCGTAGGCCTGTGTAAGTCGCAGTTGTCATTACTGTGCATTCTAATCTACTAATTTCTATAGCGCCGTCGTAGAATGTCCATGGCGTCGAGCGACGGTGGCTTTTACTGAAGCCGATGTCAAACATTGTAAATGTCTCCTTCTCTTTATAATGTATAATACATGCGTATTTGTGTATGTGTGAATGTATGGATTCCTTGCTCAGTGATGATCAGTTTTGCAGTGTTCTTTGTTCATCGGGGTTAGGCTGTGGTAGAGCCACTAAGTAGGTCATCTTGGAGAGGCGTTTCATAAGTGATCTGAATGAATGAATGAATGCAAATATGGATTTGACAAGTTGCTATTGTGGTGCCTCTCTTGTGGTGGCTCTGCCTCTGTGTGTTCATCCATGCACTGACTGACCTTTCTCCCACGACGGACGTTATCTGCGGATAGGTAGCATCGAGTCCAACGTCGCCCTTGGCTGTTGCCAGAGATATGCCCTTGGAGTTGACCCCGAGAACGAGAGAGTCACAGTTCCATCGTGGACCCTCCAGACGCCTCACGTCGAAGTATCTAGAAAACGCCTTCGGCCACTTCCGCTTAGCCCAGGCCACCAGTTCCGCCTTGACGTCATCGGATGATCGGCCGTAATTGTCTTCCGATATGGCGTAGAGTGTGATCATTTTGTTGAGGAACTTGCCCACCTGTTTGCACCAGAGCCTTATCGAATCCTCGCCCGTCAGCTTATGCGAAGGCACGTAGTACGGAAGAGCGGAGTAGAGATTCTCTTCAGACACGTCACGCTCGTATTCCACGTAGTACTGCATTGCGGCCACAGCAGCCAGGTCGCCATCCTAGTTCAAAATTGATTTTAAAATACCACAAATGAATAATGATGACACGATTAAGCAGATTTAACAATGTTCCGCCAAATTTATTGTGATTTTTACTAGATATAGATTCTCTAATGGAGGTTGAACCAAGAAGATATAAAAGAAGAGAAATGATATATCTTCCCGAACTGATTCACAAAAGCTCGGTATTTGGCTTCATAATATATTATGGCATACAAAGAAGAAAAGACACGGTCTTTCAAGTGAAGAGGGGTTCTTCGTAAGCTGCAAGTGCTGAGGAATTTTAAATGTTTCGTCCTCATCGTTTTGTATATTCAGAAACGTCACACTCGTATTCCACGTAGGACTGCATTGCGGCCACCGCAGCCAGCCAGATCTGCTATGACAGCATGTTACATGTAGGCCTCTAAGACAAAATTCTTACTAATGTATATAAACTGCAAGACTTGGTAGAATAAAATCAAATGGGGTTTCGTCATTTTTTGATGACGTCACATAAAATGACTACTCAACCTGACAGCAATAACTTGTCCAAGTCTTCAAAGGAAATTCTATTTAGACAGATTCGTTGTTAAACTGAGATGCGAGTGGCGAGAACATCGGCCGCGCACCTGTTCGCAGACATACTCGCCGAGCATGATTCCTCTGACGATTTGCGAATAGACGAGGTTGGTTGAGGATAGTTTCCCGGTTATATCATCCCATGGACTGAACATTTCCTTCCGGATGAACAGTCGCCATGGAGCCTCTTCCGCCTGAGACCCTGACCTCTGTGGCGTCGAATGGTAGACTTGCTCACATTGAGATATGGAATCAAACACCTTGTCGCCTGTGCAGCCAAGGGACGAGATCTGCGAATCATTAGCCGAAAAACAAAGTTAGACGGACAAATGATTGATTGATTGGATAAATGACTGTAGGTATGAACAAATATGAGTGAATAAACGTGTGAACGAATGAACGTGTGAGCCAATGATTGAACAATTGAATGAACGTGCGAACGAATGAATAGGTGAATGAGTGAAGGAATGAACAGGTGAATGAATGAACGAATGAACGTGTGAACAATTGAACGATTTATTGAATGAATGAATGAATGAATGAATGAATGAAAGAACAAATAAACGAACAAATGAACAACGGCGGCATAAATATCAGTATAAAACTGAAACGCAACGATGAAAGCTGCAGGGTTGAAATAACTCACCGATGATAGATTTGTTCAAAATAATGATATAACAGTTGACATAGATAAGAGATTTGTTTACATGAAACCTCTCTCTGCATTGGGTGTCACTGATGCCCGCACGTGACGTCATCATACCAACAACAGTGGACCATGTTTGGACGTTATTACGGTTCCGTGTTTACCTTGTTTTCCATGGCAATGAACAGAGAGAAGCCGAACGTCTCTTCCAGTTCGATCTCTGCGGCCACTGATCGAATGATCTCCGCTGAAGTGGAACAGGCATCGGAACTGATAGAATGGCTTGAGCCATCCATTAAGGTCACCTGAAGGTCAATCGGTTGCTTGTTGAGAATGGCCTGAAAGTCAACCACAAGGTGAGAAACATTCTAAATTAATTGATACTTGAAAACCGGTTCAAGATTATATATTTTAAATTAATCCTGTCCATGATAACAGATAAAGGTCTGAAAGGATCTTTTGTAATGATTCGTAATCTGTGGTCTGGCCGTTAGAAGCAAACCTGAGGTCTGGCCGTTAGCAGACAAACGAAAGCTGCGGTGTATAAGCAATTTGAAAAAAAAACGCACACGACAATGAGTAATGTCTAGAATCTAGATTCAGCAACCATGGGCATATTTATGGGTAGTTTTAGGTGTTCAGCCGTCGCTCCCAAATAAATGCGTCACCGTCAGTAAAAGCTAAAAACGTAGACAAATACGACCTTGTCCTATGGAATCCCCAAACTAGACCAACCTATAAATTGTATCTTGGCTACGCCTCTGATAGAAAATGAAAAAATCATTGGCTAGGAACAGTTCTAGGTTTGGCTTAATCAGAGAAAGATTGCCAGCGAATATAGATAACTCTTAAAAATAAGAACTCATACGAATCAGTCATATATTGTGAGTCCAAATTTGAATCGGAATTTGTAATGTAAGAAAAAGAGGGATCTATGGAGACTTTCGTATTCGAAAACACATTCTGGGTCGTATGATTAATCAAATAACGTCGGAGTCGAAATCGTGTACCACTAGTAAAATAATGGACTTATCCGTCAAAATAGGCTACAGCATATAATTACTAAATAATCAATCAATCAATCGATCAATCAAATCAATCAAAAGTTCCTTATTGTTCACTAAACCAAATTCGAAAGCAGCAGAAACATGAAATTATACAAGTGAGTATATAAACTATAGTTAGGCCTAACACATATATAATAGCAAAGAAAAGGTATACCCCAAGAGAACGAAACGTTCGCTAGATACCTCATTGCACCAGATAAATTTCAATGGAGTGATTACAACAATATGTATCAATTATGGTTCAGTAAAATGTTTTAACACACTTATTCAGTTACACTGTTCCACAATAAAACAAAAAATCACAAATTATAGCGCAGTGAATTTAATTATACACTTTCTAACAGTAAAGTCCGTGTAGTAATGTAGATTTGAAAGGCCTAATCAGTGTTTGGTTGTCGAAATGAGTGGGATTTCAATCTCTTCTTTTTAGCCCCTCTTCTATATAACCGGAAACAAGTGGGAGACGGATCGGGTCTTGTTGTGCTAATAAATTAACAAACAAACTGATATGCATGTATCTTACAGATCAGATTCCGCATAAGATTCAGACCAGCAATCGTCTACCTTGGTAATCTGATTCATATTCGGCTATTTTGGCAACGAGAACATTGCGCCTGAAAGTGTATAAGGGTTAGGCGTATAGGTAGGAAATTAATACGAAAGTTAGATCATACTATGCATACTTTAGTTAGGTACTTAAACGGCTCCGTTGAAGTGCCTTTGTACATCATTACATACACATAGGTCAAAAAATGTGTACAACCATTATATCAGAGGCAGCGATCCTGTTTGATAGGTGAGAGGGACACCCAATTGAAAGGGATAGAAATGTGGGGGGACACATAGAACGTGTCCCCTCTGTGTAATAGGTTGGGGACTTGTCTCCTCGACCCTCCGGGATCGCCACCCCTGCGTGGTATTAGTATCTAGTATCTACGAGGTGTACGAGACGATTAGCTCACCAGGTATTCCGCTTTTGACGGCGGTTGGAAGCGTGGTCCATTCTGCCTCGCTCGAACCAGTAACTTCTTTAGCGGAGTGCACTGAGCAGACGGACAATCATCGATGAACTTAGTGACGTAGGGTAGTATCTATGGAAACAGGTTCATATCCTTACATGCTGTGTTTCCATTCATTCATTCATTATAGAGATTTGTATAGCTCCCCTTCAAGGCTACTACTCTGAAGCGCTCTCGACTCCAGCACGTAGCTATGCAGACATTCATAATAGGGGGGCCTGTATTTGGAATTGTGGGTAGCATTATAAATATTTCTTAAGCCCAAGAGGTCAACGTAATCCTCCATGGCTCAGATCCAGAAATTGCTATCATTATTAATATTAATATTAATATAGTTATTAATATTATTATCATTATTATTATTATTATTATCACTATTATTTTTTATTATTATAAATATTTTGACGGTATATGCGAGGTCTTGAGATCACTCAGTTTTAATGACTGATTAATTATTATTTAATTATTATTATTATTATTATTATTTTCTCATAGATACATATGATCCCTTGGGACTAAAAAAATAAGGGGCATTGTCCTGAAATGGCTAGTCTTCGCAGATGGCTTTATTGGTGGAAAAAGTGCTACAAAAAGCGTCGAAGCGCTGGACAGTCATTGACAAGCGCTGATGGAGAAAGGTGGTCTAATAGAATACCGTATCTAAAATAAATCACGCAGGATACCGGATTATATAGGCTACCGAATCTGGATGTGGATTCTATAGGATACCGAATCTGGATGTGGATTATATAGGATACCGAATTTGAATGTGGATTCTATAGTATACCGAATCTGGATGTGGATTATATAGGATAGCGAATTTGAATGTGGATTATATAGGATACCGAATCTGGATGTGGATTATATAGGATACCGAATTTGAATGTGGATTATATAGGATACCGAATCTGAAGGTGGATTATATAGGATACCACAACTGGAGGTGGATTATATAGGTTACCGTAACTGAAGGTGGATTATATAGGATACCATATCTGAAAGTGGATTATACGGGATACCATATCTGAAAGTGGATATAGGTTACCATATCTGAAAGTGGATTATATAGGTTACCATACCTGAAAGTGGATTATATAGGATACCGTATCTGAAGGTGGGTTATATTGGATACCATATCAGGAGGTGGATTATATAGGATACCGTAACTGAAGGTGGGTTATAAAATATACCATATCTGGAGGCAGATTATATTGGTTAGCGTATCTGAAGGTAGGTTATATAATATACCATATGTGGAGGTAGATTATATAGGTTACCGTATCTTTAGGTGGGCTATATAATATACCATATCTGGAGGTAGATTATGTAGGATACCGTATCTGAAGGTGGGTTATAAAATATACCATATCTCGAGGTAGATTATATTGGTTACCGTATCTGAAGGTGGGTTATATTGGATACCATATCTGGAGGTGGATTATATAGGATACAATATCTGAAGGTGGGTTATATAGGTTACCGTATCTGAAGGTTGGTTATATTGGATACCATATCTGGAGATGGATTATATAGGATACAATATCTGAAGGTGGATTATATAGGTTACCGTATCTGAAGGTGGATTATATAGGATACCGTATCTGAAGGTGGATTATACAGGATTCCATATCTGAAGGTAGATTATATTGGCTACCGTATCTGAAGGTGGGTTATGATATATACCATATCTGGAGGTAGATCATATTGGTTACCGTATATGAAGTGGGTTATATAATATACCATATCGGGAGGTAGATTATATTGGTTACCGTATCTGAAGGTGGGTTATATAATATACCATGTCTGGAGGTAGATCATATTGGTTACCGTATCTGAAGGTGGGTTATATTGGTTACCGTATCTGAAGGTGGGTTATATAATATACCATATCTAGAGGTAGATTATATTGGTTACCATATCTGAAGGTGGGTTATATAATATACCATATCTGGAAGTAGATTATATAGGATACCGTATCTGAAGGTGGGTTATAAAATATACCATATCTGGAGGTAGATTATATTGGTTACCGTATCTGAAGGTGGGTTATATAATATACCATATCTGGAGGTAGATTATGTAGGATACCGTATCTGAAGGTGGGTTATATAATATACCATATCTGGAGGTAGATTACATTGGTTACCGTATCTGAAGGTGGGTTATATAATATACCATATCTCGAGGTAGATTATATAGGTTACCGTATCTGGAGGTGGTCTATATAATATACCATATCTGGAGGTAGATTATATTGGTTACCGTATCTAAAGGTGGGTTATATAATATACCATATCTGGAGGTAGATTACATTGGTTACCGTATCTGAAGGTGGGTAGGTGCCGATCATCAGTTGAAGAAGTGTCCAAAGACTGGACTTTCCCGTTTTCGTCGTATTATTCGTCAGTTGTCGCAGGATCTGGCTGTAGATTTCGTCCCTGCAGCAATAATAGTCAATAATAAGGAAACTCAGATTCTTTTGGACAATTTTACATTGAGTCGAGTCCGTTTGCGGAAATGAACAATCGATTGGTTTCGATGCATGACACACTGAATTGAATGGCTGAACTTGAATCAAGTTCTGCTTTATCGTTTCCGCATTCGGTTTGAATAGGCGACAGTTGAACAGAAAGCCTCCAACTGACGGGCAACCAGAGGATTTAATGGAGAAAACAGGAAACAATTAAGCGACAGAGTAAGAATAAAAGACGGACATACAGACAGAGTAAGAATAAAAGACGGACATACAGACAGAGTAAGAATAAAAGACGGAGGTACAGACAGAGTAAGAATAACAGACGGACATACAGACAGAGTAAGAATAAAAGACGGACATACAGACAGAGTAAGAATAACAGACGGACATACAGACAGAGTAAGAATAAAAGACGGACATACAGACATAGTAAGAATAAAAGACGGACATACAGACAGAGTAAGAATAACAGACGGACATACAGAGTAAGAATAACAGACGGACATACAGACAGAGTAAGAATGAAAGACGGAAATACAGACAGAGTAAGAATAACAGACGGACATACAGACAGAGTTAGAATAGCAGACGGACATACAGACAGAGTAAGAATAACATACGGACATACAGACAGAGTAAGAATAACATACGGACATACAGACAGAGTTAGAATAAAAGACGGACATACAGACAGAGTAAGAATGAAAGACGGACATACAGACAGAGTAAGAATAACAGACGGATATACAGACAGAGTAAGAATAACAGACGGATATACAGACAGAGTAAGAATAACAGACGGACATACAGACAGAGTAAGAATAACAGACGGACATACAGACAGAGTAAGAATAACAGACGGACATACAGACAGAGTAAGAATAACAGACGGACATACAGACAGAGTAAGAATAAAAGACGGACATACAGACAGAGTAAGAATAAAAGACGGACATACAGACAGAGTAAGAATAAAAGACGGACATACAGACAGAGTAAGAATAACAGACGGACGTACAGACAGAGTAAGAATAAAAGACGGACATACAGACAGAGTAAGAATAACATACGGACATACAGACAGAGTAAGAATAACAGACGGACATACAGACAGAGTAAGAATGAAAGACGGACATACAGACAGAGTAAGAATAACAGACGGATATACAGACAGAGTAAGAATAACAGACGGATATACAGACAGAGTAAGAATAACAGACGGACATACAGACAGAGTAAGAATAACAGACGGACATACAGACAGAGTAAGAATAACAGACGGACATACAGACAGAGTAAGAATAACAGACGGACATACAGACAGAGTAAGAATAAAAGACGGACATACAGACAGAGTAAGAATAAAAGACGGACATACAGACAGAGTAAGAATAACATACGGACATACAGACAGAGTAAGAATAACATACGGACATACAGACAGAGTAAGAATAACATACGGACGTACAGACAGAGTAAGAATAAAAGACGGACATACAGACAGAGTAAGAATAACAGACGGACATACAGTCAGAGTAAGAATAACAGACGGACATACAGACAGAGTAAGAATAAAAGACGGACGTACAGACAGAGTAAGAATAAAAGACGGACATACAGACAGAGTAAGAATAACAGACGGACATACAGACAGAGTAAGAATAAAAGACGGACGTACAGACAGAGTAAGAATAAAAGACGGACATACAGACAGAGTAAGAATAAAAGACGGACATACAGATAGAGTAAGAATAAAAGACGGACGTACAGACAGAGTAAGAATGAAAGACGGACATACAGACAGAGTAAGATTAAAAGACGGACATACAGACAGAGTAAGAATAACAGACGTACATACAGACAGAGTAAGAATAACAGACGGACATACAGACAGAGTAAGAATAAAAGACGGACATACAGACAGAGTAAGAATAACAGACGTACATACAGACAGAGTAAGAATAACAGACGTACATACAGACAGAGTAAGAATAAAAGACGGACGTACAGACAGAGTAAGAATAACAGACGGACATACCGACAGAGTTAGAATAACATACGGACATACAGACAGAGTAAGAATAACAGACGGACATACAGACAGAGTAAGAATAAAAGACGGACATACAGACAGAGTTAGAATAACAGACGGACATACAGACAGAGTAAGAATAAAAGACGGACGTACAGACAGAGTAAGAATAAAAGACGGACATACAGACAGAGTAAGAATAACAGACGGACATACAGATAGAGTAAGAATAAAAGACGGACGTACAGACAGAGTAAGAATAAAAGACGGACATACAGACAGAGTAAGAATAACAGACGGACATACAGACAGAGTAAGAATAACAGACGGACATACAGATTACAGAAGACAGTCAGCAAACAGTCAAACGATATAGCCAGCAAGTCCCGTATGCTTTTTATACAAGTGTTAAAAGTTGACCGGAGTCACCCTGCCTGCAGCACACCCGTGTAGCCAATATGGGACCAATATTTCCCATATGGGTCGAATCTAACGCTGCCCATATAGAATAACTCCTGGTAGTGAGCTGTGTTGAAAGAGGTATAATTATTATTATTAATCAGCACGTAATCAGGTCAATTCCAAGAGGTCAGAGGTCAATTCCATGAGGTCAGAGGTCAATTCCAAGAGGTCAGATATATAAGACCTTAGGTATAAGTACCTGAGGTCTGGTCTGAGAATTCCGATTCCAATGATGAACTGCATCTGTTCGAAACCCGTCTGAAGGGTTGCGTCATCTAGCCTCGTGACCTCCTCTCCTCTTCGATCGGAAGACACGACACGACTCAGTCTTTTCTTCAGGCTGACCTTCAATCGCCCAGACCCTGTGGCCTCTGACGATTCGCCTCCAGAGCCAGATCCGCCGGCTGCTTGACCGAGACCGGACTCAGCAACCACTGGCTGCGTTGTCAACCGACATAATAATAATTATGCATAATCACATTCAGCTGTGTTACGTCATTAACAAGCGTCATATTTTATAGTCATATATTATATACTATATTCATCTAACCTCGTATGTGCTGAGTGAGTGGGTTCGACCCTCGTCCGGGGCGTCACTGCGTATGGACCTTGAGAAAATCCTTCACGCACTATATATTGCTCTGCAGTATAACTGCAATCTCGCCGTCGAGGCACTTCTGAGCAAAAGATGTTGGAAGAGGGGCGATATAAGATTTCAGAATATAAATAAATTCAAGTGCATACAAATAATTTATTGTATCATCTTGTATGCGTGCGTGAGTACAATTATGACTGCCATAAATTTCTTGACCTACAGAAACATCACGTCACTGTACCAAGAAACAATTGTTCACTTTGGGGCCGTTACGAATGAATGTCTTGATAGAACACAATAGACCTAGTAATCCTCTTTTCTCACCTTATAACTACACCTCTTCTTTGCTCGCACGCACCATCCTCTGATACTTTTCAATCACCTCTGATATCTGAGCACTTCAAGACTCAATCAATCCTATCCTGATTCTACTCTTTCGCCCCACACGACCACCATCAACACCGATTGCCACAGTAGCAACATACATGCTGTCTCCTCGACTTGACCTTCCCAGTTTTTAACATGACATCGTGGAACGAACAGATCAGTCTGTCTATTGCGGACTTGATTTTATATAGCGCCTGTGTTGTCTCCCTGACGTGACTTTGTGGGCGCTTAAAAATGTTCGAAGATTTACATTGCATTACATTGTCATCGCATCATTGGTTATCATTCTCGTTGTTTTCTTGCCAATATTCACTATCAGTATATATTGCCATCATATTTTCATCAATACTGTTTTTGTTACCAACAATGAAAAACCTTTCAATGCTGCTCCATGTCAATGCCCACAAGCAGTATTATGAATAATTTATCACACAGTGGTTGATATCTTTCGGGATGCTAAATACTACCACAGATCCTCGGATTTACCATACCTCTCGAAAGCAATCCACATAGAAGATTCCCATAGTTTTACTCACTTTTGACCTCTGAACTCTCTCTCTGGTTAGCGTGGAAAACTCTTGTCTAAGGCGAGGCATAATCGAAGGATAAGATCCCTACAAGAACGAAACATCCCACAAATTACCTTAGTTTGGCAAACTGGTGTAGAGATAGTAGTAGTAGGCCTAGTAAAAAATTGTTTAAGTATAGAGGAGACTTGGCACTCTTGATCCTTTTTTGATTTTTTCGAATTTGGAAAATATACTTAATAAGTAGCAAGTTTTATTAAGTTCCATAAAATAGCAATACCTTTTATCTATCTGAGTTGATCAAAACGGTTTTCACAAATAGAAATAGTAGCCAGAGCCAATGTATTCGAATAATATCGCATCCAACTGTGTGTATGTATGCGAGACACACTACACTGGCCTCCCATTGCTGAGCGCATTGCTTTTAAGACCATTACCGGTACCGACTCATCCTATTCTCCACCTTCCAATTCTCGGCCCAAACGAGATCCAACTTGACACCGATTTCTTTGCTTATTAGACGTGGCAGATACAATGAGTGACTACAAGGAATTTTAAGTTTAACCTTTGCACCAACGAATTCTCCATTCCGGCTAAAAATTGGACCTAATTAACCACATAGGCTGATTCCTACTGGGTGTCGATCTAACAGCTGCTGGCGTGGCTATATGATTGGAATTTATATACAGCAGCAATGCTCTTTTCGATTATTTCCTGTCAAATTAATAATTACGGGAAGATTTTTTGTTTTTAGCAAAATTATGTTTTCAATTTTGAGTGGCTAACATGTCAATCGAAAACAATATTTTAAACGATAGTAGGCTTATTAAGGTAATGAAGTTATCGAACCAATTGGGCCGACAGACTAGTACATGTTTTATGCATTATCCTTGATACAGAAAATCATGTACTAGTAACTTTTAGACCTAATATCTCACTCATTATGAGAACTGTTTTCAGTGTTACTGTTTAACGCTAAGGCTGTTTTATTGTCTATGTAACTGGCTGCGTTCGTCAACCATATTTTCTCAATAAACGGATATACGATCGAAATACTTTTATCCGATTTAAATGTGCATTACTTTGGACTCTGTAGTTAAAACCTGATCAAAATTTGGCAAAACACTGACTATTTATTTATCTGTCTTTCAAACGAGCGCTAATAAGCTTCGAGAACAGCACTAAGCAATGCGTGCAAAGACAAAAGTCTGCCCTACATGTATAGTCGAATGCTTGCTTTTGGCGGCTTTGCGTCTGGACCTGCCCATGCACCACTTGAAAGTGCGTCATTAGCCTTCCGTTATACAGTATATGCTTAGTATGCAAGGTTATGTCTTCATAGGCCATGTCGGCATGGGCAATACCTTTTGACGGCGATATTTGGCTGATGTTCTGGTTCCGTTTTGTCGATTGTCGTTGGCATCTGTCATGAATCGAAGAATCATTCGCCAAAGTCTCACAATGAGCTGCAATTAAGTACCGGGTTATTAAGTACGGTAATAGTATATTCGCCACCTTCTGTAGGCTAAAGGAGATGAACATGACTGACAAAACTCGTGTAAATTTAATGGTTAGCTATCGCTGAAATCACACAGGACTCATGGCGCCTCCCTCCGCCAATAATAACACATCTAATTAAAAGACAGACTACAGGATAATGTAATCATAATCACTTTATAAATGGGGTGAGAACAGACTAAAGACTATGTGGAACTTTTAATGCAAAGGTGAGAAATTACCATTTATAGATAACAGGGTTTCTGAAGCTATCCATCGTTCATTATTTCTTTTCTGTGTCCTTAGCATCTCCAGTTATGACCTGCTTACCTGAAGACCAGTTTTAGCGCTGAAACATCTCGGCGTCTGTTTCCCAGTCGCAAGCTTATCCCATCACCACTGCTGGGTTTTTAAATTGATACCATCGAGCCATACCCATCGCATATGTATCTTTATATATTATATATAACTGTGCAATATGACAGGCCTAACTATAGCAGCGAACAAGAACAACACCTTATATACTTTCTGTGCACATGTATATTTCGGGCTTTTGTGCTTGCTGACCATACTCATAGCATAGTTGCATGAATAAATCTTTAAATATCTAAGAATAATAAACAAGATAATAAACGGATAATAAATAAATAGGAACCATAAATAAATGGGAACCACGATTAAGAACTATAAATAAATCTTTAAATACCTAAGAGCCAATGCAAATGGTTTCATGTGTCTCATATTAAATGACTTCTAAAGGGCAAATATTTAGAAGAAACAGCTCAGTCTACTGAGTCACGTAATCGTAATCTCCCAATTTCTAAAGCGCCACTTGAAGCTAACAGCGCGCCGCGTCAAATCGAAAGGGTTGTCCAAAAGATAGTTCGGGGGAGGTCAGAGTCCGGTTTTCAGGAGGTCAGCAGGAAGACAGAGTACCTGTTAAGGAGGGTGTCGTTTTGGTCGAGGATTGACAGATGGAATATCAAGTAAGGAGTCTGGGCAAGAGTTCCTGAAAAGGTGAGACTTAAGTTTAGAATGGAAAACCCGGGTTGTAATAGATACGTCTGTCATTTATAAGAGAACGTTTCCAATCGAACTTGCATCTAGTTCTTCATCGGGTGTTGTTCGCAGAAGAGGAGAACGCGGTTCTTTCCTGGTGAACTGCGGAGGAACATTAGTTGGCCGGAAGTAGACTTTACATAGATCGGCGTAGGAATACGCGTCTTTAGCCGCATTACCTGTTGAAGGAGCGCTCACCGCCTCGACGTTAGACATTATACCTACAAAAGTCCAGCTGCTGTAATCAATATGTCATAATTACGTCATCGTGTAGGCGGACGCTATCACTTGCAGACGCTCCACACTATCCAGGCTTTTTGGTTTGTAGGTTTTGAACGTGATGTCATCTGGCCACTTTGGAATTTAAATGTTTAAGTTAGCTTCAGTATTATTCCAGCCCTGCTCTGACCATCATTGCCACCTCCAAATTGGAGCAGTTCGTTGTTTCTGTTTTGTTAATGCTTACTTAAGTCTCCCTAGCTCTCCAAATACCCTCTGCCAATCATTAAAGCGTGTCTATCGCCTATTCCTGCCTACTCCTCCTATCGTCAGCCAGTACAAGATTATCCACATATCCATGCGACCTCTCTTCTTATATGTTCCGATACAGCATTCATTTCTATGATAAACTGAAGAGGATTAAGGCAAGATCTCTGATGTACGTACACCCATTTCTGATCTTGAATTTTTCTGCTTTACCCAAACCGCTCCTCGCCGAAGTTCTTGCGTCCTAATAGACCCTACATTGATTTCACGAGTGGAACCATTTTTCAGAAATTCCCGTTTGCCCCAAACTTCAGGGTGCAACCGTTTTTGGTACTCCATTAAGACATTCTGGCAGATCAACAAAGGTTCAGTATATCTTGCTGTGTTCCATTAAATGCTGCTTAAATTCCTAACGTCATGAGTCGTTGATCGACCTAAGTGCCAGTCTGCGCTTGAAGCCCCTGTGCTATAGAAAATTTGTCCAAATTATAGCCGATGTATATAACCCATAACGAGAGGCAGCCAAAAGACAACCCCAGCTGTTCTTACTTCAAACCTATATAAATAACTATAACCGTCTGAACGTACATGGAATGAACCATTTGGACAACAAGACAAAATGACTTACTTTTTGTTGCAATGCAGAGTCGACCAATTCTTCATCTAAAAATCACGCTATAATAGAGAGAATGTGATTAGATCTACCATTATGTTCTAATTAGTCCAACGTGTTTACCTCATTCCTACATCGACTTTAAAACGCTAAGCCAGAGCATTCATGTGTCATGTGTGAGCTTATTGCAGGGTAGCATCAGATATAAAGCCTGCACCAATATGATTCGCTACATACACGTATGCGTAGGGCGCTTAGGTAATTCTATTGTGTTTTATAGAGGCCTATTCTATATATATATATATATATATATATATATATACAGCCGAATATATCTAAGTCGATTCAACAGGTGGTTTATGTAGTCTGCGCATGCGCACGTCGAAAAGTTCAGTTACATTTAGACCTGAGGCATTAGCAGTGCCTCGCTGCTGCGTGGCAGGTCCTTGGAATGCAATAAAAAATGGACATGTCGCTTGGCTTAGACTACAGCAGAGGCCTATTAGGCCTAGACATAATCGTGACCGTGGCAGACACCACCGCAATACCGTCAGCAGATTCTTATAGCTGTTCACGCATGACTGATGTATGATGTCTCTCGTATATTATGTTATCATGACGATACATAGTAGGAATAATGATACCGTTATAATATTAATTCTGTTGATCCCTATTGCCCGTCTATACCTGCGCTTGTAATTAATTTAGCTAGGCCCTACTTCGACTTCACTTCTTAGATATACCTTGACTACGATCACTCTCCAACGGGGCGTTCATTTTGCGCTGAATTTTTCGCCTATGCACATTCTTCCGCGACCCCTTTACGTGCAGTCGCCAGGTTGGATTCGTCCAAAGTCATCAGTTTCATTAATGCAGCGCGATGCGGGAAGTGTGGACAGTGGAAGTGGCGAATCCGGTGCAGAGAGCATGAACGTGGATATAATTATATGCTCTATTTAAACATTCACTCAATTATTAATAATATCATGCCAGGTAAAATTAAGCTATTGATCACTGTATCACGAAATTATACTGTTAATCTCATCCGATTCCTTTAACATTAAATAATCCAGCCACTATTGCATCTCCACCTTTTGATCTGTTGAGTACTGAACATCAATTAACGCACTGACTTTGTTAATCAAGCAGCAAGGTTCGTGTCTTTTCCTATTGTATCGGTTGGCCATGGTGTTGATTTCCCAGATATCTTTCCTCATTTACCTTAATGGTGTGAGTAACTGCTACCAGGCCTGGTAGCCGATTGACTGTGGACCGATGGCTTTGTTTAAAAGCGATGGTTGGATGTGCATAGTTCCGCACCTAGGATCGAGGGACCTGGGCCCGCCTGCCCAGTCAGCATCGGCTAGACAGGCGTTATTCTTCGCAAGAGCTTCTCCCTCCCTCTCTCTGTCTCTCTCTCTCTCTTTCTCTTTCTCTTTCTCTCTGTCTCTCTGTCTCTCTGTCTCTCTCTCTCTTTCTTTCTCTGTCTCTCTCCTCTCTGCTGCCTTTCGGTGGCGCCTGAAAACTTTCCTTTCTCCGTTTAGCTATGTGTTGAGCCATAAGCGCCTCTGATATCGAGTGGCGCTATATAAGCTTTCCATTACATTATATTGCATTGTGTTCTGCAGCAATCTAGGGGCCTGGTGAATAACTCTGTAACATTTTAAAAGGAGCAATTCATCAGCAAAACTATTAGAGTAACGAGTGGCGGTCGACAGAAAAGTTTCTATGTTTGCACCATATATATATATATATATATATATATATACATATATATATATATATATAGGCCGACAGGCAACTGCGAAAATAATTAATGCGATCTCTCTATAGGGTCATACTACTCCAAACAAGCTTAATTCATCAGTTAATTAGTGTGGTCTAGATGTCTTGTGTTTTGACAACAACAGACAATGGGCCTATTATGCCATTATAATTAAGGAATCTGACCGAGTGGATAGACTAGTCTTCGTTGTAGTAAGCAATCTAGCGCCACATATTTATGTGTATGTAGGCCTACTTCACCATTATAATATGCATACACATTGTGTTTGCTTATATATATATATAATATGCATACATATATATATATATATATATGTGTGTGTGTGTGTGTTCGGTTCATTGTAGTATCCACTGGTTATATATACACATATTGTATATTTATTACATTGTAACAATATCCATGGTTGCAGTTTCAACAATCAGTCTTCAGTCTTCTGCCACAAGATGGTTGAACTCTGCGCTTCTGCCGAATCTCCCTGCTACTCCGTAGACGTCGTTGCGTCGATGTCCGTTGAGAGAACTTCTTGCCCTACCAATCCTTTTAATATACTCATCCCATTGCAGGGCCTCATCACAGACTGGTTTCCGCTCGTTGATCCGGTCATCGGCGGTCTTAGCCTTATACCGAAGGCCCTCTACGTCGTCTGACTGGCGTGAGGCCATCAGGGCCTCATCATCGTCGGTGCCCTGTGGTGGGTCGCCTGCTCGTTCCAAAGACTTTGACTTGACAACCATCGCCAGGGTAGACACGATCATCAGGACAATCTGCAAGACTTTGGTATTCATGGACCTGAAAAAACCCAGAAACTGTAGCCATTTATGCTTAGTATTTCATGTTTCTTGATTTATTGTCCTTATTAGGCGTTGCGCTCTTGGTCTGTTATTCTGAATAAGAGGTAAACAATCTCAATCGTAATGCAATGTAATGCAAATCTTTGAAAATTTCTCAGCGCCCACAAAGGCCACGTCAGGGAGACCAGTTTTTCATCGGCCCTAGGCGAATCGTAGCTCCTGTGAATCGGTTATAGTCTTTTAGCATACGAGTTTCTTGATAAATAATTTTTGAAATGGTAGAACAGCGCAGGCGTGAATGCTACTATTTACACTAAACAGTTAAGAAAATGTGAACTTTGTGAAAATGACAAGCTTACACAAATGCCTAGTTTTTGGTACTTCAAATTGATCGCTGGTCGCATTTTTATTAAACGACTTAATTAGGCTACAAACGTCTGCGTAAGCCTACATAAGAGAAACTATAACTGGGCAGAATCTGCTAATTCCAATTACGGCATGGGAATGATTGTAGTCACAAGTTCACAACATCAGTAACACACAAAGCTTTAGACCACTGACAGGCATTCTGTGCTGGCCTACACGCATATTCAGTATTTAAGGTCTGACAGGCAATATAAATAGTTAACTACTACGATTGTCAACTTGTAGGCTACCCAAAGTAGGCTTATTTGTTAAGTAGTTAAAAGCAGTCAACTACGTACACTCCTTCAAAATCAGTTGGAGCTTAACTATAGTGGTTAAACCACGAGTCTGAATTTTCTGAGTAGATTTCGAAAGATTTCAGTTGCACATTTAGCTGCCTCTAGTAAAGTCTATAGTGTCTCCAGATAAACTGAAGAGGATTAAGGCAAGATCTCGGATGTACGTAGGCCTAATATGATACTATCACCATCGTTGGTCATCATGTTGCATTTGTGGCAATGAATTGGAAGGAGTAAAACATTTTTTAAAGAATGTTGCATGCTGTTTTAAGCCTTACATGTAAGTAGTACCTCTGCCAGCTTGATCGCGTGAGGCCCAAATTTAATGCATATTCCTATATGCCATGGGATCCATTATTCCATAGCCCGCATATGGTTTAAAGTTTTTTCATTACTTTTATAGAGCGTTTTGGGTCAGGCTTCACGCCATCTTTATAGCCTTCTATCCGTCGTGCTCTTTCGGGTGCAATCTCCGTTCTTTAGACCAATCTTGGTACCTCGGACTTGGATCTCTTCTGCCCACCGCCATGTTCACGAGTCTCGTGGCCCTTTGCCTTGGATTGATATTTCAAACACGATTCGCTCTTTCATCTTAACATCAAGTATTTCTCTTTCTACCCTTAATCTTAGGATCCTTCCTTTCCCCACAGCGCCTCTGATTATGTTGTTCTGCGAGCTTTAGAAATAATCAATCCGTAAATAAAATGCAGTATAGAACACCAAACACTTTTATCTGTAACATTTCTGTCTAACGACGTCCTGTCGTATATATGTATATATATATATCAAAGATGATTAGGGATGGTTTGTGTCAGCATCTACCGCAAACAAAAGTCATTATGGCCTAAGATGGGACAAGCTGACGTGCTTCGTCACATTCAAATAGTGTCGGAAATGCACAAGCGCCTTTCTTACTTATGCCTGTAAGTAAGTGTGTATGTAGCCTAAGTATGTACTTTATTGAACCGTCTGCAGGCGCACTGCAAGGATATCAGATATGAACTACCACAAAATGTGAAATCACAAAGTAATCATAATAAGCAATTAAAACAGACGTCCGCGGAGTTCTGAGAGAGTTTAGAGAAAGTGACCGATAGGAATGCCATATACGTATGCCAGCGCTCATTAATAAGCTGGTGCCCTACACTTATAGCTTGCAAGTGGCGCCTTTAAAATTTATATTTTAAGACTATGATTACAATAACGCTAGGGCCCTACTACTGCTGAACCTAATTAACCTGTGTAATATACAGACGTTTCTCGCAGGAATTCAAAGACCTAAGAGTCCCGATTGTCAGCTAAAGAAGATATAGGCCAAACATAAGTGACTACCAGAACTAATTCAACGCTAATAAATTTACCTTCGATGTTGTTCCGCGAACCAGAAAAACTTTATGTGCAGCCTTTGTTGAACCCTTCGCCTTATATTAGTTGCTGGTAGAAAAGCAAGAGCAAGTGTCCGAGAGGGATGCAGCTTTGTAGGCTTTTGAACTTAAATCTGAGCCCAGATATATAGGCTATGGCACTGAACCGTCCCTGCATTCATGTTACCCAATAGGAGGTGAATAGCATCGATCGTTGGACTGCATCGGTTGAATGGTCGGCGGACAACTGAATACGTCGTACGTACGCGTGTTGATCGTAATCTTAAAACTTCTAAAGCACCACTCGAAAGCCAAGCCCAGGACATCAGCTTATTCGTGTCAAATCAAATGAGTTGTCAAAAGGACAGTCGAGGAAGGTCAGAGTCCGGTCTCCAGAGGGTATAGGCCTACGCTTTATGTTTCTGTTCTGCTGTAATTGAGTCTTGAATTGGAACACAGTTTACGTACAACGATAATAATGCTGAGTTTTCTTCACTCATGTAACATAAATAGGAAAGACAAGCCTAAAATATAGTGGCAGGTCAAGAAGCTTTCAGCAGAGGCAGTAAGTAATTCTGTACTCAACTGCACAGGTTTTATGGCCTTACCAGAACCCAGGGCTTTTCTCACCTTTTCTTTGTTATATTCTAGACGATGAGTCTGTGATTATCATTTTTCATTGGTATCCCAAGTTTACCATGACTATATCTTGTGTACAAAAAAGTCGTAGGGCCTAATCGTAATCGCAATCTCAAAATCCACGCAAAGGGCACCAGATAATTCACAAGCGTTGCCGCGTTGCGTAAAGTTGTAGGGGTCGCCCCAAGGTATAGTCCGAAGGTTCTATAGTCTGGTGTGAAGAGTGTCAGAGGAAGCAGAGTAGATGTTAGGCAGTGTGTCGTTTAGGAAAATTTGGAAGATGGATGCATGGTCAGGTGAATCGGGGAAAGAGTTATTGAAGAGGTGAGACTGAAGCCTGACAGGCAATCGTGTCTTTCCAGCTAGTGTTCTTACAACTCAGATGTACGTGGGCGTGACCGCATCAATTGTCTCTGGATGTCCGTCTCAGGAATGTATACCTGTAACGTGTAAGGCCTACCCGTTTCCTGTCACATCAGATGATTTAAGGCCACGCAATCAAAGGAGCGATAATTATTACAACGTCCTGAACAATAATGTTATAATTATGTTGAACGTGTTATGATCATCATCATGATAGTCATAGCCATGTTTGTGTTTCGTTATGTATTATTATGCTGGTTCGTATAATTAAAGGACATGTAGAGATCACGGGAAACGTACAGGTTCTGTACGCCGTGTCCGAATTGCTGGGAGTAGGTCAATTAAGTGGTTACTACCCCAGATTCACCTACAAGAGTGTTGCTATGTTGAGGAATTCTTAAGATTCCAAGAAACGCTCTTTTAACCGACCTCTGCCTCTTTTTTCACAAAGCGGATCATATGCCTATGCGTGGAATATAGGGACTAATATGAAGTTTTTGTGGACGTCACGCGCCTAGGAGGGAGGGAGGTTACACATTTGTGACGACCACTGATAAGGGAAGAAAGTCTAAGAAATGGGACATCGCATCAAAACACTTAATTTTATTACAAAACTTTCACTACGTTAAACAAGTTCCACTTAATCAATCGATCAATCACAAATACTTAATACATAGAGCCTTTTCAACATATCTGCTCAGAGGCGCTTCAATCAACAGTAATTGTAACCACAATTTAGCAACACTAATTACAAACATTGTATTCTTAATTTTTTGCTTGTTTGCTCTAATGCTCGGTGTCAATTTTGGGATTTTGGAAGTGAGGAAGCCACTCTATAACACACAAGCAAGAACCAGTGAACCCGCAAAACGTAATAGGCCGCAGTGAGTCGCTGCCTGCTATTAATCGGAAACGAAGTAATTAATGGAGAGAGTGTAGATTGGATAGTCGAAGAAGAACTGGCTCTTAATGGAATATCCACTGAACAGAATGATGAGATACAAGCTCTCCCTATTTTTTACATGAAGGAGCATTATGCTTTGCCGTTGGATAATGGAAAAGCATAAAGTTTCAAGTTCTTGTTTTTAAACACTTTTTCAAGGCATGGATTCTCTCAGTGCTTTCATTGTGGAATGCATATTGAGCGTAGGCCCTAATAATTATACGTTCTCCACTTTCATCCTTCTAGGCTACTACATAGGCCTATAGTTTTATCTATTTTAATAGTCATTTTTATTAATTAGAAGAAAATTTTCATATGACATTCTGGACATGTGTTTTTTTCGGAGATGGGTTTTTGCACAGCACATATTTTAGGGGTCATGACTTTGTGACGGTGGGTAACGTCATTTATTGACGGCTCTTAAGCCTATCTGACGAATCTAAAACCGCGATATGATCGCTATTTGCTGTGTGGATAAAGGAAAAAATACGTGAAACAATGCGTATTTTGTCGATTATGGCAACAAATAGCTAAATACCTTTAGGTCTAGGTGGCGGATCTAATAGTTCAGGTAGCGGATCTGAAATCCGAGGTGAATTTGACCACTGGAGTGCAGGCGCTGAGGAACATAGGATCATGTAGGCCTACCGGCTCCTGTGGGATTGCTTCTACGAAGGCGTAATTAAGACGAAACTTATTCAAGGTTATATGTTTTGTCCACTGTATACAGCGCGCTCGCATCTGGGAGGCGGATTGAAGACCTTCTTAGAATGTACGCGGTCACTGTTATCCGCAATTTCGGGGGCTTACAGTGTGAGACGGAGATGAAACAGTTGGCTGCTGTTGCAGGCATCACGTGTGCCTTGACGGATGGACATTGGTCGACCAATAGAGTGCTGATAAGTAGTCTCCAGCACGCGACCAGAGGCCATCTAATTAGACTTTCGGCGTTTTTATTAGTGCTGGGTGCGGAACCTCTAGCGCCGCAAATCGACCAACTTTGCATTTCAAATGACGGCAAATGGAAATCCGAATGGCCACAGAATTTGCATCATCGAACGTCATTCATACATTCGATGTCATTTTTATTAACTCTCTCCCAAATTTACTCGTACCTATTATCACGTTCACCTTTTATCACTTGAGCGATGCTCGTTCTTGATATGTTCAAACAGGCCCGCCTATAGAGCGGCAATTCCCCCTCAGTGAACTTATGAAACATATTGCAATCTGTTTAATATAGAGGATGATTAAATGGATTAGTGCCTCGTTAAGTATAAAATCACTGACATTTGACGACAAAGGTTTAAATTTCAAGTATCTGAATAATACCTAATAAATCATTATTCTGCTAAGCGGCCGTAAGTCCTCTGCCTATATAGTTCGGAATGTCTCTGCCTATTATCTTCTCATGTGGATTTGCGTGTTTGACCCTGCTCAGGATTTCTATGTTTGAACTGAAATAAACGAATGTTATTATCGGCCTCCACCGCTGACCCCATCTTCGCCTAGTCATCCGTCTCTCCAGCATGCTTATCACTAAACGACTATACAATGTACTGAATCTGGTAACCATATATGATGTGTCCTTGGTGTCTGTCCTTTGATGCCGGTTGCAGAGCTTAACATAACTAGTGTCTTTTCTGGCACACGTGGTCAAATAAATTCCCCCAAAAGGTGCAATATAAATACCCAGAACAAAAGAGCCGAATAAATGTCATGAAGAAAAAATAAGCATTTAATTTATAGGTTTATAAAGCCTTCATTGAACGGAAGCCAGAGAGGCGCCGGATAGTAAGGTACGAACCAATGAGGAAAGGGGTGTTGATCCAAATGCATTGTGCCATGGTCGCCCAGTAGGTATAATACGCGCTATCTGGGACAATTGACCATAACATAGCGCAAAATAACCCACCTAATAGGTTGCCAAAACGTTTTTTTAACCTATAACCAGGTTAAAAATAGTCAATTCCTACACAAACCTAAACCCCTAGGTCAAACAGCAACCAACAGACTAAGAAAAACGCCAGGAAATTTCCAATAGTTTCGATGATGAGCCACAATTCATGCACAAAGGCCCTGGTCAAAACGTCCGCCAACAGGTCAAAAGTCACGGGAATTTCCAATAGTTTCGATGATGAGTCATCACGAGGCCACCAAGTCTTCATAATCAATCCAAGAATTAAATGACTCAGGATAACCAAGCCATTTTACCAGTGATTTGTTTCCTCGTTTGCTGATAACTTTTTCTATTCTAAATATTTTGTGAGTAGTCTTTTGTAGCTCCTGTTCGTAAAATGAGCCCTGTATTTCGGAATTCAGCCTCAAATCAAGTCTAATACCAGGACCAGTAAACGAATGTCCCGGAAAGTGCATCTCACCTGGATATTTAGCCCACGGCAGCTTAATATCGCTGGTAACCGAGTTTGAAGATCCAACTAAATCACCACCTTCAGAAGACTTCACGAATTGTGTCTTTGTCTTTCCACATATATCACATGTGCGTCTAAGCATTGACCGTCCATTCTTCGTTGTAACATTTTGAATATTTTTAGTTTCAGTACGAGTTTTATACTTTACGCAATACATCCTTTTTAAATACAATTATATACATTTAAAATGGAAGTCAAAGATTTATCGTGGAACGACGTATTATCTAAGAGATTCAATGACCCTCTTTTACCTAGAAGTATAGGAGGGTTAATCGTAGGAAAGTCCGGATGCGGTAAGACGACTTTATTGTTGAACCTACTTCTAAGACCAGGATGGCTAGACTACGACAATCTGCAAGTATTCGGAGGATCTCTCTTTCAACCAGAGTATAAAATACTCAAGCAAGCATTTGAAGAAAAAATACCGAAAGAATCCATCATCGGGCTATTCAATTGCCAAGACGAGACCGTGAGACTAAATGCTCCGCAGGCCTTAGTAGTTGAGGCAATGGCTAAACACTTGTATAAAAAAACTGATATCTGCTGTAAGTTCTTCGAATCGTCTGAAGACGTGCCAGATCCGAGAGACTTAAATCGTGACTAGAAAAAACTTGATGATTTTCGATGATTTACAGTTAGAAAAGCAAAATAAATGTGAGACCTACTACATCCGGGAAGGCATAGTAACGTTGATTGCTTCTACCTCGCTCAATATTATTTCAAACTACCCAGACAGACGATCAGAAAGAATGCAAACTTTAACTGCTTGTTTCCTCAAGACCAGAAAAATATTAATCACATTTGCTACGATCACGTAAGTACAGACATATCTAAGGATGAGTTTAAGAAACTATGTGAAACGCCTGGGAGCAATCTCATGGATTTGTAGTGATAGATCAGACTAGTAATAAGAATAACGGCAAGTATAGATGCGGTTTCGATGAATTCTACATTCCATTTTTTTAAACTGTTATATTATAAAAATGGAATTGCTTCTACAAAAGATTGCAGACTACACCAAAAGGATCGCTCCTTACACAGAGCCAAAGTCATCGTTTTACATATTATAGAGTGATAAGAGATCGCGAATAAGGACTCGATTCAATCCGCTGATTCAGTTCGATAAAGGTAAAAAGTACGAGATGGCTCTTGTCAATCTAGAAACATATATTTCATTCCCAAACATCGATGAGACTAACAACAACTTTTCGTATTCGCCGAATGGTGGAGGTATGTTTGTTACTATAACCATTCCCGAAGGCAGCTATGAAATTATAGACATTAACGAATACGTCCAGAGAATCATGAAAGAAAACGAGCATTATGATATGGTTAACGAAGAATACAATATTAAGATAGAAGTAAACAGCAGTACGTTAAAGACTGTTGTACATCTAGCGGATAATTACATGGTTGATTTTTGGGCGTTGAATTCTATCGGAAAGTCTTCGGTTTCGATAGACGGCGTTATTCAGCAGGGCACCAAGAATCGGAGAATATAGTGCACATAATGAGTGTCAGTAATCCGAGGGTAACGTGCGATATTATCGGAGCATCCTATAACAACGGAACGACTGATTATTTATTACTTTTTCTCAAATGTAGGGCCTGGGTACAAGATTATCGAAACGCCTAGGAATTTGATATATTTTCCAATCACCCTATCCACGATTTCGATAATGGAAATGTCTCTCACAGACCAAAATGGCCAACTAATTAATCTACGAGGTGAGGAATTAGCGTTGAGGTTTCACATAAGAGAGACTTAAAAATTTTATATATATAAAATGAGTCAATACACAAATGTCAAAGTTAATATTTCGGAAGGACAAAAAGACAAAATCAAAAGATCTCTAGAAGCGGAAACCGGCGTTAGCATTGGACTAAAGCACAACGATTTAAATGGAACCCACGTTTTAGCTCTTACACAGGCGCAGGTTAGCAAGTTCGGTAAGGCGTATCAGGATGGAAATGGCGCGACTATTAAAATGAGTAAAACGCAATTGATACATAATGCCAATGTCGAAGGAGGCTTTATCGGCGCTATTTTACCGTTTCTAGAAACTGCGAGTAAATTTCTGCTATTGAGCGTATGACCAAGCTTAGCAACGGGTGCATTAACAGGAATAGGTGCAGCGGCTGGATCAAAAGTCATAGACAAAGTCACCGGATCAGGTGGTGCAATATATCTCAATAGTCGAGGTAAAAACTACAAGTGCAACAAGGGCACGGTCTTTAACTGAAGCCATGGCAAGGTTCTGGACTTGATGGTGTGGGAGAAGGTCTGTATCTGAAAACAGGCTCTGGATTCGAAAACGGTGAAGGACTTATCCTTAGACCAGATTCGCCGTTTAAAAACATTCCACTTCTCGGATTGTTACTATAATTTTTTCTTATCTCAGCTTAAATAAAAGTCATTCCAATATAAAATGTATCATTATCCGATTCACAAAATGCTGTGGACGAAACCCAAAACTGAAAAATCTACGAGAACACAACCGAGATCCGTCACGTGGAAGGCGTGTGAAGGTATGTGGGATGTCAAGTATAGACCTCAAAGACAAATGGGTGGTTTAAGGTGGGAGTTTTTTGCTCAATCTACAATAACTATTCATTCTCATGAGACAGTTGTTTTACCGTTAGGCTTAGGTGTCTAAATGACGAAAGGATCGTGTAAAGTTTCGCTCCATCCGGAATTTATAGAAGCGGGTTGTCGCCTGCTGAGCGATACCGTTACTGGATTCATGGAAGACATTTTACTCGATATTAAGAATTTTAGAGATCTTGGAGCTGTCACCATAAACGAAGGAGACTCATTATGTTTTGTCAATTAGCGCGTCAACGAATAAAACTTGAATTCCATTAAAAAAATATTCTTCGATATTAAAAAATGGAATTGAACAAAGCAAACACCTATCGCCTTCAGAAAATATCTGAAATTCAACAGGAAATCTTACGAGAAGGCGAAAAGAGAGAAATAGTTTGTAAAAAATATCAAAAGAATGTTAAAGTAGTCTATGCTTTGGGGGGTTTGTTTGCCCTTACATCTTCTGGACTCGGTGTATTAGGCGTAACTTTTCTAAGTACCGTCGTAGCCGCATCAGCTGCAACGGTCGTGGTAGCTTTATCCGCTGGAGCTGGAGCATTGTGTTTGATAGGAAACCAAATCCGCCGAATATTATCGCTGCGGCAAGAAAAACATGCAAAGATCAGGGCTATAGCCGAAGGGAAACTCAATTCGATCAGCGACCTTGTTTCGAAAGCTTTAGATGATAATAATATCTTAGACTTGGAATATTCTGTTATTCTAAGTGAAATTTAATCAGATGAAGGAAGAGGTTTGAAGTCAAAGCAATGCCAACATAGATGAAGCGACGAAACAATCGTTCATTAGGGAAGAGGCAATCAAAAACGTATTGAACACTAAGTGAACGTAAATTTGCGTTTTATGTTTTACGTTTTATGCTTTATGTTTTATGTGTTACGTTTAAATATTATGTTTCCAAGTTAAAAATGTCGTTTCTAAAAATCAAAGACCCAGCCAAACGTGATTTTATCGTTGAGAACTTTCTCAAGACGAAGCAAAATATTAGACAAGACTCGTTATCCGAGAAAATAGGGGACATTGGGCTTCAGGGAGAATTAACAAAAGCGTACAAACCGATAATCGACTCTCAGTGTGGAATATTCAAAGAATTAGGTACTATAAAAGAGAACTCTATGGCAACAGCTGAAGCGCTTCGAGCATTGCCAGCATCGATATTGGCGTCGTTGAAAGCGATTCAGTTCCCACAATATCCCTCAATAGAGGTGTTTGCGGACGATCCCGTTTCAGATATTAGACTTTTGGAATTAGGTGATATAGCAATACAATATTTAAAAGAATACGCTACAAACAAGAAGTCGACGGATACGACCTTCGGAATATACTCTAAAGATGGGCAACTTCACATCAGGGACAGCCCAATCACGGTCGGAGGTGATGATATCACGGTTGGTAATACCACCTACAAGGGAACTCCGGGGCTATGGCAATTGATGACGATGAAGGAACCAAACAAGTCGATATACAGTCAAAACGATCTGGATAAGTACTGGGAAATCCTTGAATCGACGGGTGCCTTGTATCTACCGAAAAATCCTAATAAACCCAAATCGTCAAGAGGTGCAAAATATTGAAAAATCATTAAGTCATTGCTCGAACGAAAGCTCTCGACCCGACAAGGGAAGTTTTCAACGGGCGAAGGAGTCGTAGTTCTCCCACAAGACCCTAATGCGCTAGTGGATATGCTAACTCTTCGATCGATTCTCTAGCTTCAGAGCGGGAAATACAGGATTGAGAAACGAGATAGTCGGTATCTGCGATGAGTTACTTCGACAAAATGCGATAAATACGTTAGAGTAGAAAAATTTAATGATACAATTATAAAATGATTGTCGTAACTAAGAGAAGATTTACTAAAAGATACGTCGTAGGAGGCGCTTGAATATTTGATTCGATATCAGGATTTTTCAAAAGAGTGTTATCTTCGACGAATGCGGCGAGACAGGTAGCAACAACCGCATTAAGTGCTGGGAAAGACGCTGCAACGGAGATTGGAAAAAAAGCCATAGATGTTGGTAAGACCGTTGCTATCAATGTTGGAAAGCGATTGGTGGATAAAGCAGCGGCAAAGATGTTTAATCCACCGCCGCCGCAATCAGCCGTACTCAGCCAACAGAGCAAGGACGCGTTAAAAAGTCTAATATCCTCCGATGGAAATACGAATATAAATAATTTACTATCCGGTAACGGCGGCGCTGTATCGATCCAAGATCTGGTGCGTGGATCTGGAATGAAGTGGGCTTAAAATAAAATCTTGTTATATTAAAAAATGCAGCCAGTTATTCTAAGATTTCCTGAAAATACTATTATAGACGAGGGAGTTGAAAGATACAAATGGCACGAGTACGAGCCGGTAGCGGGGACGAATCTGAACAGCTCTGGGGAAATTCGCATAAATATCAAACTTTACGATCTTTTCAGCCATCCCTCCGAGTCATACCTGCTTTTCGAAGGTAGACTGACTAAAGCAGATGGAACAGATTACGCTAATGCCGATGCTGTGGCTATTACCAACAACGGACTCGTGCATCTCTTCAGCCAAATATTGTATTCCCTGTCGAATCAAGACATCGAAAGCGTGTTTCATCCGGGGCAAGGCACAACTATGCTAGGGTTGCTGAAATATCCCAACGACTTCGCTCTCGCACAAGGACCTAACCAATTATGGACAAAAGACACAGCCGCGACTGCCGTTATAGCCGACAACTCAGGATTCGCCACCAGACAGGCATATCTCATTCATAAACCAACTGCCATGGGCACATTTAGCTTCATAGTATCTCTGAAGCACAATTTTGGATTCTGTGAGGATTGCGATAAGGTAGTCTACGGCATGAAGCAGACTTCGTTCGCAAATCCGACGACGACACCGTCTTCAGGTTGGCCACTGCGGCGGCTGGCAAACTCAACATCAATCAAATTTCGTGGTTTATGCCTCGTGTCATTGCGGCCGACATGGAAAAAATGCAGCTGTATAATGCGATCGAATCAAAGGCAACATTACCAGTAGCCTATCGAGCTCATCTTTGCGATACTGTAGCGGTTACTCAATCTACCACATTAAGTTGGCGACTTAGCGTAAAGACATCACCGGAAAAACCGAGGTACATTATCGTTGGATTTCAGACGAATCGAAGCCTTAGTCAAGAAGCTAATCCATCAATTTTCGATCATTGCGATATTAAAAACATGTACGTGATGATGAACCAAGAAAGATACCCAGCAGTCGATTACAACCTATCATTCCCGAATCAGCAATTTTTGAGAGCTTACAGAGATGCCGCGACCTTTAGCGAGAAATTCTATGGGATGGACCAACTCGCGACTCAGAGCAACATTACGCCGGCTGATTACAAAGATTTATATCAGCTGTTCGTTTTCGATGTATGTAAACAATCCGGGCGGTAACTGTCATCTGTCGTAGACATCCAGATCAAGGCTACTTTCAATGCTGCGGTGCTGCTTGGAACGGAAGCTTATGCAGTTGTCATTTCAGATAAATTGCTAAATTTCCAATCATACGGTCGGGGGTTGAGCGTTGTATATTAATGAAAATATTTAAAAAAATAAAAAAAACATGAAACTCTCACAACTGAAATTGTTAATGAAGGAACACAGTATAAAAGGCGCAAGATTTATGAACAAGCCAGATATGTTAAGGATACTCGTTGAGAAAGGTGTTTTACCGGAATTAGAACTACCAGAAGAGAAGGTGCTGGTGAAGGAGAAAAAGGAAGTACTACCCAGATACGAATATCTAAAAACGAATCGTAATAATCCGATAAGCGTTGAAATCTTTGACAGAGATACGAACGAAACCACCACTTACCCATCGTTGTATAAGGAAAGTATGGCGTTTAAAATCGGTACGAACACGATACAGGATAACAACGGTAAAGTGTAGAGAAATAGATTCGAGATCAGTGTGTTGACACAAAGTTTTATTCATAATATTTAAAATGGGAACTCGTAAATTTATAGATTTCGAAACTTTGGAAGTTTCGTAAACGTAGTTTACACAGTTAAAACGAAGCAATATCTGTACGGTACAGTAGGCTATTTCTACCTGATTACGGTATTTTCCCCGGATGAGACGGAATATTACATGAGCGTATTCGAGGGGTCGTGGGATAGGCCCATTCACGATAAGCTGGAAACGGACAAGACATTTACTTTTACAAAAACGAGGATAGAAACGGAACCGGGTTGCAGCACGTCGCATATCGTGGAATCTGGAGATAACGAAGTTGTTGATCTTGTGATTTAAATTTTCAATGATATTTCTCATTGAAAATCTTAGTCATCATACACGAATAACGGCATCACGCTTAATCCTGGCTTCCCGGTTCAGCCTGGAGGCAATCTAACTTATAGGTCTGATATTTTCCAACTGAATCGATTAAGAATTCTTGGTAAGTATTTCCTAAATAAGTGTTATTAAGCGACGTGTAAATAATAACCTCTGGTCCTTCATAATTGTATGCGATTGTTCTCCAGTCGGAAATCCTTTCGTTGTTCTTTTTCCTCTCCCTCAAGCCGATCTTCCAGATTCTTACTGCGGTTGGACACTTGATAGATATCCACGTTTCCATGGTTGCGCTAACCTCATACACCCATTCTCCTTCATCTTTGAATGCACGAAAGGCATTGTTATACGGAGATGAAGCACTGGCGTTTGCTTGAAAACCATAATTACCAGTGTCTGAAGTTAACCTCGGCACGTAACCGGCGTAACATTTTCCTTCTTGTGTGAGATCGGCCAGCGTTGGTTTCCACCGTAGCATCCAGACGGCGGCTGTTTCAGCACCAGGACTCGTGGATGTAATATGGAATCTCCAATACGCGTAATTAGTTGAAAGGGGAAATGTAAACTCCGTCAAAAACATAAAATGGAGGGTATCCAACCTTAAAGAGGTTAGAATATCTGTAAATACTATTTCATCGTTGCTAGCTTGGACTTTCCAACTAGTAATTACTTCGTTTTCAGAACGGCCGGCGACGATGTAAAATCCCGTCATTGATAGAAGAATGGGGTACTTCAACTGTATCCAAACATTTTCGGAGAAACAAATGTCGGGGTAGTGAGAAGCGTTTTGAAAAGCCATCCACGGACCGAATTCATGGCCAAGCACACTGCGATAACTGCTAGCACTAGCTTAGTTAAGTTAAACCGTTGATTATCGTTGTATCAGAAGTCATGGTTGGAACCGCTGTCACGAAAGCTCTCAGGTAATTGCTGGCAGAATTATTCGTTATCGCTTGGTTGACTAAGGTTTCAATTTGACCAATCGCCTGATTGACTAAGGTTTCAACTTGGCCAAAGCTCGCAGCCTGGCTGGCGATGATGACTAGTGGATGAATGTTAGTCGGTAGACCTTTTATCGTATTACCATTCATATTTAAATCACCCTCCATTGCGTTCGTTCCATGTCTTTTTAGAAATGTATTACTCGCTTGAGATAGAGTAACACCTCCAGAAACCATTCTTTGAGTTGATCCAGTGTCAGTTCGTATAAATGTATCAACAGGCATCTTATATATATATATATATATATATATATATATATTATTTAATACGATTCGTTTACGACTTCTTGAAATTTACATCCACCGTTGATCGTCTTCTTCAATATATACAAACATAAATAACCCCAATACACTTGGCCGTCTGGTTGTAGTCGTTCGCTGTTGTAGAATAGCGGCCTTTGTAGATAATTTATCAATTCAGTAGGAGGAGGAAGTCGGTAGCTGTCGAAATAAATTTTATCATTGGCGCGCTTGAATCAACACGTCCAATGCGTTCCTTTACCGTCAGAATCATCGAGATTAAGGATGCCATATTCGTTCGCTCTCGGCCTCTTCGGCAACTCGTCTCTTAGAAAAACTCCTCGGAAATTGTTTATATTTAGTTTCCTCGCCGCTTCGATTAGATCAACGTTCGACAAAGCAATATTAGGTACTGTTACGCCTTCGACATCGATTTGCTTAACACTCATTTTATATTAGTGAATAATGTCCATATGCTAAAGTGTGGATTCCATCTTTCTGAGTCACTAGTTTATCGTCTTCCGACGAGAGGGCTACCTTGTTGACTTCTTCGGTGTAGATATCGTGAAGATGCGACCGAATGACATTCATCTTTCTCAATTGTTCTCTCTTGGTGAACAAGCAGTCTTTGTAATCTTCAGTTTCGATCTTAAACCTACAAACTCTTCGATCTGTTTACCAGCTGCTTCAGCTTTGAACATGCCCATGACCTTTTTGTTGATGCCAGTTTTTATACCAGATGGATGGTCTTTAGGATAGTCACTAGTGTCGAACCTACTTCTAATGTCGGGTGCTATATCGGCGTAGAAGTCTTCGGCCTTAATTTCATAGGCCAAAGAATCTGTATCTGTAAAAAGTAACTTTGCTCTATCTTCAAACTTTTTCTTGATGTAATTATAATGAAAATCGTACATTATAGTTTTACTCAAGTCTAAAATACACATACCAAGTTATATAAGCTTGTTGTAACATAGCTTCGTCCGTTTCATGTGAATGGCGATTAGGTTTTCGTCAAAAATAGTTCGAGCTTGAGGGCTTGCTTCTCGATGCAAACCAATTTTATGTCTACACGATTCTCAATATTCTCAGACGTCTTACCAAACTCACTATTGTTCATTAGTTTGAAAAAGTCTTTTTCAAAATCGTTAGTGGTTCTGGTCCTCAGATTAGTATTTAGATCTATATACTTTTTCACCCAAGCACTTTCTTCAAATTTAATTCCGCGATGAATTTTCATTCTCTTCAAACCCAAACTTTCATACTGCTTAAAATTTTCGTAATGGACTATATACTTTACTTTATTACACAGGTTTGGAACGAGTTTTGACACATCCGATCCTGTAGCTTGTACACTCTCAGGAGCAAGAGGGTAGTCGTTGTGAAGATCGTGCAATTCTCTAGGATATTCCAAATTGACTTCTAATTTACATGGCGAAGCTCTCCAATCGTTTAGCTCATCGTTACCCATCCACTGGAACCCGTGAGTTGGTAGATTCTTACACATTGCCCATCCGTACAGGTTGTTCACGTCTAAATAGGTTAGGAACTATGAAGGTTTGCTGCTGTCAAACATAGACATGTACTTATTGTTTGCCTGTCCATGTTGGTGTGAAATGGTGCTAACATCTCCCCTCGTCCCATGCTTAACCATTAGTATCATATCATAGTCGCCCAACAACTCCAACTTTATTTCTGTCAACTTCAATGCGGCGTCCCAAGCAAGACCTGGCGAAGTATAATACCAGGCGGGATCTAGGCCATAGTTCTCACTGCATACATCTCTAAAATTCTCAAATACATCAGCGAGCAGGAGGACATCAGTTACATTATATAAATCGTGGTATTCTCTCAACGTTTTGAATCCGAATTCTTTCCATACCACAGATCTGTGCATAGTTGTAGTCTTCGTCACTAATACCTGAATCGCTAAGAATTGAGTAGAATGCTGACTTTGGAGGTAGTTCTGTTTTGTTCAGTCGCTCGACGGAATACACATAATCGTAAGGATATAATCGTTTTCTAAGCAAGAGATCGAGCTGATTACCAGAATAGTGTTTGCTTATATTCTTACACTGATCTTTGCTCAGGTTCTTCGATAAAGCGTCGAGATTCGATGCCATGAATCTAAAACTATCGATGAAACGTAATTCTCGTTTAACTAATATTTCCTTATTTTCTTCATTCGTAAATTTATCGACTACGACTTCTCTGCTAAACGAGATATACTTTTCTTCGTTGTTGGGAATGCAGCTAATCTTTTCGTTATCATCACCTCGTAATTTCTTTAATAATAGATGACTGTCGTAACCGGATAGATTATGGAACAATACTGGGAAAAACTTGGGAACTATATAATTTAGATTACAATTCTTATGAGCGGCCAGTTAAATGGCAATGGTCTCTAACTCGATCTTTACCCAGTTCGCCTTCGCATATGTGACAAACGATAGCGGAATCGAATAGCGCCTGTTCTTTCTTTCCGAATATCATTCTCTTTGGAAATTTAAATCGATCATAAATATATTTTATATTATCTATAAGAGTGTTTACGAATATCTGAGCTACACCATCGTCTTCGCTCTTTGCTGTGAAAGTTACTGGAGCTTGTGAATATAGATCATCGTCAAAACAATTTATATAATAGCCGAAAGAACTTGGGACGTGTTTTTGATATCTGTTGGTGTAAGACATGCTGGGATCTGGTTGACAAGTGTCTATAGGTTTAATGAAAGATTCGAAATCGGCGTTCACGACAAAGGGAACTCTCATCTTTCTATTATAATTTTTGAAATTCAACATAGTTCCTGGTTCTGGAAATTATATCTTTTGAGCGGTGTGTTGGGAACAATACTCGGTGTATTTTTTAATGACTCTAGCTCTTTATATCCTATCAAACACCGCTTATAATAGTGCATCGAAGTATATAAGTTTGCGTTATGAACCGCCATCAGTCTGTTGCAGTTCTTTATCCAACAATAATGCTTCTTTTCTCCATCAGAAATGAGTAATGGATCTACACTAATATCGCTCTCGTGCTTCGATAAATATAATGGGAATAGGTAAACATCTTTCTCATGACCAAAAACATTAATACTAATATTATTATTTCTCTCAAACTTACTTATCACATTAGCATCAGCTGCGACTGGGAATGCAATGCTGGACCAATCAAGTTCCTCAGACTGCTTGATTAATTCTTTCGTAATTCTTTCCGGATGTTCCTCAACGGGGTTTAAAGCTCTCGTTACACACCACTTGAAATATTCTTCGTCTTCGTTCTTCATAGTAACAATAGCGTTTTTACTCGCTAGAAATTTCGGTTGTGGAATGTAAGAACTACCCTTCAGCGGTTGATAAACGACCGTGTTAATTTCTAATTTTTGAACCGCTATAAATCTCCAGTTACTACCACGCAACTGGAAGGCAGCCATTGATTCTAACATTTTATCTTTCGCGTTGTTATAAATTTCGCTTGTGTCGGTGGAGTCTAAAATCACCTCAGTTTTTTAAACGAACGGAAAATCCTCGGTATCTACTTGCCCGGATTTCATATCAACACGCTCCATTGTGCAGGTGAGGACAAAGTTGACCTTAGTCTGTCGATTTCTAGACAAAAGGTCTTCCAGTTGTGGTTGAGCTGCTTTGTGCATGAACTGTGGCTCATCATCGAAACTATTGGAAATTTCCTGGCGTTTTTCTTGGTCTGTTGGTTGTTGTTTGACCTAGGGCTTTACGTTTGTGCAAAAATTGGTTATTTTTAACCTGGTTATAGGTTAAAAATACGTTTTGGCAACCTATTAGTTGGGTGATTTTGAACTATGTTATGGTCAATTGTCCCAGATAGCGCGTTTTATACCTACTTCGCCCTAACCATATACATGTGTATTATCAGCCTCCATTTCGCCCTCACCCTCCCTTTCCACCATTTTACCATCCCCCTCCCTTTCTTCCTCCATTTTACCTTCCCCTTCCTTTTCTCCATTATAACCACACCCTCCCTTTCCTCAGTTTTACCCTCACCCTCCCTTTCCTCTATTTACCCTCACCGTCCCTTTCCTCCATTTTTGCCCTCAACCTACCTTTCCGCTCTGACGCTCTCTTTCCTCCACTTCTCCTCAGGAATTTTGGCATTTTACAAAGGGGAATCATTAGAATGTCCCAAAAAGTAATGGGGAGAAAGTCCCAGAACCTTGACTGATACTGGGGCGAATATTCCTATTGCCTCTGTGAAGTTGGCGCCTATGCCTACAGGGCACTAAACGGGTTCCATATGGGAAAATTGGTCCTATAGATTTATCGGCCCTCATGCTAGCAGATTTTACCAATGAGGAACTGATCTGTAGTGGAGTTATTGTGGATTGCAGTCGCAATCGCTTGCATATGTCATCAAAGCATCACTCCACGTAGGCCTTTAATGTCCTGCAGCAAAGGATCGACCCAACCTTTCTGGGCAAGGCATTCACCCTCATTAAAATTCATTCAGTCAACGACACCTGGCCCTAATTTCATTCCTATTTTTTCATTTTTCTTCCACTTCAATGGTTTTTGTAACTTAAAAGACGAGCAACGACCCTTAATTGTTTAGGCAGCTTGATGTCATTTTATGTATATTTAGCCTGATTTAGCCTGCTCCGCCAACAACAACTGATCATTACTATGATGCTCAAAATACGTAGTATTATAGACTACATTTTATTATGCTTGCTTATATGTACATAGATCTATTGAAGTTAAAGACGTAGCGACGGTAGCGTGAAATTAAAATGTTATTATATGCTTTATTTCGCGGCTGACCTGTTAAGTATTTTAACTGTTATGTCACCGAATGCGACATCCTTGCAAATATATGTAGTCTGTGTTTATTACTTACAGCACAAAATCTATATGCAATTTAGGTCTTTGTTTTTGCTGTTTACAATAAAATAGAATGGTTCTTGTATAGTTAAAATTAATTCTTTTGTGTTTTAAGTGTATTTACCTGGCATATTTTAAAGGAATTAGTAGCAGATTCATTTATCTGTGATGAATTATCTTCCAGGAACAGCAAGCCTCGTTGAAGAGATAGACAGTAAGTACGTATTAGCTGACTGATCATGAGCCTGTGTTAATTTTCGGTGTAATTACAACATTTTTTTTGGAGCGGTTTCCATAAGTGACAGGCAGTAACATAGTTCGCGGTTCGCATTTTGCCAGCACCCTTCGCTCGATAATCTGAAGGTTCGATAGTCCGAAGGTTCGATGCCCCAAAGATTCTATACCCCGACATTAATTTAACTAGAAACTGGATTAATTGATGAAAAGAACGTCTAAAACTGAGAGCTGGATTGATAATAAAAGAATTATGCCTAAATGGAAGCTGGATGAATGACAAGAATTGTGCAATCCTTCTTCTAACCAAACATAATTCTTTCATCAATCCAGATACCACTAAAACCGCAATCATGTCACCTATCGACCGGACACCATGCAATCTTTAGACTATCGAACCTTTGGACTACAGACATATAACCCCACGGATATGAAGCGCCAGTAACTTCATTTTTGTTAAACCCAGAAAGAGCACTCGATTACATTATGTACATGTTCGATTGCATTACATTACATTCTGGGTTTACATGTATTTTCATCTATGTGTCTTGGTCCCAGGGTTGTGAATTTCTTATTTTAAATTTCACTTAAATTAGCTATTGATGTTCTGTATAGACAGTGCATGTAACATCACCAGCAATTTTTATACTGCAGAGAAGCTCTTGATTGTGCTACGAGATGGACGGACTCTTATCGGTTTTCTTCGAAGCATAGACCAGTTTGGTAAAGCTTGTTTACTGTTCTATTCTGCTGCTTTAAACATTTTCAAGTTATGTTAAGGCCTTGTTATAGTTGATTCTTTTGACAATAGATTTAAAATTAAATGAATTCCATTCAGGTCTCTAGGGGTTGGGCTAATTTAATCATGTTTTATCAAACAGGAATGTAGAATGTAATTGCAGCTATTGTATGTGTTGGTATTTTCACTTTTATGTAAAGCCTTTTATAAAATTCTCTACAACAGTGTCTTTTAATATCTCACAGGGTATAATTGTCTTTTTAGACACCACTTCTAAGGCAAGACATAACAGACTTAAGATTTTAAATCTCACTGACAGTATTATATTGTGACAATTAGGGCTGTACTGAATAGGCGATTTTCACTATTCGGCCGAATACGAATAGTAAGCAAAATAGGTCTACAAACAAATTTCAAATGTGAACAAAAGTTTCAGTTCAGTAAATTTAACACAAACTAAAAATAAACAGTTAACTGTATGTAATTTTTGCATCCTTCTGCCAGTCTGTGTAAACTAGGAATGGAACTTTAATTTAACTAAACATAGAAATGAGACTGCTGACACTGCTAAATCGTGGTCCAGGCAGTAGGATTATTTCAGTCCACTTACATGTAGCAGCTGCTGATTGTGCAGAAACATGTGTCACGTGACCGCTATTCGTATTCAATTTGACCTCTACTATACGGCCGAATACCGAACAGCTATATGGCCCACCCGACTCCGAAGCGAATACAAACCGCATATTAGGTACAGCCGTAGTGACAACATTTGTACAGTGTACATCGAAATCTGTGTCCATTTATTACTTAAATTTGATGATGGTTTCACGAGTGCTACTAATGAATTTCCCTAAATGTGTTTGGTCTTACATTATCTAATACCAGATCATTTGGGTTAGCTCAGTGTTCCATTATCTCTGTAACTTATTAAAACCATTGGTCTCATTGTTTGATTGCTTTCATCATGTTTGCTATTCTATTTTAATGACGGTCAAACCTAGGAGGATTTCTACAGGGGCTTATAAAAATATGTCACATATTCACCTTTTGGTGCAATTTCTTGTGAATGGCAAAATTAACTTAGAAGGCTATTCTAGGAAATCAAGACCTTTAAATACAGTGAATCCAGACTTCTAAATACAGTCTATCCAGTTTCAATACCTACAAGGTTGATGAATCACTGTTGACAAATTTTTTTGACGATATATTTACAGCTTGAATTTTGTTGTTTTTAGCAAATCTGGTGCTACATAAAACAATTGAGCGAATTCACGTGGGCCAAAAATATGGTGACTTGCCAAGGGGCATCTTTGTCATACGAGGAGAGAATGTTGTTCTACTTGGCGAAATAGTACGATTATCATAATTTAATTTTGTGCAAAAAAATTATTTTCATTGAAGTCAGTTTGTTTATTGTGTCTTATCTGGACACTTATGAAGTGTCTATTGCCGTCTGAGCTGTTCAGAGACGTTCTCGATGCTGAAGACTCGGGGAAAGAGAAGGGTCTTCAGAGAACTATAAGATAAGCAAACTTGTAAAGATGGTCTGACAGACAAGTCCTCTCTCTATTCCAAGTCATTAGCTTAGTCCATTATTGTAGGGGAAGGTCATTCCAAGCGGAGAGACCCACAACATTTATTATATGTTTGAATGTAGGATAGTGTACTAGCAGTACTGTAAGTTTCTCTTTTAGCCAAGACTAATTAGAAATTAATTAAACCAGCCTTAAAAGTGTTCGAGAGTATTGTTGGCATTTCCTTAAAATTACAGTTTATGTTCGTATATATACACATTGGCCTGCCATTCTCATTTTCTGAGCCTATGAAAAATGAAATTGCTAACACTTCACAACCATCTGCCTATGAGGGCTAGCTTCAAGGACTGCTCGTGTTCCTCTTTCGTCTTCTTGTCTAAAAGGTACTGTATAAAGTGCATTGGTATGTACAAATATGCATACAACAATACCATTGCAGGTGTGCAATCACACTTCTGGATGCTAAAGGTGTAAGAGGCAGATGAGAAATGTGGTGTTGTGTAGATATGGGTTTGTGCAATTGGCTCCCACTGCTCTATACCACCCAAATGCCAACTGAACTCAGATTTTGGGTCATCTAGAAATGCTGTGTTGTAGTATTGTTGGTTGTGATGATAATGTGACTATTGATGTTGTCATACATTGTCTAGGATGCAGAGAAAGAGGAAAACACTCCACTTACTCAGGTTTCCATTGACGAGATTCTCGAGCTTCAGCAGGAGGAGCAGTTGGCTCAGCAACAGAAGCAGGATCTCAAGAAGAGGGCAATGAAAGAGAGAGGACTTGTCTGTCACACCGATCCCATACATGACGATTTCTTTTAGCCATAGTGTACTCTAATGCATACCAGTTGTACTTTTTCCTCGCTAATGAATCAAGTGTACAAATGTCTCATGACCATCAACATGGGACATATCTGATCTTTTATCAGTTGGACAGTTTACCAGCACTCAACTGATTGTCAACCTCCAACTGTGTTCCGTGGAATAAGTTAAAGTTTTTTTAAATGTATCCAACTCAATAATAAAAATAATGTAGTGATAAATTAGTGTTATTTAGTGATTAGATGTGTTTTATTTGTCTGGCAGATCTTGTCACTTTTTGAGTTACAGCTGTACTGCCTTGGAATTTCCGATTATTTTAATAAAATAATTCAAATAATGTTTTCCTTAAGCCCATCAATCAGATTATTTCAAGTTCCATAAGCATCAACACATTTTGTGTTGCAATGACATAACATGAGTCATTTTACAAACTGCTGTTTCATTTCCATTTATATGTTTTACATAGTCTTGTCTCTTTAGTACAGATCTGCTAACATTATGCCTATTATTAGTTGCTGTTTCAGGAAGACCATTGCTAAAGGTCACAGTTTTTGAAAATCCATTTTAATTTAAATTATGCTACCCATTGGATTTGAGATTGGTTAGTGGTTACCCAATGGATTTTTCAATATGACTTCTCAAATGGAGTATAATTTTTGACTACAGTTTCAACTGAAGGTGATTAACAACAGCTGTTTTTGTGCCTCGGCGTATAGCCTTAATGAAGGCTGAATCGTTAAGAACAAAAGCATTTAAGCAGAGTACTCAGATAATAAGAGAAATCGTCACTTCAGGCCCTTGTGTAACAAACACAGCCAAACAAAGAGATTACATGCAGAGTCTAGAGGTACTGTACAGTGTACACAACTACACACATTATTATTATTATTGTTAAAATTATTAACTGTTCAGACACCATCTAAGTAAAAATATAATTTAATTTGTAATTCACAACATTTCTACAGGAATACAATAGAAATGCTATACGGTGACATTTCATTTTCAAGCATCCACAATGTTGGTCAAAATTAAGAATGAAAGAAATGTCTTTCTGAAGTGCTGTAACCAGTGCATTCTAAGAGTGTAAAACATCGCTTTTGAATAAGTCAACACACCAAATGTACTGGTCATCCGCATTTTCAGTTTTCGTTAACATCAAGTGTGAGATCCACCTTCGTGAAAACAGTTGGCTTTGACATACCGCCCCCTCTGAGTCCATCCAGGAATACCTGAGGTTTAGGTACATTGGTGTGATTATCAACCAGTGTCTGTGTTCCGAATTCCCTGGAAAAAGACGTAGAGAAGCAAGTCAAGAAAAGTCAAGGAATATGGAGGACAAGTAACCTATGCATAAGCTATATTTGTGTGGCACGGTGGCCGATTGGCTAGAGCACTCGGCTCGTAACACTCAGTGTGCACTGAGCGTGCGAGATCAACCCTCGTCCGAGGTGTCACTGTGTAGGAATCTTGAGCAAGTCCTTCGCGCACAATTGTTCTGCATTACAACTGCAGTTGCATTATCGAGGCATGTGTGGACTTCAGAGCAAAAAATGTTGGAAGGGCAATATAAAATTTCAGTTGTATATCGCCACAGACAACCTTTCTCATAACATGATGAAACAAAACACTGAGCTGTGTCAGTTAGACTATGACCAATTGACCATGTTAATCTACAACAGGCCATGATCAAATAAGTGTTTTCATTGTTCAGACAAAAACATTGTTGAATAGCATCAATGTAACAACTTTAACAATGTAAACAAGCATGTATTAAAAGTGAGTTGGGAAAACAATGCAGTTGATATGATGGTATTAATCATGATAGTTATGGTGATGATGTGAACCAAGAATATTGCAGTGTGGAGTATTGAATTTAAGCAATTCTTATAGTGTACCACTTGACTAATATTGTTTTGAAGCGGTTCTTCAGTCTTTTAATATAAAAACATCGTCATGGTTAACTATCATTCTGTAAATATAAAAACTGTGATGACAAAGAGATAAAAACTGTAATATTAGAGAAAGACTGTTGTTTAGTAATGCAGCACAAGTTTGGTTATTAGTACATTTGGACATAATATCATTGAAATGTACAAATGCTACATGATCACTTGCACTTGGAGCCATTATCAGCAAGAGGCTGTCTAGATTTTGTCTGAAGGAAAGTGCAGTAACATGCCTAACTATCAGACAAATTATAGAGAAATGCTGTAGTTTACTGACTTTGGTGGATAACACTGAGCAATGTTATCTCTTCGAAGGTTGCTAAGGTTCGTCTGAACCGAGTGGGTTACTTTGGTTCTTAGGTTGGCCTAAGAACACAAATATGTATACAAGTCTCAGCATACAAAAAGTAGTCATACCATGCAATATTATATGATGCTAACTAAATTCTTAATAACAAAAATTAACCACTTCTGTGTACACAACTTTCTAAAATTAGCTCAGGTTAAGTGCAATGGAAACATAAGAAATTTTTGAAACAAATGCAAGAAAGTAAAATCTGAGTTGTATATAAAGATAGTGATGAGTTCTCTGTGCAAAGGCACTGACTTATTTGCCACCTGGGATGAAATGAGTGAGGTGGTTTCCCATTGCCTTCCTCACAGACAATTATGGGTGAGCACCTTGTCCAAGATCGCTTCAAAGTGGCTTGAAGTAGATTCGAACTTGTGACCCTTCAGTTACAAGTGACAGAACATAATGCTACACCACCACATCCCACACTATGTACAATAGATAGTTTTAATTCAAAAGACCATTTTCACGGCTGGCCATTCACACCAAATGGCTATTTTAACACACAAGGATAGGTTAGACAAACTAAATAACTCCATTTATGAAGGAAATCTAAATTGGTTGACTATATATATGCAACTATTCAAAGAGTTTAAGAGAGTTTATGTGAAGGTCAGGAGTACAAGAATGATTGAAAATGGTGAAATACCAGTTTGATTGCTTTCCGCCTCAACTCCCACTCATTCCATTCATACGATTTGACAATATTCGACTCGTGGAAATGTGTATCTGTCTGGGTCCCACTGTCACTCTTAGTTATCGGCTTCTCAATAAATTTTGTTGCATCTTTGCCCTGTGGTAAACATATTATATGAGATATAGTTAATATATGTAAAATACATTTATAAATAAAGATGATTGAATGTTTTCTTCTCAGTAGGAGAAAAATGTTTGGCTTATTCTTCTGTAATCTGACTGAATATGGTCAAGGGATTCAGTTTTTACTGGTACTAACAAATTTTAGACAGCTTTTCATGTTTATATAAAATTAATAAAACATTCAAGAAATAAACTATCAATTTTGCTATTTTTCATAATATCACGTTTATTATGCTATTAATTACAAGTGAAAAGTTGAAACCAACAGTTTGTTTGAAGACTGAAATAAATTTTCTTGCTGTTTATAAATGTGATGAAATATTTCTATCAGTACCTTTTGACACTACAGAGCATATATACTTAGTAGGATAGTCATTGTGATCTTCAGTTAAAACTCTGAATGTTTCATGTCTTTCTCAATATTTATTAAATCGAAGCTACTCTTGTTTCTAGTAACAGCAAGCAATGACAAAATGTTGTTTCAATTTCTTTGTACCTGGCTCAAGGACAATATTCAATTTTAAAATTTAACAGATGTTCTGCCATCAGTTCACTAACTGATCATAAACCAAGATTATGCTTACCTGCCCATATGATGCCAACGAGGCAAACTGAGTGTGCAACTCCAGCAGCTGAATCAACTCTGGACTCTTCTTAGCACATTCTGAAATCTGCAGGATGTGGCTGGAATGATAAAAACAATTTCATGTCTCTCTATCTGTACTCCGACTATTTTCAACATTTTGTGTATTAAAGTGTTATCCGTTCAAATATATTTTTTAAACAATCATTTCAAGTGCCTTCCATTTATAAAATGTCTATGAAAACTTGAAGAGGAACGATCAAATTGCACCTGTCTGGGTCCGAAGCAAATTCGAAAGCTGCTTCTTTTGAGACAAATGTGTAGTAATGATTTTTGAAATGCAGGATTCCAATGTCTGGATTACCAGGAATCAAAAGGCGATCGTGGGTGGCCAACATCCAGCCGCAGTAGCCCTAGAACAATGAATACAATGGAAGAAGAAAATAAAAAGTATATGATAGAACAAGTGAAAATGGAAATATTTACTCTATAAAATATACATAACACAAAGCAACCTCTGTGTAAATGAAGAACTCTGTGTGTGTAACTATCCATCAAGTCGGTTCTTAAGTGTGAAAGAACAGTGTGAGAGGCTTTCACAGATATTATATACATAAATGCCCAGGTGTAATAAAACATTATTACCTTATGAATGAAATTGAACCTGTCTTATTTTAGTCAATTTTGGCAGAACAGTTAAAATAACATTAAAAGAAATTTATAATAATCCCTACTTAAAATGGAAACATGGCAAAAATGCATTAAAATTGAAGTTTGGTACATTGTAGAAATAGACATTTATAAACTTACTCTGTACTGTAACGGTAGACGAGAAAAGTTTTTGGTTGTGTCAGGAAAGAGCCATTCAATGCCTTTGCCATCTTCCTTCCCAGTTGAAACACGATTTTCCATGCCACATGTCTAAATATAAAGCACACATCATTGCAAGTATATAGAATCTATATTTATCTAAAAATAATAACATTTCATTTAATGCTGCGATAATCACTATTGAAATATTGATCAAAACCTATAATGCAAATGATCGTTATTAATGCAAACAATAAGATCTATAATAAGTCGAATGACGTCATGAACTACACTTAGCAGGACTGCTTCTCCTATATTGGTACTGCATACTTGCTATCATAAAGTTTCAATATGCTATGCATGAATGAGTTTATTTGGGATGGTATTACCTCGTTTATTCGGTCTTGATCTGACTTTATCACCACTCCCTCCAGAAGTGGATCAAGGGTTTCAATTCTAAACATTTCCTTGTGTCCCTGGCATTACATAAATAGCAACAAGCAATGCAATTATTGTAAAATCGTTGCAAAAAAGATGCTGTTTGTTTTGATGATGGAACCATCGAAAGATTAACTTTTGCTGAGCTATTCTCATCATCTGTCTATAGAGAAAATAGTAAGAATGCCAATTGCATCTTTGCAGCTATAAACCCTCTAAACAAACCCCCCTCAGCACCCTTTAACCAGATCTATAAATTAAACAGACCATCAAAGTTGAACCCAGTGCAAGTCATTACATATTCTGGATGCGATGTGTACAGTTCAGTCTGCTATAAGTTCTGAGTCTGACTTATGAAACAAGCAAGGAAAGAGAACTTAACAGCTTCCTGGCTTTTTTAATGGAAAATGTAACGGTTGTGGCCTTGATACGCTATAGGCCATACCCCAAAAGTAGACACCGATTTTAGAAATAAGTATACTTTTACACATTGCACTGTTGTAGAACAGTCAGTCTGCAGTACACTGAAAGTAGTGTTCTTGATCTACTATAGGCCAGCCTAATACAGTATGAAAGTACCCAATCATGTAGCACAGTTACTCCAGCAAGATCTACAGTAGCCTATTAGTCTATGCCCATTACTCTGTTGATGTGCAAGCATATGAAAATGGGGATTAGGAATATAAAGTCAATGAAGACAAGGGAGTGAGAGGTTCAAAGGAGGTCATTCAAAGTAGGTCATTTTTTGGTGGATATCTTCAATGAATGGCCTCTCAAAAGATGATCATCTATGAGTCAAACGTCAGCTAAATTGTATTTAGTTAATTCAATGTATATCAAATCTGAAGGATTCAGGTAAAATGAAACGGATTCTGATTCTAGATAATTAAATGTTTTCATGTTATTCTAGTTGTGGCTATGACATAGCTAGAGCCTTCTCTTTGCAATTAAACAAATATTAATTGATTGATTGATCAATAGATTGATTACTTAATGAGCCAAAGAAACAAAAGCAGACAGGATGACTATTATGTTCTGTTGTTTCTGAATGCCTGCGAGTGTATTACTTGCCTCCACAAGCAATAGGTCATGCACGGTCATCTGGTCAAAAGATTTGGCTGCACTAGAAAAGTCGGATAACCTTTTTGTTATTGCTTGCATGAGCCAACATGAATCTCTTTAATTCAACTCCTATATCAGTTCCAGTAAAGGTGAACGTCAGTACAGTTAGGATGTCTGAGAATGAACTACCTGTGAGAAAGGCTCCAGGCTGACAAGGATATTACTGAGGACACTCAAGAGAACCATTTCGTCCTGAAAACTTGTCCAGATCTGAGCCAGATGCATAAACTGTGGCTAAACAAACCAGAAAGCAAGAACAATATTGGCTCATGCTTACGAACATAAAACTGTTGACAATTCTGAATGCAATGGCTATTATCATAGGACATATATATCTATATACATAACTGATAGAAACCTACTTATATAAATAACAGAAATTGAATTAATTATGTAAATCTTTCCAAATTTCTCAGCACTAACAAAAGCCAGGGAGACCAGCTAAACAGTAAATGTGAACCTACCACAAGAAAATTGTGCCATCTTATGTGGAATTTATAAACAAACACGTCGAGACATTTAGTTACATAAAGACATCTTCATTCTACAGTATATTTTTATTTCATACAGAACCAAGACTTTAAAATTGTAAGCTTCTTCCCATAAAAAACAGAAGCCTGAAATTGAAAAATCCGACTTACATAGACCTGCGCTGTTGGTACAGCTGTCTTCGATTGTATCGTCATCTGAAGTTGTTGCATTCGTGATGACAACTGTGACTCCAGAGATTCCACTTGTTGCGCACAGCTAATGACATCATGCTAATGGAACAGCAACATAGAGACATGCTTAACCCTTTAACGACCAGTGCATAGTAAAAGGTAAGGCATTGTCAATAACACTGGTTGTTAAAGGGTTAAAGCAAGGTGCTATTTCAAATGCACCAATGCATGAAATCTATCAAATGATCAGTATCGCTCTACTGGGGTCTGGGAAAATCTGTTGGCAATAGGGTTCCTATGCTGAGCACGATGTCTATCTCACCAGTTCTGGTTCATGGCTGTGAGACTTTGTTATTCTGATGACATAGAAAGGTCTTGAACACAAACTGTCCCATCTGAACATGCTAAAGTGGACCACGGTAGGATGGACTCATCAACATGAAGTCGTTGTAATCGGACACGTAAACCAGGATGTGTATTAAAAATACATAATGCTGAAATGGTCAATATTTAGCTTTGCACAAGAGTTCTTCTAGGGTGCATAATCAATATGGTGAGTTAAGCAAATAGCTTTGGCCACATAACACCACTTTCACTTAGCAAAATGGTGTGCTACCTGGGACAACATAAACGAAACTTTGTATGAACCAAATTACATGCTGTATGGCAACAGTGAATGATGAGCCCATGTAGGAACACAGAGGGTCAGTTGTTACTGGATAACCGCATTCTCTTCTGTGATGGATTGGACTTAACATTGGACTTATACAAATTTAGGTTCCACACCATTAGAATGAGCACCCTGGACATAATTAATGCTGCCAAAGAAAGAATTATTTAGGATAATTAAGAGAAATTATTATAGAAGTCTGTTATTCAGTAAGTTGTGTAGTAGTCTGCCGGAGTAGATTCTCTTCTTTACCACAATAAACGGAGGTGGCCAATTAGTGTAGAGTATTGGGATCGTTGGAGGTCAGATTTGTTGCAAATCGAAAAGCTTCTCAAACAACATATGTAATACAAATACCATTAGTAAGATTTATCTTGTAAAAACTTATTTGTTAATCTGCTTGGTCATCAGAAGCAAAAATGAATATTAGGTATTTCACACAAAGCTACATTGTCATTTAAATTCAGTATTTCTGGAACGACCATGCGTAACTAAAAGTTAACTTACGAGAATTATACGAAGAAAAGTCTCATTCTGCCTGCAGTTGATGACTGCTTCTTTAAGCAACTCAGCAGGTGGTGCCTCTGTGTTTGGTTCTTCTTCCAGCTTCTCTAATAAACCTAGAATCAGGCAAATAAAAATAATTAACATAAGACCTTTGTAAACCATCACAATGGCATCATTTTGGACATTATAGCGATGATGGCTTGCATCTAATGAAAATAACTTTGGTCATTAGATAAGTAAGCTATAGCTATTGTTGCAATTACATTCTTTAGTTCAATGACTATACATATATTATGTATAATAATATTATTATATAGAAGTAGTGACTACTCTAATGTGACTATCATGCACTGTATTATCTTGATGCATGTAACACAAACATGTGTGGCACGGTGGTCGATTGGTTAGAGCGGTAAGCCCCTAACGCTCATTGTGCGCCGAGTGAGCGGGTTCGACCCTCATCCGAGGCGTCGCTGTGTAGGGACCTTGAGCAAGTCCTTCGCACACAATTACTCTGCAGTAAATTGCAATTGCGCCATAGAGGCATGTGCACTTCTGAGCAAAAATTTATTGGAAGAAGGGCGATATCATATTTCAGAATACATAAACATAACGATCTGATTTTGTTCTCACATATGTATCGGCTGACAGTCTGCAGACTTTGCTCAACTTCCATGTTGATGTTATGTGTGGTTGCTGGAATAGCCTCATTCAGAATTGCAGGCACTGGAAACAAAGGAACACAAACGACACCAGTCATTTATCCATCAGAAGAATCTGTAGCTCCAGTAAGTATAATAATAAATGTAACTGTGACTCAGAAAACCTTCATAAAGTCATAAAAATCAAAACTATGTTCAGAGCTGCATTGGATTGAACTGGAATTGATGAATAATTTGATGAAAATCACACGTTTTTATCACAGGTAGTCAAATAAACCTTAACACCATAAGACACACCATGGCAAGATTGTTGAAGGTTTAAAACCGCAGATCCCATACATCTCTTGCACTTGGCATCATCCCATTAAACCTTGAACCTCAGGAGTGTAGGTTCTTTGCATGCTGTTTGACAAACTAGATACATCTACTCAAAACTAATCAGATATGAAACTCTAGAGACTAAACAACCAATTGACCTTAAAAAACGTTTGTATAAAGAAACAGACTGTGCCAAGATATTATTCCACTATGAGAAGAATCAATTAACCGGCTGATAGAATACATAAAATGACTATATGTGCTTACAGTCATCAATTCCTTCTCCACCTTTTCCACATTCCTTGTTGAAGAGTCGAATACCGGTGACAATGTATGTCAACTCTTGTAGTTGTCTCTCCTTGTCCCGCTTGGCAAGCGACATGAATGTTCCCAGCTCCGACTGAGGAAAGACACTCTGCAAAGCAGCTGCAGTTCAAAGTTTTGTATTACAACCACATCAGACGTATAACACAAATCCTAAACTGCAAAACGTTTTCAGAACATTGTGATGCCCAACACTAGAGGTCGTTGTAGCACAAATAAGACGAAAATAAAACACAGCAATGGTATTTCCAATGGTTAATCAAGCATAAGATTTGTAAGCAACATATATTATAAGGGTATGTTCTTTGATAATTATCAGAACCCTGGTATCTAGGATTTCATACAAAGTCTATGATTGGTAACTAAGTTTTTGAAAATATTGAATGGTGGATTTTGTAAACTGCTAGCTCCCATTCTTTAACTTTGTACCAATAAGTGGAAACGGCATGCAATAAACAGTTTCCGTCTCATTGCTGCTTATGACACGGTATGTTTTCACTTGCTACTAAACATGCTCTCTGGCTTTAACTGGGGGTGCATCTGTTTCTACTTGTATTCTTAAGACTTTTTCCCCACAGGGCCTTTCAGGGCCCAGACACACTGGGATGCCCATCGGATTATGATGTACTGGGAGAGGCACTTTAGATATCTGTAAATATAATACAATACAATGTAATTGGTTAAGCTTTGCTAATAATTAGAATGAATGCAAAAACTGAAAATCCAATATTAAAACTTCAACTTTGTACAGTAAATCACACAACAAGGCTATTGCAAATTACACAGAAAGTTTAGTGGGGAAGTGAAACTCATGGCTTGACCCATGCACATGAATCTGATTGTATAATATGTATTTTCGTTTATTGAAAAAGAAATATCGCTGTCAAAGCCTTACAAATTCATATAAGGCACCAAGAAGAGTCAACATGCAAGAGTGCCACAACAAACCTGTAGCCTCTCTGACCACTGAGATATCTGTTGCACTGCCAAGACCAGATCGCAGTAGAATTGCAGACACAATCTTCCTGTAGAGACTCTCTAGGTCATCTCGAGTCCTTGCTCGGCTATCGGTGATTTCGCGTACAACTGGCTGCAAGCGTGACTCAAGAACTCGGTGATGTTCCTCTAGGAATTCACCTGGAGCGATGATGATGATGATGATAGAGCAGCATTAAAATAAGATGCAAGAGGATCATAAATGTGTCGTCACATTAGCAGTCAATACAGCTCATCGCTTACGCTTATGTAAGTAGAATAACATGGCTAAACTATGAAATTCCATTGATCATTTAAGCGACTGCTTTGATAACAGACTGAAATAGACTGATGCATAATCGCTAGAGGCCGGCATGGCATGGTATGTTCAGATCTAACTGATATACATTTATTTAACGATGCATCCATAGCAAGGATGATATGCATCACAGGTTAAGATGAGAAAATCATGTCTTATATACCAGTGGTATGCATACCCCCAGGGATACACCAGCTGTTGGCCTGTTGCCAAGAGGGTATGCGAGAGAAACAAATTTTAGTATATAGAATGGAGAGTGGTGGCGCATCAGCGTGTGGACACACCGGTTTTGACCTGGCTATTTTGAATGGATTTTTAAAACTGTCCTTTTCAGCCGCAGGTTAGGCCGGGAGCGCCCCCGAGTAGATATCTTGAAGGGGCGCTATATCAAGTATTCATGCTTGATTGATATAATCGCAATAAAGAAGTATACAGCTGACACATTGCGGTTATGATTTGGCAAAGTCGTAGCAGTTATACACCATAGAATATTATTATTATTATTATTACAGTAATTTTATATAGCACCCCTTCAAGTTTGCCTACTCAGAAGCGCTCCCAGCTCAACCCCGGCTGAACAAAACAGTCTTAAGAGTAGTTAGAAACAAGGCAGACTGATTAATAGGTATTTGTTGAAGGATGGTGAGAAGGCGTGGCGCTGCCTCATAGCAGTCCGGGAACGGGGTACAATAAGTTCAGCTTGTCCAGCTGAGTGGAGAGAGCAACGGCGTTGAACATGCATAATGGAGCGGCAGAGCTCCCACAAATATGGTGGGGCTAAGCCCTCAATAAAGCGCCACACCAGAACAGAAACCCAATAAACAATACGCTGTGGGAAAGGAAGCCAGTGGAGTACATGCATGTACTCAGAAACTCGCCTGAAACTAGGAATGTGGTCTACAAGAATAGACTCAAAAAGATTTATTATTATAGATTATTCATTAGTATTAGCTATATTAATATTGGGTAAAGTAGAATGGTAATTTACTGTTGCTACTTTTGAATATATCATTGAACTTTCATGTGATGGTGGATTGAAGAGTGAATTCAACATGGACTTATTGAGTGATTGCTGAAAAGAAGAGCAGAAAATGGATTAATTTCTGACAGAGCCATGAAATTTTGGATTCAGTACTTCATATCTCTGTGTAAACGGTTTTTTCTGCAATGCTTGCAATTAAAAACAAATACATATCAAAACTTGAACTTGTACCAAACTTGTGTCTAAAATTGACAAAATTAAGGCTTGACATTTAAAAAATCATGTGAATTGAAACACATTAAAGTGATTAAACTGGTACGTTGACTCTGATTAACCACTAATAGGCATCATCCCTACTTTTCATGACAATTATAATAACGACTGAAAAAAAATCAAAACAATTTACATTTGATTCATTGGTGGGTAATAATGATTATTTTAATATAATAAATTTAATGAAATTCTTGCAGGTACTGAAACATGTTTATAAAAACATTTTATATTGTTAGGTTACATCAGTTAGGTCAGGACCTATAAACTAAATTACTATTACACAAAATTTACTAGACTAAACAACCTTTCTAACAAGTTTTTCTTGTGGGGAACGCCAGCAAATAGCTCTTTGTTAGGTGGTACAACAAAAAAGGTTGTGAACCGAGCTGCTATATACTGTCTTCAAATAATGCTAAGAGAAGATCCATTATTAATCACCCTAAGGCCACACCTAGGTCACACAGTGGTTGAGAAGGAAGCATTGAAAAAGTGAAATAGAAACGTGTAATACAAAAGTTATAGGCATTTACCTCTTGTTGTGTAATTCATATCAAAGTAGACCTGCATTTTTATAGTGTCCAAAGAAGGTGACTGAGTATTTAGAAGTCGCACGACACAAATCTGGAAACAGTGAAACACATCCATACAAGAAAAGCAGTTTTGATCATTTTTTTAAACCTCTAACTTAGTCGAAAGAAGACCAAGAAGAGGGCTTTATCATTTAACGGCCCAACAACTGAAAAGTCAGGCCACCAATGACCTTGCACTCACAGCAGACAGATGGAGACAGAATAGATTATCAGTGAGACAAAATTGAAATTACACGGCAGCAATTGTAAAGTTCTGAACTTAGCAATGATATAGTAAAGATGTTTTAAAACCAAAGAATAACAGCGCTGCATTGGTTTCCAAGTCAATTTTGCGGCATACTACTTGTTAAAGTGTTAATACACCAGGTGCCCAACATGAAATTGGATAATCAAGTACACAAGATTGATTTTAGGATGTAATATTCATAATAATGAGCAAACTCTGTGATCAACTAATTCAACTGCTTTAATACACTGACAGACAATGTTCATCTGCTGCAGCAATCGCAAACTAGAGAAATTAAGCACTGGATTCATTCATTCGTTCTTTAATTCTGAGAATTTATCAAGCACCTCTTCAAGAAATCTAACCAGAGGTGCTGTCACAACCGGAGTTTCCCAACCAACTACGATGGTTACTGACCGACTACGAAGGGGCATCTTTGGACGCCAGATGGCCAAGACATCTTGAGGCAGGCCGATAACCGCCATGCATCGACTCTGATCGATAACCGGTTGGTCATCCTCAATTCTGACGACCCCCCCGAGGGGGAGGTAAGAAAATTCAATTAGCGACGCGAATGAAGAACACTTAAACCTGATGGCTGGACTGTCAATCGAGGAGCTCATGAATGGAGGATCAGTGGACGTGAGCAGAGAGTGATGGTGATCACGAAGGGTAGAGCAATCGGGGTAACAAGCAGAACTCCTAAGCATGAGCATGGAGAAAAAAGAAAAATTTAGAGCGAGACTGAATTGTTTAAAGCCCGAACGATTTAACTCTGTCGCATAAAGTTAACTTTTAGTCTTGTACGTCGAGCTGGTTCATTATAAGTTTTATTAAAGACGAATGAGGTATGTGATGACACCTGAGTAATCCACAGTAGGCCCACAGCTGCAGTCGGTGGCGACAGGTGATCCCAGCCCAAGCAACAGCTAAAGAAGTGTGATTTGAGGGTCTTGTGAAAACCACACTAGTCCGACTGAGGCAAAAAGCACAGGTCAAGTGGGAGGCCATTCCAGATAGAGAGTCCCACATTCTCACAATCGAACAGGCCCTTCACTTCCTAAAAGAAGTATGCTCTTGTGGGACCAAAAGCTTCCCTTGCTGAAAAGCACAGAGTTCAACAAGATGTGAGGTCAATGAAAGACAGAAAAGATCAGACAAAGTAAGATGAAGCATAATGAGGTACAACAAGCGCAGCGACTTGGTAGAAGTTGTGATGAGAAACAAAAAGCCAGAGAATATCATGTATGTAAGCAAGTACCTGACATTTATATAATGCACAAATATTCAGAACCTTTACTAAGCACTGTGAGAAAACCAGTTGAATTGCCAAAACAAATTCTGAGAGGCTGCTGCATATTGTGCCATATGGTATCCTATAGTATTTGAGAATTTATAAACCACCTCCAGCAGTAAAAGCATTTTCAGAGAGGAATTCTCAGCATGCAGCCTCAGTAAATAAGACTTAAATCAGTGGATGCTTGAGGGTGGGACCTTTGGTCAAAATCTTACTTATGATTGAGGGTGAGTCATTCATATATAACAACACTTCAAACTTTATTTAGCAAATGCAATATACATAAAAAATTATGTTAATCATGTTTAATCCTTAAAAAATGGTAAGAAAAGTGCAAAATAATAAAATACACACGAAACAACAAAATACAAACATGAATAAGTTCCTGGACATCTTCTTTGGTAAGTGCTCGGTCAACATTAAACCGATTTGCTGGGTCAAGAACAACAGCTTTGACCTGAATATTGAAATGGAAACAACCAGTAAATCAACGATTAACAGCTTTATTCATAATTTCAACAAAGTCTATATTAAGTACAGCTTCACAATGAACTACTCAGATGTCACTGGACACATTGTGCAACATCAAGATCTGGTTTTCAAATAAATTCAAATTTTCAAGATAATCTACTGCTAGTATATAATGCAATCCTGAAAGTATTGTAATTAGTTCAAGATCAAGAATAATTAAAACAACATTCATCTTCATTCCAGAGTTTACATCAATGCATTGAGGAAAGATTGGAAAAGATACAATAAATCATTGTTTCCAAGCACATGTCTAACCATAAAAGCCACTAGTGTTTCTGAAACTGCCTGTCCTTTTGTTGCACACTCCTGCACGATCTCACGGATTATGTTTTTGATAACACTCTCAGCCTGAGCTCGAGACATTGTCGATGATGACACTTAACGGTAGATATCTGCAAAGTATTTACACCAATTAAAGAAAGTCTTGCATAAATTTGGAAGAAGAAGATATGTACAATTGTGGACAAAGACAATAAAGCACACGCTTCGTTAAAATGTATTGCTCTTAATGAAATGTAACTGCTCACTTACTAAATGCAGCTGCCAACAACATAATATTATAGATACAAAATAAAACGAAACAGGTACCGTATCGACTACCTAAAGAAAAAAATAATGTCTTACCAAGAAATGGTTACAGAGGTGAGTCTTAAGAATATTGCTAATTTCACCACAAGCTGCCAATTATGTATTAATCGTCTTGACTGGCTAAGCTGGAAACCGATATAATTTCTGCCTCGATTTTGGAGTACCCGTTGCTTGATGATATCTGCATTAGCAAACAGCGCGACAGAAGTTAATGTTTATGTAACATAACTATGAGAGCGAAATGTTCAATTTGTTCTATCACTAAAAACTATCGTCTAAAGAAACCGTCTAGCTAAACATCTAAGTTGGTTAATAAAAATATCTTTTTAACCTTATTTAATTATTTCAAATGTAAATAAAAGCGATATCGTGTTGTCATAGAAACATGAGTTACATAGTATGAGTAGCCTATATTTAATGACGTCAATTGTTAAATAGCGTACTTGTTTTTAGAAATAGGATAAATCTTCTGCGACCGAACCTTCGGCCCAAAAATAGACGAAAATTCTACTTCTACTGCCGAATCCATACAAAATCTAGTGCGTGATTACTCCTACGCATGCGCAACCATTGGCTCATGCGCACTGTTAAAAACACCTAAAATTTGTAACATGCGTCGTGATCGAGGTCGGTTAGGGTCGGTTTGGGTCAGGTTAGGCGTCGTGAAGGTCGTTTAGAGTTACCAAAGATGGTCGAGTCGTAGACTAAGATATGACACGTCTTATCTCGCTGTATATTTTGTCTGCGTGGTGGTCAAAGCAGGGATGTGGTCTCGAGACCGGAAAACTGCGGTCTTGGTCTTGGTCTCGAATGCATCGGTCTTGGTCTTGGACCATCGGTCTTGGTCTTGGTCTCGGACCTTCGGTCTTGGTCTTAAAGAAACGGTCTTGGGATTGATCGCTGTCTTAGGTCAGCGTTCTTGGTCATATGTCGTATCAGAGCAATTTCTTTTATATTTGTCGGTTATTTTCGATTAGAAACACCTGATGTTTAGGTCCTACGCGCTTGTTATTGATTTACGACGTGCTGACCATCTATATATACAAATTACTATCGGGAAAAATATGCATTTGCAACAGAACCAGCCATTTCAAAAATTGCTTTTATAAATTTCAAGGTTTTGAAACAATCTAATTATTATGTGGTTGGCCACAGGCAGTCACTGTTAACCTACAATTCCGAGTACAAGTAGGCCTACAGGCCTACACCATTCAAACGGAACGCTAATCTACTTATTCAAATGTCTTATTTGTAGCCTATCGTATAGGCTACTCTAAGTAATTTATAGTGCGATATTCTCAGGCCGAAGCATAGGGCTGAACCCATAAAAGTTCAGTTAAAACAGTCTTCTGGACCATTATTAAAATTATTATTCTTCAGCAATAAAATTAATGTTTTAAGCCTGTTATTCCGTTTTAGCGTCTTAATAAATTGAATTGTTTATAAAAAATGGTATCGGTCTTGGTCTTGGTCTTGGACCTCTCGGTCTTGGTCTCGAGATTTTCGTCTCGTGCCCAACACTGGGTCAAAGCACAAATCCGCTCTACCATTCCCTACGTAGCGCCGCGGCCAATAAGCAGAGTTTGACAAGAGACCAAAAACTCAAGACTGAGGCCAAGATCGAGAGGTCCAAGACCAAGACCGAGACGTCCGAGACCGATATAATCCGAGACCAAGACCAAGATCGATACTCTTTTTTTATAAACAATTCAATTTATTAAGACGCTAAAACGGAAAAAAACACTTAAAATATAAATTTTATTGCTGAAGAATAGGCCTACTAATCTTAATAATGGCCCAGAAAACAGTTTTACCAGCCACTCTGAACTTTTGCGGGTTCGGCCCTTGGCTTCGGCCTGAGACTATCACACTATAAATTACTTAGGCCCCCTACAGTATACGATAGGTAAATACTTCAAGACATCTGAACAAGGAGATTAACGTTCCGTTTGAATGGTGTAGGCCTACTTGGCCTACCACGGGCCTCGGAATTGTATGTTAACAGCGTCTACACGTGGCCGACCATATAGGCCTAATTATTAGATTGTTCAAAAACCTTGAAATTTGTGAAAGCAAATTTTGCAATAGTTGCAAATGCATTTTTTTCTTCCCACAGTAACAAGCATAAAATAAAGATCCATTAGTTTGGTCAGCACGCCATAGATCGATTACAATCGCGTAGAGCATAAACATCAAGTGTCTCAATATATATTTAAATAATCAAAAAATAACCGACAAATATAAAAGAAATTGCTCTGATACGGCAAATGACCAAGAACGCTAACCTAAGACGGAGACCAATCCCAAGACCGTTCCTTTAAGACCAAGACCGACACAGTCGAAACCAAGACCAAGACCGATGGTCCGAGACCAAGACCGAGAAATATCAAAAAAAATTCTCTGATACGACAAATGACCAAGAACGCTAATTTAAGACAGAGACCTACATGTATCCCCAAAATCGTTCCCTTAAGACCAAGACCGACGCATTCGAGACCAAGACCGAGACCAAGACTAATTGTCCGAGACCAAGACCAAGACGGTCTTGGTCTTTGCAAGACCAAGACCGATGCATTCGAGATCAAGACCAAGACCACAGTTTTCCGGTATCGAGACCGCCTCGAGACCAAGATGGCTGTCTCGAGACCGCATCCCTCGTAGTAAGTGTAGGCGGCAAGCGTATAGCGCAGCAGTTATAGCCAAACAGTATACCAACGGCGGATGTTTTACACACGATAGACTGGGAAACCTATGACGTAGGCTAATTGTAACCGCTTTGCTCACCTACTCTCCCTTCTCCTCCTCTTCATCCTCCACCTCTTCCTCCATCTGCACTTCCTCTAGGGGAGGTGGGGGCAAGTTGGTTGCGGGGGTAAGTTGGTGTTTGCGCTATATAATTATAATGCATGGCAGGAAAGACGTCTAACAAGACGTTTATCGATGAGCATGTCAAGCCTGATCTTTTGTTTAATGGCGGCCATGTGCTAGGGTGCTTCATTTTCGCTTGTTACTTAAAAGTAGGTCGTCCTATTTACTGCTTAAAATATTTCGCTGTTGTAAAATATCGTATATCATAATCCACATAAATGCAAAAAATTATGGCAGATAGGTTATTTTGTTCAGCATTCATTGCGCTTTGTTTCTGGTATACCTTGTTTACCCAACTGACTTTGTGCAAACAGTGACTACGAGATTTCGTAGTGTGGATCTGTTGGGGCAAGTTGGCGTATGCAACCAACTTGCCCCAAAGGTCAGCCAACTGGCACCACTATAGGCCTAAAGGTAATTATCGATGTGTCTAGCAATTATTACATTAAACTGATGTCATCGTAATAGTAAACTCTAAACTATTATAGCGACTACAAAAGCGGTGTCGCTGTAACCAGCTCATTCACAAGCGCTTAATCAAAACAAACTCGACAGGCAGAGGTCAAGATCCAGAGAGCCAGGCAGGCTGCAGGCAGACAGTCAGACGGTGTTTGGAGCCAATAAATGACAATGCGATTTTTTAGAAATTGCCATTTTAATTGCGTAGTTTTTGTCTTACATCTTTATTAAGGTAAAATGCCTCTAATGGAAACGAATTTGACTAAAGCATAACGCATTCGCTTTCCACTGTTACAAATCAGTTTTATGCGTATGATTTGTATTGCCACCATCTTGCCCCAAGCAGGCAAATAACTTGCCCCAGAGCATGGGCAAGTTGGCCGACATTCAGAATATTTTTGAGGTCGTTTTTTGTAAACTTACAAAATAGTGTGATGCCTGAATTTGTGCTCGAGTGTACCCGTTATTAATAGCTGTGTTTTGAGATAAAAAATCATAATCGTTGACGATCTCGGGCGATAAAACTTATTTTCAGCCAGCTTGCCCCCACCTCCCCTATCTCTATTTATTCTCCTCATCGTCCTCCTCTTCCTCTTTGTCTTCCTCCTACAACCTCATCTTCTCTTCGTCCGATTCCTCTTCATCAGTGTTGGGCACGAGACCAAAAAACCTCGAGACCGAGAGCTCAAAGACCTTGACCGGGTGGTCCGAGACCACGACCAAGGGTCCGAGACCAAGACCAAAACCGATACTATTTTTTTTATAAACAATTCAATTTATTAAGACGCTTAAACGGAATAACACGCTTAAAACATTAATTTTATTGTTGAAGAATACTAATCTTAACAATGGTCCAGAAGACTGTTTTACCGGCCAGTCTGAACTTTTTCAGGTTCAGCCCTATGCTTCGGCCTGAGAATATCGCATTATAAATTACTTACAGACAGGGATGTGGTCTCGAGACCGCGGTCTTGGCCTCGAGACGGTCTCCAGACCGGAAAATTGCGGTCTTAGTAATGGTCTCGGACCATCGGTCTGGGTCTTGCTCTTGGTCTCGAACAATCGGTCTTGGTCTTGGTTTCGACTGCGTCGGTCTTGGTCTTGGTCTTAAAGGAACGGTCTTGGGATTGGTCTCCGTCTTAGGTTAGCGTTCTTGGTCATTTGCCGTATCAGAGCAATTTCCTTTATATTTGTCGGTTATTTTTGATTATTAGAGACACCAGATGTTTAAGCCCTACGCGCTTGTTATCAATTAATGACGTGCTGACCATCTATATATACTTGTGACTATGGGCAAAAAATGCATTTGCAACGAATCCAGCCATTTCAAAATTTGCTTTCGCAAATGTCAAGGTTTTAGAGCAATCTCATAATTATGTGGTCGGCCACGTGTAATCACTGTTAACCTACAATTCCGAGTACAAGTAGGCCTACACTATTCAAACGGAACGTTAATCTACTTGTTCAGATGTCTTATTTTGAACCTATCGTATACTGTCAGTAATTTATAGTGTGATATTTTCAGGCCGAAGCCAAGGGCTGAACCCGCAAAAGTTCAGACTCGCCGGTAAAACTGTTTTCTGGACAATTATTAAGATTAGTATTCTTCAGCAATAAAATTAATATTTTACGCGTGTTATACCGTTTTAGCGTCTTAATAAATTGAATTGTTAATAAAAAAAAGAATATCGGTCTTGGTCTTGGTCTCGGACCACCCGGTCTCGGTCTTGGACCTCTCGGTCTTGGTTTCGGTCTTGGTCTCGAGGATTTGGTCTCGTGCCCAACACTCCTTACAGTAGCCTATACGATAGGTTATAAATAAGACATCTGAACAATTAAGTAGATTAGCGTTCCGCTTGAATGGTGTAGGGCTGTAGCCCTACTTGTACTCGGAATTGTAGGTTAACAGCGACTGCCCGTGGCCGACCACATAATAATTAGATTGTTCCAACGAATGATCTTTATTTATTCTGAAATTTATTTATTCTGAAATTTATTTATTTTGAAATTTATTCTGAAATTTATTTATTCTGAAATTTATTTATTCTGAAATTTATTTATTCTGAAATTTATTTATTCTGAAATTTATTTATTCTGAAATTTGATACCTGCCTTCTTTCAACACTTTTTGCCCAGCAGTGAACACGCCTCGACGGCGCAATTGCAGCTATACTGCAGAAGGAGAGGATTGGCCACCCGCCCTTATACGCCTAGACTAAGAAATCAAGTCGCTAACACTACAAACCTGAGCTGCGGAAATTACCGAATTTCGATTAATCGTGAATTTATTTTGACGATAAAATTTTTGCTTAACGATTATTCGTTTCGATTTTTCAACCCATCAATGACATATACCGGAAAATAAGCAACAATAAGAAGTGAAAGTAAACACATGGATTTTTGGGACCCTCTTTTATCCGGTAGATGGCGCAATCGTTCCAGCACCTTAAGAGATTTTTGATTACATATCATTGATGATTTAAAATTGCCGGAGTGGAGCTCGTAGAGGAGGACTCGTTTGAGTAGTTAAAGGATATTTAATTTCGCGCATTTTTTTTTCATTCTTTTCTAAATTTTTGAGTTTTGTCCGTAAAAATTGGAAACATTGCATTGTCATGCAAGACTGAAATGTGTGCAAAATTTCAGCTCGGTTGATCGACGAGAACATACTTTAAAATAGTTGAAAGAAGTCGTACCAACCGTGACAAGCTTAAACAAACACTCCTTAGATTGTTCCAAAACCTTTAAATTTATGGCTCGTTCCGTTGCAAATGCAAATTTTTTCCCAAAGTAACTTGTATATATATATAGATGGTCAGCATGTCGTAAATCAATAACAAGCGCGTATATAGGGCCTAAACATCCGGTGTCTCTAATAATCGAAAATAACCGACAAATATAAAAAATTGCTCTAATACGTCAAATGACCAAGAACACTGACCTAAGACAGCGATCAATCCCAAGACCGTTCCTTTAAGACCAAGACCGACGCAGTCGAGACCAAGACCAATGGTCTGAGACCAAGACCAAGACCGATGGTCCGAGACCAAGACGAAGACCGATGCATTCAAGACCAAGGCCGCGACTGCAGTTTTCCGGTCTCGAGACCGTGTCAAGACCAAGACCATGGTCTCGAGACCACATCCCTGCTCTTCATCCTCCACCTCTTATTTGTACCCGACTCTTTTTTCCTTCTCTAGGTTCTCTTTGTCCTCCTCTGCCCTTCTTCCTGCCATAGATCCTTATCCTCCATCTTGTCTCCCTACTCCACTTCATATCTACCCTTTTCCTTCATTCCTCTCCTGCTCTTCTCCTTCCTCTTCTCCGTCCTTATCCTTTCCAATCTCCACCAATTCTTCCATCCTCACTTCCTCTTTCTCTTCGTTTTCACACTGCTTCTTCTCTTCCTCCTCCACATTTTTTTCCTCTTCCTTCTTTCAGTTCTCCACCAACTTTTCATTCACATTCTCTTCGTCCCCTACACTTCCTATCCCCTCTATTATTCCAGCCTTCATCCTCCTATTGATCTGGGTAGTACTGAATCCAAGGAGAAGCGAACACAATGGTCTCCTGCAATGCTGCTAACAATTCGACAATAATCCTATCAACGTCGATGTCACAAGTTAGTTCGAACCTACGGCCGTGATAACCATTGCCTTAGCCTCTCAGCCACCTACCTATCTCATCTCCCTCCTGAGCCTCCTCTGGTTAAGGCTTTCAGCTTAATCTTCTCCTGGACAAGCGCCTCCCATTCTGCCGTCTTTGCGCTAGCTACCGCCTCCCGTTCTTCTGTATTTCCACTGGCTACCTCTGGTACACATCGTACCTGACATGAGCTAGCGCTTCGGTCGGTTCAGTGACTGTCAATCACTGCCAATCAGTCGTGTCAATCTTTGCCAATCAGTCGCCGTTCGCATAGCAGAATAATTGTGTTCAGAAGTAGGCTATATATATAATCTCTTGCATGGGACGCGTCTTTAGTCAAGCTTTAATCAAAGTGCTGAAACGGAGCACGCTTGACACCCATAGAGCACAATGAATTGCGACTGCTTCAACTGCAGCTGTGTCCTGCAGAATGGAACTGATGGTAACACAGTCGTCGACACCGGCGTAAGTGGTAAAGCCAACGCCAGCTTACTTGTAGATAGTAAGGACCGGGTATTTGGCACGGGCATCAATCTAGATTACCTGATGATCAGCTACTTCGTCATTGGATTTGTTGGATTCGTAGGTAATTTCTTCTCCCTCGCCGTAATCATCGGACACCGTCCTTTGCGGACAAGGCTCGCTAACTACTACATCATCAGTCAGTGTGTCCTTGACCTTTTCGTCAGCCTGCTACTCCTGACGAACATGACGACCTTCACAGATCAGAAGGTCAGTCTTTCCGCCGTCGGAGTGATCAGCTGTTACCTGTGGAAGACGCGTGTCCTCCTTCTGAGTACCATGACTTCGTCTGTGTTCAACGTCGTGGCCCTGACGATCGAGAGGTACTTTGAGATCATTCACCCCATCAAGCATAAGCTCTACTTCAGTCGTAGCATCGTCATCGTTAGCATCTCTGCAGCGTGGGTCATGGGCTTCGTCTTCAAGATGTGCCACTCCTACCCAGGGGTGATCTTAACCCACGACGGCTTTTGCCTACCAGGCGGAGTAGCCACTAACGTCAGCAACGCCCTCATTATTAGTAACTTTCTCGGCGAGTACTTCATCAGCCTCTCCATCATATCGTTTTGCTACATCCAGATGGGACGGAAGTTACTGCACTCTGTGGGCCCTAGGGCGCCGGCCACAGGAGTCGAATCCATGGCCTCCCGTGCCCGTAAGAACATCCTGAAGACCCTCCTGACCGTGGTCGTGTGCCTTGCGTTGACAAGTCTTTTCAAGCACGTGTTGGCGCTGATAAACGGGGTGGGCATTTACGTGGTCGACTGGAGTGGCGCTGCGTACAAGATCAGCTTGATTCTCCAGTTCTCCAACTGCTGCATCAACCCGTTCATCTATATGTTCCAGTATAAGGAATTCCAGAAAGGGGTCGTCGTTCTGTTTCGTCTGCGCCCATCAATGACATCGACGCAGGTCGTCATCCAGGAAACATCGCTTCACATCTGATACCCTTTGGCAAGCGTATAAGGCCACACGACTCGTGACATCGACACTGAATTTAACTGAACACTCGCTTCTTGAACACCAATTGACTTCTTAAATGCGCAGAATTGAGGTCATCGATCGCTGTAACAACTAAACTACAGTGAAACCGTGTTATGCTTTGAAACATGAAAGGTTCTAATTCTATCACTATAGTAAGCCTATATCGAGATATAGACATTCATAATTATTATACTATGTGCAGAGCCGTATTGGGACCCTAGGCTAAAGTTTTTTCTGAAGCCTCTCCGTATTAAAGCACAATACAATTTTATAGGACCTATCTAGTTCCGATCTAGAGTTACATGTACAGACAGTTTATGTAAATACGTACTGAAGGCAGTCAGTAATCGATGCTCAGCATGCGCTATCTGCGATTGCCCGCATCATTGTTAAAAGAAACAGCTAGGAATACCAAGCTTGTTATAATAATACCGTAGTTTTTTAAATTATTTCCATCATTGATTTATGCAGAATAGAGTAAATGTGCATTGAGTAGGCCTATGCCTACATGTATGTATCACACGTTGAACTAAATAAAAATAATTTTGTTTAAACTCTTTTACTTCATATCCCAATACGAGACTATTTAGCGGCGAATTCTTTGATTACTTCATTAAAAATCTGGATTTCTTAGCAGCTAGCTTCGACTTGGCAGACATCAATTGCAGAGCAGAACAGTCAGTCTAGTCTAGCTCATTGTCATAGATGATTTTCTACTATAGACAATGTCGAGAATGATCATTCTCCTTGACAATTGTTTGTGGGCATTATTCTCAGATTAATCCTCATGTTTACTGTCAGTAAAAAAACCCACCACCTTCCGTCTCCCTTCAGGAGATCATTCATTTAGTCTACCCTAGGCCTACAGTTTTGTCTTCAGCAGCAGCAAATATTTATGGGAATTGAAACGACTGACCCTTCAGCACAACCTCTCCATCGATTATCCTTCCCTTCCCTTCACCTCTAATGTCCCTGTCCGCAATCTTGGCGTCACCTTTATTTCCATCCTCTTCCTTACCCATATCTCCAACCTCTCGCGCTACCACTTCATGCACAATCGTGACCTCAGCCGCGTCCGGCCCAGGCTCGACTTCAAAATTGCCTCCACCATCGCTACCTCCATTGTCAACGCGATCGAAGCTCGATTACTAAAATTATCTTTGTCCTCAAACTTCAAGCCACACAACTCAAGCGTCTACAACTAATCCAAAACTCACTATCCAGAGCCGTCACCAGAACGCCTATAAGCATCATTGGGGCCCCGTGGTTTATGCGCGGTTATGCGATTCTTCACGATTTTCGCATGAATGGAAAGTTTTCGCAAATTAGGCTAATTGAAATTATTTTAAATACTATTAGCCTATAGTTCGGAAATTTCGGTCAGTGTCAACTATAATTTGCTCGTCTGGATATTATTAGCCAATAGGGCCTATAGGCCTATAGTTTTATCGACCAGACGACGTAATTGTTGATGACTAAGAATCGCGATTACGAGATTTCGCATAATTTACGGAAAAGTTCGCTTAAACCACGGGGGCCTAAGCTGCATCATCACGCGACTCGTCCTAAAATAACTCAATCATTGGCTAAATATCCCGGAACACATCGATTTCAAAGTCCTATTAATTAGTGATCAGTAACCGACAATGCTCCTAGCTCAAATATCTTCACCAACCCGTTTTTACCCGATTATCGCCGTGTTTCAGACTTACACGACCCACGGTCACCAATTATCAAAGTTCTCCAATCGAGCCATTTAGGCCTATTCACTACCGCACCGCGTGTCAGGATGCTGGAACGATCTATATCTACTGAATTCCCCGCTTTATATTAATTCACCATCATTGCCTATGACCCACCATCATCTGTCTCAGCAGCAGGTTCGTCTAGCCAACACTCATCTAGCTTTTCATTCTAAACTTAAGTTTCACCTTATCATGAACCCCACTCACACTCATTTGATGCTCTACCTTATATTTGATCCTCTACCTTATATATAATCCTCGACCATGATGACACACGCCTGCCTTAACAGCTAATCTGACTCTGACCTCCGTCGGAATACACCTTGGACCTGTCGGGAAGAGGAATTGTTTTGGCTATAATTACTTCTTTAGGCTTATATTATTCAGACCAGTTACATGTAAGTTATATGTACGTTGAAATTTATCAAATGGCAGCGAAACAGTAGGCAACTTGCCACCTAACATTGCGAAATTATAATTAATTTGCGGTTAAAAATTCCCTAATATATATATATATATATATGTTACATATTATATATATATATGCGTCATGCATAGCATAATGCATATGACAAAACCACAACGAATGATCTTTATTTATTCTGAAATTTATTTATTCTGAAATTTATTTATTTTGAAATTTATTCTGAAATTTATTTATTCTGAAATTTATTCATTCTGAAATTTATTTATTCTGAAATTTATTTATTGTCGATCAACCGAGCTGAAATTTTGCACACATTTCAGTCTTGCATGACAATGCAATGTTTCTGAAATTTGATACCTGCCTTCTTTCAACACTTTTTGCCCAGCAGTGAACACGCCTCGACGGCGCAATTGCAGCTATACTGCAGAAGGAGAGGATTGGCCACCCGCCCTAGAACATACTTTAAAATAGTTGAAAGAAGTCGTACCAACCGTGACAAGCTTAAACAAACACTCCTTAGATTGTTCCAAAACCTTTAAATTTATGGCTCGTTCCGTTGCAAATGCAAATTTTTTCCCAAAGTAACTTGTATATATATATAGATGGTCAGCATGTCGTAAATCAATAACAAGCGCGTATATAGGGCCTAAACATCCGGTGTCTCTAATAATCGAAAATAACCGACAAATATAAAAAATTGCTCTAATACGTCAAATGACCAAGAACACTGACCTAAGACAGCGATCAATCCCAAGACCGTTCCTTTAAGACCAAGACCGACGCAGTCGAGACCAAGACCAATGGTCTGAGACCAAGACCAAGACCGATGGTCCGAGACCAAGACGAAGACCGATGCATTCAAGACCAAGGCCGCGACTGCAGTTTTCCGGTCTCGAGACCGTGTCAAGACCAAGACCATGGTCTCGAGACCACATCCCTGCTCTTCATCCTCCACCTCTTATTTGTACCCGACTCTTTTTTCCTTCTCTAGGTTCTCTTTGTCCTCCTCTGCCCTTCTTCCTGCCATAGATCCTTATCCTCCATCTTGTCTCCCTACTCCACTTCATATCTACCCTTTTCCTTCATTCCTCTCCTGCTCTTCTCCTTCCTCTTCTCCGTCCTTATCCTTTCCAATCTCCACCAATTCTTCCATCCTCACTTCCTCTTTCTCTTCGTTTTCACACTGCTTCTTCTCTTCCTCCTCCACATTTTTTTCCTCTTCCTTCTTTCAGTTCTCCACCAACTTTTCATTCACATTCTCTTCGTCCCCTACACTTCCTATCCCCTCTATTATTCCAGCCTTCATCCTCCTATTGATCTGGGTAGTACTGAATCCAAGGAGAAGCGAACACAATGGTCTCCTGCAATGCTGCTAACAATTCGACAATAATCCTATCAACGTCGATGTCACAAGTTAGTTCGAACCTACGGCCGTGATAACCATTGCCTTAGCCTCTCAGCCACCTACCTATCTCATCTCCCTCCTGAGCCTCCTCTGGTTAAGGCTTTCAGCTTAATCTTCTCCTGGACAAGCGCCTCCCATTCTGCCGTCTTTGCGCTAGCTACCGCCTCCCGTTCTTCTGTATTTCCACTGGCTACCTCTGGTACACATCGTACCTGACATGAGCTAGCGCTTCGGTCGGTTCAGTGACTGTCAATCACTGCCAATCAGTCGTGTCAATCTTTGCCAATCAGTCGCCGTTCGCATAGCAGAATAATTGTGTTCAGAAGTAGGCTATATATATAATCTCTTGCATGGGACGCGTCTTTAGTCAAGCTTTAATCAAAGTGCTGAAACGGAGCACGCTTGACACCCATAGAGCACAATGAATTGCGACTGCTTCAACTGCAGCTGTGTCCTGCAGAATGGAACTGATGGTAACACAGTCGTCGACACCGGCGTAAGTGGTAAAGCCAACGCCAGCTTACTTGTAGATAGTAAGGACCGGGTATTTGGCACGGGCATCAATCTAGATTACCTGATGATCAGCTACTTCGTCATTGGATTTGTTGGATTCGTAGGTAATTTCTTCTCCCTCGCCGTAATCATCGGACACCGTCCTTTGCGGACAAGGCTCGCTAACTACTACATCATCAGTCAGTGTGTCCTTGACCTTTTCGTCAGCCTGCTACTCCTGACGAACATGACGACCTTCACAGATCAGAAGGTCAGTCTTTCCGCCGTCGGAGTGATCAGCTGTTACCTGTGGAAGACGCGTGTCCTCCTTCTGAGTACCATGACTTCGTCTGTGTTCAACGTCGTGGCCCTGACGATCGAGAGGTACTTTGAGATCATTCACCCCATCAAGCATAAGCTCTACTTCAGTCGTAGCATCGTCATCGTTAGCATCTCTGCAGCGTGGGTCATGGGCTTCGTCTTCAAGATGTGCCACTCCTACCCAGGGGTGATCTTAACCCACGACGGCTTTTGCCTACCAGGCGGAGTAGCCACTAACGTCAGCAACGCCCTCATTATTAGTAACTTTCTCGGCGAGTACTTCATCAGCCTCTCCATCATATCGTTTTGCTACATCCAGATGGGACGGAAGTTACTGCACTCTGTGGGCCCTAGGGCGCCGGCCACAGGAGTCGAATCCATGGCCTCCCGTGCCCGTAAGAACATCCTGAAGACCCTCCTGACCGTGGTCGTGTGCCTTGCGTTGACAAGTCTTTTCAAGCACGTGTTGGCGCTGATAAACGGGGTGGGCATTTACGTGGTCGACTGGAGTGGCGCTGCGTACAAGATCAGCTTGATTCTCCAGTTCTCCAACTGCTGCATCAACCCGTTCATCTATATGTTCCAGTATAAGGAATTCCAGAAAGGGGTCGTCGTTCTGTTTCGTCTGCGCCCATCAATGACATCGACGCAGGTCGTCATCCAGGAAACATCGCTTCACATCTGATACCCTTTGGCAAGCGTATAAGGCCACACGACTCGTGACATCGACACTGAATTTAACTGAACACTCGCTTCTTGAACACCAATTGACTTCTTAAATGCGCAGAATTGAGGTCATCGATCGCTGTAACAACTAAACTACAGTGAAACCGTGTTATGCTTTGAAACATGAAAGGTTCTAATTCTATCACTATAGTAAGCCTATATCGAGATATAGACATTCATAATTATTATACTATGTGCAGAGCCGTATTGGGACCCTAGGCTAAAGTTTTTTCTGAAGCCTCTCCGTATTAAAGCACAATACAATTTTATAGGACCTATCTAGTTCCGATCTAGAGTTACATGTACAGACAGTTTATGTAAATACGTACTGAAGGCAGTCAGTAATCGATGCTCAGCATGCGCTATCTGCGATTGCCCGCATCATTGTTAAAAGAAACAGCTAGGAATACCAAGCTTGTTATAATAATACCGTAGTTTTTTAAATTATTTCCATCATTGATTTATGCAGAATAGAGTAAATGTGCATTGAGTAGGCCTATGCCTACATGTATGTATCACACGTTGAACTAAATAAAAATAATTTTGTTTAAACTCTTTTACTTCATATCCCAATACGAGACTATTTAGCGGCGAATTCTTTGATTACTTCATTAAAAATCTGGATTTCTTAGCAGCTAGCTTCGACTTGGCAGACATCAATTGCAGAGCAGAACAGTCAGTCTAGTCTAGCTCATTGTCATAGATGATTTTCTACTATAGACAATGTCGAGAATGATCATTCTCCTTGACAATTGTTTCTTTATTTATTCTGAAATTTATTTATTCTGAAATTTACTTATTCTGAAATTTATTTATTCTGAAATTTATTTATTCTGAAATTTATTTATTCTAAAAATTTTTTATTCTGAAATTTATTTATTCTGAAATTTTTTTATTCTGAAATTTATTTATTCTGAAATTTATTTAGTCTGAAATTTATTTATTCTGAAATTTATTTATTCTGAAATTTGATACCTGCCTTCTTTCAACACTTTTTGCTCAGCAGTGAACACGCCTCGACGGCGCAATTGCAGCTATACTGCAGAAGGAGATGATTGGCCACCCGCCCTCATACGCCTAGACTAAGAAATCAAGTCGGTAACACTACAAACTTGAGCTGCGGAAATTACCGAATTTCGAATTTCGATTAATCGTGAATTTATTTTGACGATATAATTTTTGCTTAACGATTTTTCGTTTCGATTTTTGATTACTTATCATTGATGATTTAAAATTGCCGGAGTGGAGCTCGTAGAGGAGGACTCGTTTGAGTAGTTAAAGGATATTTAATTTCACGCATTTTTTTTTCATTCTTTTCTAAATTTTTGAGTTTTGTCCGTAAAAATTGGAAACATTGCATTGTCATGCAAGACTGAAATGTGTGCAAAATTTCAGCTCGGTTGATCGACGAGAACATACTTTAAAATAGTTGAAAGAAGTCGTACCAACCGTGACAAGCTTAAACAAATTAAACAGAAGAGGGTAAAAACAGAAAACATTGAAATATGGCGGCGGATAGAAATCGAGCTAGTTTACATTGTAAATTTGAGCAGATATAATCAGGTCGATTAGGCCTATAATTTTTTTATGAACATTTTGGATTTAAATTATTGGCTAGCGGAAATATTTAAAATGCTGATGACGTTTATTGTATTGCATACCATGGATCTAACACCTCGCTTGTTTACTTTAATTGAAATATCATTAATTTGTCTGACAAATGTGACTACAAATTTTTTTATTTAATGAAAATAAACAATTAATTAATCGTTTACTTTTCAAAAGTTCACTATTAACATTTAATTAATGGTTATTAGTCCTACTAAAAACCCACCTCCGTCTCTTCCAATTTCTTGTTTTTTGTTCTTCTTGTTCTTGTTGTTTTTCTACTTCGTCATCATCTTCGTGTTTTTGTCGTTCATCTTGTTCTTGTTCTTTTTCTTGTCCTCGATCATTCTTAATCAACTTGTTCTTCTTGTTCCTCTTCTTGTTCTTGTTCTTCTTCTTCCTCCTCCTCCTCCTCCTATTCCTCCTCCTTTCCCTCACCAGCACGCCACTTGCAATAATTACCCATCTCCGCGCCTGTCTAAAATAAAGAACAGGTATGGGCCATCTACTTCACACTCTTCGTTATAATGTCCTACGTCAAAAGTAACAAAGCCACTGCTGATTTCCGATAAAGCTGATCCGAAGATGGATTTAATGAGGAGGGGAAAACTAATTATCTTTGTTGTAACACTGATCAGTCGTTCAACAGGAGCTAAAGAGCCGTCAACTGCCCTTACAGGCATATATACATATACATATATACAGGCAACATTTCGTCAAGTAACAAAATTTAAGAGTATTAGCACATTATAATAATCTCTTGATAGGCTCTATTGTAAAATATTGCCCAATAATATACAATACAGTATATATATATTTTTATACATATACTTGTATGCAGAGGCGGCGATCCCGGGGGTTGGAGGCATAGGTGGAGACTTGGTCGCGGGTTTGGGAGACAGATGAAAAAATTTGGTTCGGGGGACAGGTCGGAAGAAATTTTAATTCCCAATCATGGATAGGCCGCGTCTCGTGCGTCTCCTCTTTTCCATTTTACATAACCCCGCGCAACTTTTAACCAACTCCTACCTCCTACGGTGATGAATGATCTCACCGGATCAGACTCTTATTGAAAAATGAGATGGGTCGAGCTTATATTATAGGCGTATACGCGGTAGCTATATAAAAGCGTTTTCATTTACATTTGCTTGCTGTTCAGTTGAGTGTATTTAATAATGAATAGCTCAAGGGAGATGATAATTTAAGTTGATTAATGAAATAAAAATAAATCGAAAAGTGAAGGTCAATGCTAATCTCCCATGGCTTGTGTATGCTGTAGGCTCCTACGTCTCTCCCACTCCAGCCAATCGACCACTACGTGCTAAATGACGGTTTAGATGGTAAGAACAGCAATACTTGGGGAGCACAGTTGAGCGTAGATGTAGAGTAAGTAGGTCTACATTCTTAAATGAGACGCACTAGCCATGCAATGCATAACGCCGTAACTGGCAAGCGTAACACATTAAAATAATAATGAGAAAAAACTTTGGCAATACTAAACTTGGCCAACCATGATGGGTGGGTCTGATTTAGAGGGACGAAGGCATGCAACCAGGAGAGAAGCAGGTAAGTTAGCCCGAGCCTATGGCTAAAGTCGTCACTGCCACAATACCGGATACGCGCTATATTCACGGTTATTTCGTTGCACATGGGATACAAGTCCATGTTTTACATTTACATAATGCTACAGATAACGCTGGCCTCCTCTAGTATGAGATCGTTTGTTGACTACTATAATAATCTCGCTTCATTTATCACAAAAAAACAACACTGCCACTAGACTAATTCACTCAAATATTCAAAGACGCTCAATGCAAAAAAATGAGTAAACTTATGGATGAGGATTTAACCCCATAAACTCTTAGGTATGTAGCAATATGCTACGTGGTGCCAATTGCCCTGGGTCAGCGGCGGTTTCTACTGCGTGCGATTATTCGCTATTGAGATGCATTGCGGCCTGAGAGTATTTTCTGCTGGGCATGTTGGCCCGTCTCGGACCGCGCGCGCCGGGTTGTGCTGGCCTGGCACAGACCGACTCTCGCAGGCATGCCAATCTCGGCACGATCCTTCCTTCCTGGGCCCGTCTCGACACGGGCGTGCCCGAGCGTGGCTCGGCACGGCATGCTGGCCCAGCACGAATCGCCCTCCCCCTCACGTGACGGTTCGGCACGTGCCGGCCCGGCCCGGCACGACGTGCTGGCCCGGCACGACTAGACAGACTATAAATAAACGAGATCAGTTTAGTTGGACGTTCGATAGTTGATGCAGTAGCTCAGTCAGACTAGTTGGGCGGACATTCGATAATGACTGTAGTCGATGCGTGTTAGAGTTGATTCGATGTGTTGACTATCGCTGCTGCTGCTACGTTGAATGACTTTGGTCCCAGAGCGTGGGATCAATTGACTTTGACAATGGGACTGGGTCACATCGCTGCCGTCTTGTCCTCGGGTCCGGCGCATTATTCATTGGCCGCCAACGCATACCCTTGGGGAGGGTCAACGGGTCCATTTGGCGTAGGCGAGTAGCGGTCGCTGAGGACGTCGTTATTCAGCCCAAATGTCAAAGTGATGTGCCCGTCCGTACAATGTACGGGGACTTGGCGTCTGTAGCGCCGGCTTCAATGACTGAGGCCCAGGAAATTAAACCGGACGTTCATCTTGCTCGAATCGTGTTGGGGGATAGCGCCGACACAACTGGAGTGAGAGTAGTTAATCTAAACGACGACTCTGTCCAGCTCGGTAAGGATAAGGTAATTGCGGGCTTCACCCGGTGGAGGTAGAGGTAAGTCGGGCGGCCGATGTGGGCCGATGCTCGGGCGGCCAAGTGCCGTCTTATGAAGCGATAATGTCCGACCTTCCGGAGAAGGTGTCGCCTGATATCCGGACGCGATTGGGTGAACTGCTGCGGGAGTTTCGCGATGTCTTTTCCGAAGGGGAACTAGATCTTGGAGAAACGTCGGTCCTGAAGCATAGATTGTCACGGGGAACGCGTCCCCTGTGAGGCAGCCCCTACGGAGACAGGGGCTTCCCCATCGAGTGGCGATCGATGAACAGCTGAACAACCTGCTGGCCGCCGAGAGAAGTGAACCATCTGCTAGCGAGTGGTCGTCTAATGTGGTGTTGGCCCGTACAACTTAACGGGACCTTACGGTTTTGCATAGACTATCGGCAATTAAACGAGCGGACGAGGAAGGACTCGTACCCGCTTCCTCGGATAGATGAGTGCCTGGATGCCCTAGCTGATGGTGGGTGGTTCAGTACGCTGGACCTACTTAGCAGTTACTACCAGGTGGCTTTGGACCCGGAGGACGCCGACAAAACGGCGTTCGTGACTCGTAGGGGTACGTTACGGTGGAAGGTGATGCCCTTCGGGCTCTGTAATGCGTCCGCTACGTTTCAGAGGCTCATGGACATCGTCCTGTCCGGACTTAATTTTGAGGCCTGTCTGGCTTATCCTGACGATGTAATTATTTTCGGGAGACGCAGAGCAACATCTTGAGCGATTGGGATAGGTATTAGAGCGCCTACGGGGAGCTAATCTTAAGCTAAAGCCGAGTAAGTGGCATCTAGCCATGTGGTGACCCCTGAGGGCGTAGCTGTGGAAAACGCAAAGATCCGCGATGTGGTCGAGTGGCCGGTCCCGCAGCGCTTAAATGATGTGCGATCTTTCCTTGGGCTTTGCTCATTATCACCGATTTATTCGGGACTTTTCGATGCTGGCGTCTCCCCTGTTCGAGCTCGCTAAAAATGGCCAAGCTTTTGTTTGGGATGACATCTGCCAGGAGACGTTTGAGCAGTTGAAGCGTGTCTTAACGACTACGCCGGTCTTGGCCCTGCCTAAAGCCGAAGGGATCTATGTGTTAGACTGCGATGCCTGTGATATTGGCATCGGTGCAGCGTTGGCCCAAAGGATAGACGAGGTGGAAAGAGTGATTGTCTATGGCAGTAGATTGTTGTCGTCGGCCGAAAGAAATTATTTCGTGACCCGAAAAGAGTTGCTAGCGGTTGTGTATTTTGTGAAGCCGTACAGACAGTACCTTCTAGGGCGGTCGTTCGTGCTGCGAACGGACCACGCCACCCTGCAGTGGTTGCAACGTACTCCGGAGCCGATTGTCCAACAAGGCCGATGGTTGGAGAGGCTCGCGGAATACAAATTCCAGGTGATTCATCGTCCTGGGAAGAAGCACGGCAACGCTGATGCGATGTCGCGGTGTCCTTGCCGCCAATGTGAGTTGGAGGAATGGAATATGACCGCAGCGACTGTCGACGCGTCTGACGGGGCTCAACCGGGCTCAGAAGTCGGGGCAATAGAGCGTTTAACTGGGGCGCAGCGGGAGGCTCCCGATCTGTGTATAGTGATACCTTGGATTGAAGACGGAGCTCAGCCTCCGGACTTAATGACCATTCTGCGTGAGAGCGAGGCTGTGAAGGTGCTCTGGCATCAAAAGGACCGCCTCTATCTACGTGACGCTGTTCTTTATAGGAAGACGCCGGATGGCGTAGAACAGGCCCTAGTTCCCAAGCGGCTGAGGGAGGAGTACCATTCGCTCGCACATACAGGGTTGACCGGGGCCATTTGGGTATGCGCCGGACCCGCTGGCAAGTGAGACGCCGAGGTTACTGGGTTAGGTGGTCCCGGGAGGTGAGATGTTTCTGCCGACAATGTGCGCCTTGCAATAGGTACCACCGTGGGCGTCCGCCTCGACAGGGAGCACTGCAGCCCATGCAGTGCGGGGAGCCCTGAGAGAGGTTGAGCATCGACATTACTGGTCCTCACCCTCGAAGTAGAAGGGGGCACACTTACATTCTGACCGTGGTGGACAACTTTACGAAGTTTGTCGAGGCTATAGCTATGACTAACCAGAAGGCGATGTCGGTAGCCCGAGCCTTAGTCGATACCAGAAAATAGAGGAGGGAGCCGAACTTTCCCAGAGCGTTGGTCGAATCCTGCAACTGCCTGGCCAACGCTCGGTGCCGACCTGATAGGGGTTCGCCACAGGTACAAAGTGAAAAGAATAGATAGCAGATGAAGTAACGGTGGCCGTGAAGGGCCGCCTTATTTAATTGTTCGAAGGATAGCCCTACTCCTTAAAAGTATAATTATAACAATTTCAGCCTTCGTCATGCAGATTAGGCATAATCAGTTCTGAAAGTTATTTTAAAAGATAGTTCGGTCTGTGAGAATTTAAGATTGTATGTTATGCAGGCCTATAAATATTTTGTCAAGACTTCAATTCAATATCATTAAAATTTACTATACCCTCTCTTGCAGCATGTATATGATTGCACCGTCGGTTGCTTAGTGCACCATACCTCAAAAAAGCATCACCGCTGTGTAACCGATACTAGAGAGCCGACACACAGCTAGCCCCACGTGTACCAGACACAGCATCGAAACCCAGGCGAGGTCACGACCTCTGAACCCTAAATTTACTTGCAGGTCGACCTCTTATATCTCGGTCTGGTGTCTTGCACCTCACGATGATGAGACACTCAGTGACCAGAGACAACCCGCAAACTAGGACAGGCAGGCACACCACGAACCAGCCTCAGACATGAGAAAGACAACAGCAAACACACGTTCAATCGCCTGAAATTTGGGAGGGAGTATAGGCTACTCCATCCCCTCACCTCAACTTTTGGAGGGGACCGTCCCCCGCTGTCCCCCTAAGTCTCCGCCCGTGCTCAGTTACAAGGTCCAGTTATATAAAGAAAAAAGTTTTAGACATCCACGGGCCTCCGCCATAGAGCCAGTCCTCGGAGCAGCAACACCTCTGGCCTCCCCTCTCTACGGTACTGATGCTTAGGGAGGGACGACGATGTAAAATCAATCAATGCGCTGTTTGGTAGATGCTTAAGATTTAATATTAAACGCTGACTGCAGCCAACGCAGCCAGGAAATTTAATTCTTTACTGAACATACGCCAGAAATAAAATATGTCTTATGATCAGTGCCACAATGAATTGTAAGTCTTTAATCTATGAATGAAAATGCTTCTTAATTGACATGATTTAGGCCTACCTACGTTTTTAATCTATGGAAATCTTTTATTTTCACCTGTGAGGCTGTGCGAATGTTGTCCAGAGGTGACAGCCTTTTTCGGGCTGCTACAGAAGACTTATAACTTGTTCAGCTGTATTCAGTGGCGTAACCAGAGTCAAAATGAAACCCTGCAGCTGCCCAGCTCAAAATTAATCATAATAATGATAATCCAAGTTAGGAGTTGGTAGATGTCATTATTTATTATTTCGAAAGTGGCAAGTTAGCAACTATAATTCTACTAATTCATTGACTATAGCTGTCAGAATTTTGATACCGCATAAATAATATTCACATTGCTGCATGATAATCTTAACAATAAGGCCTACGCAAACTGTAGTCAATCTACACTCTACAGGCAGTTAAGATAGTTGAAACACGTGGGCCATTGTCTAAAGACCGCCATAGTTAAGGGGCAGCATCCGGCGACTAACAAAATAAACTTAGAAAAATGGCAATTTTAGACAGATAGCAGTTGCAGCTGCAGTCTGCACCTAATCTATTCTTATTTTTTAATGCCGCTGCTCGTCTGATAGGTGGCATCCCAAGTTTGCCAATATTTCATGCTTCATTCGGGAAACACTTCACTGGCTTCCTGTTCAACAGCGTATACAGTCTAAAACCATATCCCTTATGCGCATCTGCCTACTTTGGGTGGCCCCGACATACCTATATAAGATCTTTCTGCACCTCGTTGTCCTCTTTAGCTGCAAGAGCTTCTTTGCGATTTTCCACTCGCGGCCCTGTCGCAAATCTTTACCTATGTTGGCCCCTCAGCTGGGAACTGTCTTCCTCAGTCTGGAGCTACTGACCCTCTCTCACTTTGCCAGTTTCGGAGACGCCTTTATAAGACTTTTCTGTTCGCACGCCCAGACGTCCGTTGAGAGCGCTGCTGATTTGAGCGGCGTTATATAAATGCTTGATTACATTATATTACATCACAATTATACAATTATATAAATCACACCGCATTGATTAATACAATTTAATTTTAGCTGTTTTGTGTTCTTGATTGAATCATAAAATAGGTGAAGTTGATGGTTCTTACTTTAAGTTAAAGCAGCAATCAAGCGCCGTGTCTTCTCGTTCGATGAGACAGCGTAAAAGCTCAGCAGACGAGATGTGAAGAGTTAATCCGTGGAGCAATCAATTCTTTTCAGTTCGCATAATAACTATATACTCGAATTTCACATATACAATGCCATGCACGTTATTATACATTGCTCCGTATGTAGTCAATTTGTTGTGGGTCGATAAACAGGTTTTAGTGGGCGTTAGTGAAAGAGCTCTATGCGCGACCGAAATTGCATGGTCATGCCTCCATGGCTGTCAAAAATAATTGATTAAGCATAAGAGAAAATGGGAGACGCACACAGGTAGGACAAGACAGTGCGTTACGTGCTATTGGATAAGGTATTTCAATCCTGCATCACCTATCCGATAGTCAGAAGAGGCTTCGTTACGTATCATTTCAGATATGGCGTTTGACTCAAAGATAATTAATGCCACTGTTGTGCAGTATGTGAATTTGCGATACCTAGGCTACAATAATCGCATATAATTATATGTTATGTCTGCAATATGGCGATATATGCGATGAAGTGTGGAGTACCCTACCCAAGCACAAAAGCATATCAACGGATATTTGGACAAATCCCATAAGCCACACATGCTGAGTATGAATCAATGAAAATCTCAAAATATAGTCTTAACATTTCTTTAAATTCCGGGCTGGCTGCAACTCGCGCAGAGAAAACTGCAGCCCGGGCATTGCCCGTAATTGTCCGGGCATGGTTACGCCACTGGCTGTAGTTAGTTCAATTAAGTAGTCTACTCAAAGCCTTCAAAGGTGGCACATTTTGAAGGAAAATACCGGCTGTTCTCGATCTACATACATGTACATGTATAACATGTCGGACACATGTTGGTCTGCCAGGATCTACAGTGTGAAACGTTTTGCAACTTTCCCATAATAATGATATCAAGCCTATATTTTAGTCCAAGATTTTATGCTTGTAAACAAAAATCAATTACACATTGAAATCAATGCATGACCTGGTTTTAATAGGCTTACTCGCACTTTATTCCGCTGAGTATTTGAATATACTTGTCGCCTACTTTGGCCATTTCTATTTAAGTAGGATAGGCCTACATGTACCTGACATCAATATTTCAATCTCTTTAGGGCCTTTAGCAAGTCTGTATACATTCCGTTTTGTTAAAGTTCTGACAGGCAGTTTACAAGTATTTGCATCAGACAAGCGTGCCGCGACCGCGTGCGTGCATTGAGCTTCATCGTAGATTATGCGACGATTAGGTCATACATTCAATTATGAAATAGCTGTAGGGCCAATGTATCATAAATATTATAACATGGTATACATGCATGCACAACTAAAACCAAGGATGCATCGATTTATTGATCCTTAGGCCTATTAATAGTGTCCATAGTTGTCCCAGGTAATAGCATCCAAGTTTCTTAATCAGAGAAGTACATTATGCCTAACTTACTGACTTGCTTACTGACTAGTCTCTATTCGGAGCGCAACGTTAGACTTGTGCTTGTGAGTGCATCGACGTTTATTGGGGATGAGTGAGTTAAAGGCATGTTTGCAGACGACAATAATGGCAGTGCGGCGTACAGTCTCAAGCTACTTCGGCTCGTTTCCGACCTATCTCGATTGGCGTAGACCCGTTGTTTTCCTTTTCCTGGTGCACGTATTTCTTAAAAAGTCAGCAGTGTCTGCTGGAGAAATTACGGGATTTAGAATTGAATCGAGCGTTTGTGAAGTAAAAGACGGACGCGCCTACATCTACTCCAATGAGAATGTCGATATTCGTCTATTTGGGCGGGGGTTTAATTCAGGTAGTCAGATAGCCTTCACAGTTAAATCTGCCGAAGGCAAGGCGGACTGCCAGGATATGAGGACGACCGAAATTTTTAAAATTGTTCCGGATAGTGAAGATACTGCTATGGTAGTGGTAAACCTTAGACTACTTCCTGGAAGCAATCAATTCTACTTCTTCTGTTTAAGGGATGAAAATACAACTGCAGGTGACGTTGCACAGACGCAGTTTGTTCATCAAGGAAGCAAAGTGTGGCTTCAAGTTGGAACAATGATTGAGCCCTCAAAGTCCTACTTCCTTCCGATATGGCTTTTGGTCGTCATAGTACTAATTCTTCTGATTTTCTCGGGATTATGCAGCGGCCTGAATCTTGGACTGATGTCACTGGATAAAACAGAGCTTGATATAATGATGAATTCGGGCTCTCCAAATGAGAAAAAGTATGCCGAGATAATAAGGCCTGTCCGCAGACATGGCAACTTTCTCCTCTGTGCAATCCTCCTTGGTAATGTTCTGATCAACAACACAATGGCAATTTTGCTTGATGACCTCTTAGGCAATGGACTACTTGCAATTATCAGCGCCACACTGGGAATTGTGGTCATTGGCGAGATCATACCGCAGGCAATCTGTACACGCTATGGGTTAGCAGTGGGTGCAAAGACCATATGGTTCACAAAGTTTGTAATGTTTGTGACATTCCTTCTAGCTTATCCAATGAGTAGAATTCTTGACTGCATCATGGGTGAGGAGATTGGGCATGTCTACAATCGGGACCGTCTCCGTGAGCTGATCCATCTGACTGAACGGCATGCGGACCTGAATAAACAGGAGGTGAACATTATCACTGGTGCGCTTGAGCTGTCTAAAAAGAATGTCAGTGAGGTGATGACAAATCTTGAGGATGTTTTCATGATTGATATCAGCTCTGTTCTGGACTTTGAGACAATGAACATGATCATGAAGAATGGCTACTCACGAATTCCAGTCTACGAGAAGGACAAGCGGAACATTGTCGGTCTTCTGAACATTAAGGATCTTGCTTTTGTGGATCCTGATGATCGAATGCCACTTCGAACTGTCCTCAAGTTCTACAATCATCCTGTCATATTTGTTTTGAAGGACACCCCACTTGACATCATGCTGCAGGATTTCAAAAAAGGTAAAATAATATTCTTTCATTACATTGTGCGCACTTGAGCAGATTATATATAAACATATATATATTTGCAAAATATATATTCATATATAATATACTGGATTGAGTTTTAAGTATATATGTTAGTATATATATACATTTATATTGATATTTATATACAATTTTATACATGCATGCAAATACACACATACATGCGCATATGATTCATACCCAGCAGATGAGTTTGATTGTCTTATTAAGTAAAGACAGAATTGCAGAAGTTTTTCATATTTGCAAATTTGATGATCTGTTGATTTAGTCATCACTCTAGTTCACTACCACAAATGAGCTTTTGGGGATTCAAACAGGTGTGGAAAGAACATAGTGACTTTAAACAGGTTACAGCACTGAAAGTCTTTGACGATCAGGCTTAATGTGCTATTGCAAGGATCCAGTCAATGATCATGCTGAATGTGCAATTGCAACAATCTGAGAATTTATCAAACTAATGCCACACACCGTTAAGACCAAGACAAAGACCGACACATTCGAGACCAAGACCAAGGCCGATGCATTCAAGACCAAGACTGCAGTTTTCCTGTGTCGAGACCAAGACCGCGGTCTAGAGACCACATCCCTGGAAATTGAAATTATTCAAAATTAAAATATGAATGACTGATTCTGCAGTCCAGTTCCTGCTAATGGTTATTGAGGTCCATTGTAGAACCTACCCATGCAGACAGCAGGGAACAGACCGTGGCAGGGCAGTCATCAATAGACTAATGCCCTGACCTCCATTAAGCTCACCAACATGCACTTATCAGACAAGTCTACTGAACATTTAAATTTATGTGTTGTGACTGAACATTGTCATCGAAAGACTAATGCCCTGACCTTCCATTAAGCTCACGAGCATACACTTATCTGACAAACTGAACTATGGATGCACCTAATGTCAATTTCCTGCCAAGTCCGAGTACCGAGTTTGACAGTTGAATCGTATCAAATCCAAGTTCAAGTCAAGTTTAAAATATTTAAAGAAAGTCTCATTCTCTTGATAATTTGTTATTAAAATTTGGACCCATTGTTAGTTCAAGTTTATGCAGAGTATTTCCAAACTCGGTGGCATCGAGTTCCGAGCAGAGTTCGTCCCTAAACTGAACATTTTATTTATGTGTTTTTCACAAACTTCATCAACTTCAAGCATATGGGCTGCCTCTAAGCATAAATATTTCGTGTACTAAATTTGTTTACAGCATTTTAATTTGAAAGGAACACTTTTGGGGTGTAAGACTTCAAAAATAAAAATAATTTTTTTAATCCTATCTTGGTCTTCATCCAAATGTAGATCATTAAATGTATATTGGCATATCGTAAATGTTAGCATGTTAAACTTGTCACATTTAGTTTATATACATAAATCGATGTTGATATTACAAGAAAGTAATTTTTTATCATGCTGACAATAATGAATTTATTTGTTTTCTTGCTCACTGCAATGCCTCTACTTCTTTATGAGAGTAAAAGTTTAACTAACAACATTTCTAAAATGAGATGGATTGCAAGAGTATTGGGCTCTCAGCAGCTGGGAGCGCCTAGATGCTGTGGGCTCTGAGGCAGCTGCCTAGTTTGCCTGGTGTGTTATTCAGACCTACTTAGTAATTTTCATCATTAATATTGTTTCTGTAAATATTTACTAAATTCTATTACATATTGACAAGGCATCTATTATTGGCATGAGCAAATGTACCTTAATCGTAATCATAATTGTAATCTCCACATTTCTAAAGCACCACTTGAAAGCTAAAGCACAGGGCACCAGCTTATTCATGAGCACTGAATTTGAATTTGAATTTCTCAGGGACACTTGCACCCTATCAGTGTGTTGCAAAACTGGTGTCAAAACCAGTCGGCTACTGTGGCTACTAAAAGTCAAAAAAGTGTTTTATTGTAACCAAACCGAATAAAATACATCTCACAATATGCACAAACAGATTTAATATTGGCTACAATGGGAGCCTCAGAAGGGATGCGAATCCCGCTAAATAGGGACCCCCATGTAGCAACTATATCAAACTAATAAATGGCAATTTATCTTTATTGTAACTTAATTATAAAACACAGCAAGAAACCAAGTAAAAAAAAGGAACAAAGTTTAACTAAATGCAGTCATATGCACCATTATATACAATATATTGTTTAGTGTATAGAAGCAGTATTGTATGGAAGACTTGAAACTTCAAGACCAAGACGAGATCGAGACAGTGAGGTACCGAGACCGAGACACTAGGCTCAAGACAGTACTAGACAGTAAAGGACAAGTGATCCTATATAATATAATGTAAAAACTAATGTATCAGTTTTCGTTAATAAGGTTCATTTGTAATTTCAATTTGAAACTTGTAACGTATATAGTACCAATTCCTGAGAATAGTTTTTATATTGCTGCAAGATTTTAAGACAGTTAACGCGAAATTTATCGAGATCTCTTGTTCGAGACAGAACAAGCTCCGAGACCGAGACACTAAAAAACTGTCTCGAGACGTTTCAAGACCGAGTCACTGTCTCGAGACCATACAACTCTGTATAGTAGTAATTAGGAATTAAATAAGATTTACTGAATTAATGATTTAGTGAATTAATGAATTCATGAGGAAGGCTCATAACTTATTTTTAAATTCTATAGTATTATTTGACAGACGAATTTCCAATGGGATGTTATTCCAGGATGAGTAGCATGCCAGCTACATGTAGTTAGTGGAAGGGTTCTTTGTGGCAAAGGTCGCTTTGTTGTCATTCGGACTTTTTTACACACTTGGTTTTAGTTGCAGTTTAACTACACTGTGTGACAACAAAGATCATTAGCGTCGCCCTCCTTCGTTATCCAGGTTTGGGACTTCTGCTGGACTGCAAGCAGTGGGGGAGTTATTTTTTTACACACTGATTTTTAAAGTTATTTTTAATGTCTTTGAGAATTTGTAAATCATATATGAGATGCTGATGAGTTTAATACTTTTCAATCATGCTGCTATTCAAGTCGGAGGATATTGAAACTTATCTGGACTTAAGGTAAGACATGATGAGATAGATTATTCTGCTTGCAGGGTAATTAATATATCTTTGTGCTACTAAAAGAATGCTGGTTAAGTAGGTGTACAGTTGATTTTTTTGTTATAATCACTTATACCACTGTGACAATAAATCATTGAATCTTCAGCCTGGGTTGTTGTAATTGGTACAACACTAGGTTTGACATTAGTATTACTATGGGTCCACTGGGTCACTGCTGTGGGAAACGGCCAATATCTGAGAGAGAGAGGTCCTGCTTACTATATGAGTTTCTGTACATATGTAGTATTAAGCAGGGAGGTTCTCCAAATTTTTTTTACCAAGTATTGCAGCTAGTCCTGCAACAATATGTGAGGTACTCTATCAATAGTAGGAGCATGTTGTAAAACACAAGTTTGAGAAAACGATCAAAAATGACATTTAGGATAAAATGTGTGTTTGGAGTTTGAATCAAATTCGAAACACAGTTGTTACTTTATCCCTGAACATTAGTTGGGTTATGAAATGTTGTGTTTTAATCTGCTAAAATCACATTATTGTAGAAAATTCTGTGGAATGTAAATGAAAGCTGACCATTTTTAACGCAAAATATATCGACATTTACTATGGTCATCTAGCGATTGGATGTAGCTTGTTGTACATGTATAGAAGCTCATTATAACATTGGTCTCGAATGTGTTGGTCTTTGTCTTTGTCTTGGTCTTAAAGGTCTTAGGATTGTCTTCGTATTAAATTAGCGGTCTTGGTCATTTGCCGCATTGTCGATATTTGTCGGCTATTTTCGATTATTAGAGACATCGGGTGTGTAGGGTGTGTTATCGATTTATAACGTGCTGAACAAACTTCTGGGTCTTTATTTTTGTGTAACTATGGACCGATAAAATATGCATTTGCAATAGAGATTAGAGCCTGCAACCATTCAAAATTTGCTTTCACAAATATTAAGGTTTTGGAACAATCTAATAATTATGTGGTCGACCACGTGTAAACACTGTTAACCTACAATTCCCAGGTCCGTGGTACAAGTGCACCATTCAATTGGAACATTAATCTACTTGTTCAGATGTCTTAAAGTATTTACCTATCGTATACTGTAAGTAATTTATAGTGTGATATTCTCAGGCCGAAGCAAAGGAGTATACCTGCAAAGCTTCAGAGAAGCCGGTAAAACTGTGTTCTGGTCCATTATTAAGATTAGTATTCTTCAGCAATAAAATTAATGTTTTTAGCATGTTATTCCATTTTAGCCCTTAATAAATTGAATTATTTATAAAAAGAGTATTGGTCTTGGACCACTCGGTCTCGGTCTTGGTCTAGGATCACTTGGTCTCGGTCTTGGTCTTGGACCTCTTGGTCTTGGTCTCGATCTTGGTCTTGAATTTTTGGTCTTGTGCCCAACACTGTCAATTTATATGAATTTTATTGGGAAATAGTTTTGAGATATAAATAACATGTCGATTTCAAAAGGGCATTAGGGAATCAGATTTGTCATCTGTGTGTTTTGCGGTAGAATCGAAGAGTTAGTTGAAGATTACCTTTTTATGAGTGAATTATTATACCGACATCAATCACTTACGTAATGGGTGATCCTGTTAGCGGGACCACGGTCCCTTTAGGGTTTGTCTTAATCCCTATTGATTGCTGGCATTCGTTTGTTTGTATATATAATTGCTGTACATAATGTTCTTACTTTTCTGATGAATTGTCAGTGAACAATAAAAATACGTGGTTAAAAAAAAAATAAGTAGTCAAAGGCTTTCTAGTGGAAACAATCATTGTGATTTCCTCGATTTTGGTGTTCTCGTGATACAAAACTTCAAATTTGTATACCTTAGGTTTCACTGGAGATATTTTAATAATTTTGCAATGTTAGAAAGGTGACTGACAGTGTTGTATGCAAGACCTTAAACCTCAAGACCAAGACGAGATCGAGACTGAAGTACCGAGACTGAGACTGAGACCGAGACAGTGAGGTACTGAGACACTAGGTTCAAGACAGTTCGAGACAGTAAAAAACAAGTGATCCTATATCAAAGGCTGTAAAATACTAATGTATCAGTTTTCGGGAATAAGGTTCATTTGCAATTTCAATTTGAAACTTAATTATAATGTACATTGTATCAATTCCCAAGAACAATTTTTATATTGCTGAGTTTTATCTTTTTCGATATTTCTTCTTCGACCTATCTTCTGAATAGTAAAGAAAGCACGTCTGAAATCTTCTAGATGATTTTAAACAAGCAAATTTGATACCAAATACCAAACGAAATTATAAATTTGCGCATATCCTTACTCACCCTGAGAAACTCGAAGTTGTTCCGATCGTTTCGGTTATGGTGGTTTTACATCAATGACAAACTATTAGCCAATAGCTATTATTTGTAAATAGGCCTAACTTCAAATTGCGTAAACGCAAACTTCACAATTTCAGGTTCTCTCTCAGACATTTTTCCACTTTAAGACGATTGAATTGGTTTCAGTATCGTGTGACTGGCGCGTTAACCAGAATTACCGTTTATCGTAAATTCCGGTTTCAGTTTCTAGCGCAAAATTTTAAGACAGTTAGCGTGAAACTTATCGAGACAGCTTGTTCGAGACAGAACAAGACTCACTTCAAGACAGTTTCTAAAAATTCGAGACACTACCTTGAGACCGAGACAGCAGGCTTCCAAGACCGAGACACTAAAAAACTGTCTCGAGAGCATACAACTCTAGTGACTGACTGTTGTAAAACAAACAAAAAATGAATCGCACTTTCGCCAAGATGCGACTTGTGCCTGGTTAATTGTTGATAACCTCACATAATGTGCACAACTGCAAGTATTGGATGTATTTGAGATGTGGCATGACTCATCCTTTGATGTGGATGTGTGAGGGTTGAATTCACGTTATGTGAAGCGGGGCTAATTTAAAATGCAAATCAGGTGCATTAGATATAAAACCACAGCATAATTTGGAGCGCTCCCCAGATGGAACACTCGTGATCAGGACATCATCGGGTCAAGCTATGTGCTGATTTCAAAATTCCATCCCAGGCTAGTTTATATCTAAATCCATTGAGAAAATTGTAGGTTGTCAAATAACACTGCATGTAGATTCCAATAACTTGCTCCCAGTAAATCAGTCAGATTTTAGGAAAAGCCATTCGCACAGTCCCTGTTGCTTGGATAGGTCACAAATTGGGCACAAGTTGCACTTTGCACTCTGGCTCTATTTGATATCAGTGTGGCCTTTGATACCATCGCCTACCCTCTTATTGTGCATTTGTTGCGCACCTTAGGTTTGACTGCCCACAGAAATCTTCATTCTGCATCTCATGGTGAACAGTAGTTTCCATGGTGCAAAGCAGTGCCTTTTCAGTGGTTGGGCCAACCTCGCAGAGTTACCCTCCTTCAGATCTGCATGCCCTAGCCTCTATTAGCTAAACTCTGCCTACATCTTTTTACAGTCTTTTGCCGGCATCTGAAAACTGTTCTTTATCGAGCAAGTTTGGTTGAAAGTCCCTCTGATAATGTGATCTTGGAGCCTTGGAGGGTGCTACATAAGTCCTCTGAGTGAATGAATGAATAAATGAATGAATGAAAGAATTAATTTGCACTCATGTAAGTGACATATTGTATGATTCATTGAAATCCTTATGTGTTTGTTTGAGTAAGCCTTCCATAGCAGAGTGTGCAGTCATAGTGTCACCTTATAGTCCAAGTTTGGCCCATATAATTCTTCAGCAGCCTAAGTAGGCCTGCCTGTGCAGAATGCTATAAATATTTGTTTAATTGCAGCCCTGGAAGTACTCTAATTGTTGTTAACAGATTGCATATTTATGAGTGTATTTAGTATAATTTATATTAGGGGTGCTTCTGTTGGACTCTAAGTTTCAGGGACCAGTATATCATGATTTTTAAGACATCTTTTGGTTAATTTATGCTATGGTTGGTTGTTCAGCAAGTTGCTTTAGTTTGCTTAAATTACTTATATAAGGATGTTGTCTGGCATATACCTGGGTGTTTTAGCTGTCATGGCTTATGCTGTATGCCCAAGAAAGTAAGCCAAGGTCAGTGGGCTAAGGTTCTGTTGGTCTATGTGCTTATTATTATTTTCTGCTTATAAGTTTTAACAAAGGCTCATAACTGCATCTGTGGACTTGATTTCTGCGGAATTGTAGTCAGCACACGAACATTCCAGTCAAACTGCTCTACAGCCTCTCATTATGAGTTTAATGTAGCTTGACAATGCAACCCCTTAGGAAGACCCAGATTGTGGTATGTGAGTCTTGTAAGATATATAGAGATTTAACGGTCTCGGTATTGGTCTGGGTTTAGGATCACTCTGAGTGGTCCCAGTCTTGGTCTTGCACCTCTCAGTTGGTCTCGATCTTGAATTTTTCGTCTTGTGCCCAACACTGTTTATAGGATATACCAGGATTTAATAGAATCTTCGAGAACTGGGTTTCGTAAATGAATGCTGACCTGAAGTCTGAAAAAAATTTTACTTAAATTTACGAGCTGTCGGCTTTTCATACTACAAACATTTTGTATGACTGATTATAAACATGTTTTCCTAGGTCATTCGCACTTGGCCGTTGTGCAGAGGGTGAAGAGTGAAGGTATAGGTGACCCATTCTACGAACCACTTGGCCTTGTCACACTGGAAGACATCATCGAGGAGATCATTCAGGCAGAAATTGTTGACGAGACGGATGTTATCAGTAGGTGGCATCAACTTAGAGCCATAAAACTTCTTGCAACTTGCATAAGTGACTTGCTTATTTCAGTCTCCATAATTTTGGGATTAATAGTGGTTAAATATTGCCAGAAGGACAGGTGACATTATTATCCTGCTGGCAATGTTTTCTGGTAAATTCGTGGTTGCTTACGAATTAATATAGGTTACTTGTAAACATAATATATTGTGTTGAGTGGATGTGCATCCAGGTAAAAGAGATCAGTGACACATCTGCCTAAAGCCCAGCTTAACTATTACCTACGAAGTTAATTCGAAAGTAAAAATACTTCCATGGAAACTCCTGTTAAATGAGTTTGTGATAGAGCTGGTATTAATATGGAAGAGATATTAAGCTGACAAAAACTGGGTCATTGACGTAGATTATGTTTGTGACTACATCCGGGACTTTTGTAGGATAAATCAGCATTCACATTTGTTTTTATTACCGAAAAAAAAAGAATTAATAAATATATGGAACTTGCAATATAAATGAAATGTGCTCAAAGGAAGATTTTTTTGACTGGAGTAGCATAAATTTAGATGAGCTTTTCGGTGATTATGCATTCAAACCTATGCTGTCACTTTATTCATTACAAAGCCAGCCACAGACATCGCCCGCAATGTATCAGAATAGATGATGACTGATTGGCTGACACATTACCACTCCATATTCCTTCCATGTTAGTCCCAGGATAAAGCAATTAATTAATCACTTAAAATATGTGAATTGGTTATCACAACCAAATGATCAGATTATCATGCTAAAATTATATGTGATGAAATGATCATGCAAGAAAATGAGTGAGATGATTATTATTGGTATGGTTTTTGTTAAAGTGAGACACTCAGCATTGTATGTTAAGACCTGGATCAATCTTGGTCATATTTATTTTATTTGAGATCTAATAATTATTAAAATAATATGGGACATTTCCTATTTCCTGAAGGTGATAACCGATGGAGATTACCTCGTAAAACCTTTCAGAGGGACTTCAGTGCATTCAATCAGCCAGCTGAGGACAACTATCCTCACCTTTCACCTCAGTTGACCCTGGCTGCCTACCAGTTTCTGTCTACAAGTAAGCATGCACATGAAGTACAGCTGTATCGTTATACATACACATGATCAAATAGATTATTAGGATAATAGGGCCTGTGAATATGTTTAAATAAATTTATTTGTTTTTTTTTAACAATCTTTACAAAACGAAAAATATCTCTTTTCTTTCTTATTATTTATTCATATTCAGCAATGTACTGTTTACTAGGCTCCTTAAAAACATTGGTACATCACCAGATATATTCAGTGACCTCAGAGAGCGAAGAGACTCATAAGTATGAAGCCGATCAGAAAATTTTTTTTCTTTGAAAATATGTGCGAATGTAGGCTATTATTGATTGTATATCAATTTACTTTGCAGTATTTAACAGCCAGTGCAACTGCCTAGCACTAACCCACCTTTCTATCATGGCGAGTAGTACGGGCAGCAATAGTAGTTTTAGGACTTGACTTTCAGTTATGAAACATTAATTCATTCTGTACATTTATATAGAACCTGCTAAAATTGTGTGCATTTGACCAAAGAGGAATTCATTAAATGAAAAATATAGACAAGGGAAGCTTATCAAAATTGTGTAATAACTTAAGAAATTTAGATTATCATGATTCTTTAAGACCTGTTCCCACTCTTCAAATGCATTTTTTATGTTGAATCCAACTAAACTCCATTATTTAAAATCAAATGTTATATGTATGTGTTTGCATATTTAGCATGCATTAACATATTTAAAATCTATTCTGTTTGTGTAGGTGTGCCTCAGTTTCGCTCTGAGCTTATCTCAGAAAATGTGCTTCAGAAATTGATGAGGCAGGACGTCGTAGTGAACTTCCATCTGACTGATCCACATTCTCCCGACTGCTACATCTACACGGCAGGCAAACCCTGCGACTTCTTTGCGATGATTCTTCAAGGACGTGTCGAAGTGGAATTTGTTAAAGATTCGATTGTGTTTGAAGGCGGTCCTTTTACCTTCTTCGGGATTCAGACACTTCAGGGTATCAGTTTACTATGTTGTTATTATTTCTGGGTGACTTCGTCTTGATTGACCGTGGCGAGAAACTTGTCAGTGTCACATCTATTTTGGACACCTGATTCTCGTACAACTTAACTAATGACAAATGCTGTGCAGGCTATGCTTGCTGTACCAAGTGGTAGATATAAGGGGAGAGCCAATCGAGCAATGCTGCCCATTTAAGATTTGACTTCCACTTTTGCCCGAATGTGTAAGGTGAACAGAGTAACGAAGTGAGGTAAAATCAAGATTAGCTATGGGAATGTCAGTCATGTTTAAGTTAGTAAGCTTCTGGAAGAATAAATCAGTCGGTACTAAAATAAAACTGCGACTCATGAAGGCGTTGGCATGGCCAGTAGCAACGTATGGTTGTGAGGCATGGACAATAAAGAAAGAAGAGAAACGTATACAAGCATTTGAGAACAAGTGCCTGAGGAAACTGCTCAGAATTCCATGGACAGCAATGGTGACCACTGAACAAGTGTATCAAATGGCGAAAGTTGACAGCAAACTGTTGGGCCACATCAGATCCAGAAAACTGTGGTACTTCGGGCACATCGTGAGACAGCCTAAAGACTATTGAGAACAGTGTGATGTTGGGTATAGTGGAAGGAAGCCGAAGTCGTGGATGACCCAGAATCTGCTGGTTTGACAATGTTATGACGTGGACTGGTTTAAAAGGCACAAGCTTAATGAACATGGTAAGAGACAGAAAGCATTGGACATCACTCTCCCATTCATGTAGTCAACCGTCGTGAAGCAACGATGATGATGTGACATGACATGACATGTAAGCTGAAAGAGGTGCATGCTTTCGGCGAGTTAGCACTGCAATCAGTTCATAGTCTATGGATGTGATCAGTGTGGACCGTGTATGTATTCCAATATGATACACAAAAACATTCATGAAGAGCATTGTAACTCAAGCATTGCATAACATTCAACACTGGAAATTATAGATTATATATATATATATATATATATATACATATATATACATATATATATCAAATGTTATATTATTTATATATAATTTATAACTTCCAGTTTGAAGTCATGTTTTAGAATCTTCCGGCTGGACACAACTATGTCTTCCATTTTTGAGATTACAGTTGAGCATATTATAAGCTTTGAGAAGAGCATTGTAACTCAAGCATCGCATAATGACTGGCTTATTATAAGCTTTGAGAAGAGCATTGTAACTCAAGTGTCGCATAATGACTGGGTTATTATATGCTTTGAGAAGAGCATTGTAACTCAAGTGTCACATAATGACTGGCTTATTATAAGCTTTGAGAAGAGCATTGTAACTCAAGTGTCGCATAATGACTGACTTATTATAAGCTTTGAGAAGAGGATTTTAGCTCAAGCATCGCATAGTGATTGGCTGAGTGATTATCTGAATGAGTAAGTAAGTGACTACCAAAATGACTGTCTGTTCATTTGGATTGGATGCCATCATTGCCTTGTCAGTTGAATAAGTGTCTTTAGAATAGTTCAGTTGAGTTGTTAACTTAACAGTAAAATCCACTGATGGGTTGTGATTTATTTGGGTGGAATCTTTAGTCAGCACAGGAGACATTTGATTGGAATTAAACAGTTCTTCTGGATATTGGATTTTTTGCTTGGTAGACATGTATCTGAGCGAGTAGATATCTTGAAGGGGTGCTATATCAAGTATTATTGACTGACTGACTGACTGACTGACTGACTGACTGACTGACTGACTGACTGACTGATTGATTGATTGATTGAGTGATTGCTTGATGAGTATTTATTGGAGACACAAATAACTGAACTACAACTGGCTCAAATTTACGATTTTCAGTACATGAAATGTTTCAATGTCATGTCATGTCATGTCACATCGTCATCGTCGCTTCACGACGGTTGACTACATGAATGGGAAAGTGATGTCCAATGCTTTCTGTCTCTTACCATGTTCATTAAGCTTGTGCCTTTTAAACCAGTCCACGCCACGACATTGTCAAATCAGCAGATTCTGGGTCTTCCACGACTTCGGCTTCCTTATACTTTACCCAACATTATACTGTTCTCAATACTGTCTTTAGGCTGTCTCACGATGTGCCCGAAGTACCACAGTTTTCTGGACTTGATGTGGCCCAACAGTTTGCAGTAAACTTTCGCCATTTGATACACTTGTTTGGTGGTCACCATTGCTGTCCATGGAATTCTGAGCAGTTTCCTCATGCACTTGTTCTCAAATGCTTGTATGCGTTTCTCTTCTTCTTTCTTTATTGTCCACACCTCACAACCATACGTTGCTACTGACCACGCCAAGGCCTTCATGAGTCGCAGTTTGGTTTTAGTACTGACTGATTTATTTTTCCAGATGTTTACCAACTTAAACATGACTGACATTCCCATAGCTAATCTTGATTTTACCTCACTCATGCAGTCCCCGTCCTTCGTTACTCTGTTCCCCAAGTATGTAAATGAGTCCACTTGTCCCAGTTTGTATCCGTCCACTTTGATCAAAAGTGTGTCATTGTTATTTGTCATTACTTTTGTCTTTGCTACATTAATCAGCATACTGTATTCTTTGCTGCTATCTCAACACGTTGCACCAACTCCTGTAAATCCTCTGGTGAAGTGGCCAGTAGCACGATGTCATCAGCATATCTAAGGTTATTTATAGTCTTCCCTCCAATCCTGAATCCCTTGTTGTAGCCTAGTAGTGCATTTCGCATTACCTGTTCTGCCAGAATGTTAAACAGGCTCGGTGATAATGTTTCAAATGAGGTACAAAAGTTGAAAGAAGGATGACAGGATGTCGATACGATTCCAGTGCATAAAATATAGTTCAAATCAACATGAAATAAAAAAACAAAGGAAAAGAAGTAAAAGAACTTTCTGTTATTTTTACTTTTAGCATTATCTACCAACTCGTCATTAGATCTGCAGACGAATCCTAGTGGACATGAAGTTAGACGAAGTGTTGCAAGTCTGAATACCAGCTCTAGAAGACAATCCATTGTGAATTTTGTGCCAGACTTCTCGGTACGTGCTGTCTCGGACCTCCAGTATATTCGTATTAGCAGGGCTCAATACATCATAGCGACAAGTGCAACCCTAATGGAGCGACGACCACAGAGCCCAACCGGAAGCAGCCTTGATGACAAATATCGCATTGCATGGCAACTCTTCCAGCCCAAAAATGGTCTGGAGGTATCGACATCAAATCCTACCTTGGAACACAATAATTCTTTAACTGAAAACCTGCTGGGAAGTTCTATGTTGCTAGAGAAGGTCGCAGAACGCAGCAATTTGAAAACAACACATCCCAATTCTGCATCACGTCGTAACTCGGTCAGCTTTGCAGTTGGAACTCAAGGGGGTGTGGAAAAAGGTGAGTAAAATGAGTGTTGCTAAACATACGGCATGTTGAGATTTTCCAAATGATGATCATGTATGCTATGTTTGTGCTGTAGTTTGGTTCTAATATTCGTAGGCTAATTTTAACCTTTCAAACAGAATTAAGGCAGAATTGTGGTTATTTTCCAATGTGATATAAATTTATCAAAGGTCAAAGTTTGAATATGACATTAGAATGTGACATTGCTAATGAATATTCTGCTTTGAATTATAAGATAGAAGCCACTTTTCATGCCTGTAGAAATAATGTATCTGCAGATTGCTACTAAGAGATACATAAGCATATTAGGACCCTCCATCTCAATCTGTGGGCATTAACATTTTAAATAGCCACTGCAAAAAAATGCACTCATAATTTTAGTTTTTGAAATTGGCATATTGCAGCCTTCAGCACTATGGATAGTTTCTTCATTTCATTGTTTCAAGCTAATATCTAATCCTGGGTTATACTTAGGTTCTATTAAGTTAGCACTTCTGTCTGCTGACTGTAAACTGTCTTGTATAATTTATAAAATACATAGCTTTGGCAGCTTGGACAATACTACGTGCACTGTGTTTAACACTTTGTCAGTTATTGAAATGGATTGGTTTTGTTGCAATGTAGTGTTTTTGCTGTATTTTTGGTGTATCTATATAACAGCTGTCTTGGTAAACAAAGGATATAACAGTGTGAACTTGTTAACGTGCTCTCTCTGTGCTGCTTAAAGTTGTGGGTGTTTTATCCCCAAAGCGATTAATTTAAAGCACCTTACTGGTTAACTCTCTGGATGAATAGTCAGGTGAACAGACTTATGGTCAGATAGATGTACTGATGGCTGGATAGATGCAGTGTTGGGCACAAGACCAAAACCTCGAGACCGAGACCAAGACCAAGAGGTCCGAGACCAAGACCAAGACCGGGTGGTCCGAGACTAAGACCAAGACCGGGTGGTCCGAGACCAAGACCAAGGGTCCGAGACCAAGACCAAGACCGATACTCTTTTTTTATAAACAATTCAATTTATTAAGATGCTAAAATGGAATAACACGCTTAAAATATTGATTTTATTGCTGAACAATACTAATCTTAATAATGGTCCAGAAAACAGTTTTACCTTCCAGTCTGAACTTTTGTGGGTTCAGCCCTTGGCTTCGGTGCACTACAGGTTCTAAATAAGACATCTGGACAAGTAGATTAACGTTCCGTTTGAGGGGTGTAGGCCCACTTGTATTCTGAATTGTAGATTAACAGTGATTACACCAAGCCGACCACATAATTATTGGATTGTTCCAAAACCTTGACATTTGTGAAAGCAAATTTTTAAACAAATGGCTGGTTTCGTTGCAAATGCATTTTTTGCCCATTGTAACATGTATATATAGATGGCCAGCACGTCATAAATCGATAACAATCACGTAGGGCTTAAACATCCGGCGTCCAATAATCAAAAATAAAAGAACAAATATCAAAGAAATTGCTCTGATACGGCAAATGACCAAGAACGCTAACCTAAGACGAAGACCAATCGCTAGACCGTTCCTTTAAGACCAAGACCAACCAGTCGAGACCAAGACCAAGACCGATAATCCGAGACCAAGACCGATTGTCCGAGACCAAGACCAAGACCGATGCATTCGAGACCAAGACCGCAGTTTTCCTGTCTCGAGATCGTCTCGAGACCATATCCCTGGATAGATGGTCAGTGATGAATGGACTGGCAGTCAGAAAGATTGTTAGATGAATGGACGGACTCAGATTCTGAAGAATGGGCTTTCGTCGAATGCACAGACGGTTGGATGTGTACTAGTCCATTCGGCTGTATAATCAGACAAATGGACTGACAATCAGATCAACTGATGGACCATTGATTGGACAGATGACAGATGGATGTATGAATTTCGTGAGACAATAGGTTATATCTGCTCCAGTCTGTAGGATGGTTTCTAATGGGGTCCAGTGTACTCACCCAACGACTTCATGTCAATGGGTCCACACTGTACTATCAAATAAACTGGCAACTGATGCATTCTGCAGAGGCGTTAAAAGCAAGTATTATTCTAAGGTAAAAGGTAACGGTTTACCTCTGCTTTTTTGCCAAGTTCTTGGTTATTTAGCACAAATTAGGAAATGAAAGTTCATAGTAATTACATGTTTCACAATATTTTGCACAGTACAACCATAGATAAATCATCGGTCATATTCTACTTCGTGTCAATAATAATTCTTTATTTTTTACACTACTCTGGCATAATTTTCTGTCTGATAAAATATTTCATTTCCCTATATTGTCATGCATGTAATCCCAGCTAGCTGATGCATATCGAATTTCTGTAAAATTACTGTGTATTACATGATGTAGTAGTTTGAATATAAATTAAAGTTTTCATAAAGCATACACATATAATTAGCATAATTTGACTTATACAAGTTAGACAATGAAAGCTGAACTTTACTATACATTCCATGCAAAGGTTGAGAATTTATGTAATTGTATACATGCCTATCACTTTAACAAAGAGGAGATGGCCAACAGACATATCATGGTTCATCCTTACATCTGTCCACAATTAAAATATTGTGCCACATATGCCCGTTGGACAATGGGATGATAAAATAACTGTAGTGTATAACAGAAATAAGGCCAAAACAGCATCATAACTCTCCCATCATAAGATCACTAACCCAGCCAAAGTATCCATGCAAACTCTTTGCCAACCCTTAAACCTGCTCTTCGTCCTGGGTCTTTCTCAACCCCTGGTCACTATTTATCTCATCAATCTCAAGTACTCCAATTTAGCCATGTCCATCACTGCACCATGATGGGGACCGGTCTCCCTCACAAACTGCAGATAGTCGATTTATTTATCATCACTGCCACTCGTCCATCCCTCCTCCTCAGGCTCCTATATCAACCTCTCCCCTAGCTTACCTCTAAAACTAAAGTCTGACCTTAATTCCTACACTAGTACATCTGATCCCGTCTTACAACTTTTGACCTAAATGACACTTGCATTTTTAGTTGTAAAAGCAATGCAACATTTTTGCAGAAGTGTATACTATTAATGTTCCAAACATCTTTGAAACTGATTCAATGTAGAGTTCTGTTCCACTAGTTTCAAACGAAACAGATGCAACATTACCTGCATACTTGAAAGTCATTACACAGAAACTATTGCTGTGCTCCAACTTTCAGACTTGCTGCAAATTTTCAGAAAGAATTTTGTTTCTCCATAGGATGACTAGAGATAGGCAATCAGTAGTTCTATTCATTTGAAGAAAAGCTACTTATTGTGATTATAACTAACCTAAGTAATCTGATCTGTGATATATAAATGCCATAATCTGTCTATTTTCTTCAGGGTGCTAAATATATATTTCTAGCCATAATTTAAATGTGTGGTTTTCTATATCTTCAGATACAGACGTTGATTATACAGGACTAGGACTTGTAAAAATGTTCTCGGTAAAGTGTGGCAAAGAAAGGCAATTTACCTACAAGTATAAATTGTTTGAATTTAATACAAAAGAATGTTTCAAACATTGAGAAGAAAATAAATGAGAACAGAGTTTATACAATACAATACAACTGTATTTTGATATTGCTCTGTTTACAAAGTTCAGAAGTGCACAGAAGGAATTGCAGAGCAACTGTGCATGAAAGACTTGCTCAAGGTTCCTACACAGTAGCCGCCTTGGATGAGAATCGAACCCGTTTGCTCCGTGTTACAGGATGATTACTCTAACCTATCTAAAATCATGCCACAGTGTAACTAAGTATAATTTCAACAAATTAAATTATCCAATGCTAAAGAAAGAGCAAGTATATCAAAAGGATTTGTTATCTCCTTGTCATTTCCTTAAATTGAACTTATTCTATTTGGACCATTAACTACTCAAGTGCTAGTGCAACCATTTACCAAGTGGTGAAAATACTGGCTGTGGAATAATAATAATAATAGCAAAGACAATTTACATGGCGCCGTAACGTGGCCATACCGCTACAAGAGCGCCCAAAGTGGCAAGCGGAAGTGGCAAGAAACTGAATAGAGAGGTATTGGATGAAAATGTAGCCTAAAGGGGTCATCAAGAAAAAGAATTTTGCGTCTTTCTCGGCACTGAAATGATTTCATCAGAGCGATGATTTAAACAGAGTTTAGTATTTAACTACTTATCTGACAAACACTATATTAGAGATACACGACAGCCTTGTTAATATACACAGTCATTATGAGTCAAACCAATGTCAACAAGTGTTAAATTTTTAATGGACCCCTTACTAATTGGTCATGCAGAAACAATAGCAAGGATTGGATACATGTTTTCATCAAGAGCTCACATATGTAGAATGTTTCAGTGTCCTTGATTTAAGGAATTACTGTGAATATCACATCTGAAAAGGTGCTGTACTGCTCTGAATGAATGAATGAATGGATGAATGAATGGTAAAAGTAGTGCAAAGCCCAAGACACTGAAACCATGCAAGTGATATGCAAGCAGAAGCTAAACATAAATTACTGGACAAAGTTGTGTGCAGTTCAGAGGAGACACAATCTATACTAAGCTTCATTACATTATTTTGTTACAACGATGGAACAACTAGGACTATAAACATGCACAGAATAATTATACTTTGCCCTACAACATTTCAGGAAGAATTTTTCAAGGACAGTTAGCAGCGAAAGGAATTGCAAAGCCACACTTCACAAATGAAATATTTATTGCAAATTAAAAATTTACAAATTGAAATTGAATAAGTATACCTATTATCTTGGGCAATTAAAATGAACAATGCTGATAAATGTAATCTGGAATTACAATACAACAGAAACTGGCACCATTTATCTGAATCACCAGGAAAATTGCGTAAATAAAACCTACTTGAATGTGATGTATAGAAGAACACCAAAACTCATAGTCAATAAATTTTATCTTTCTTGACAAACGTCCAAATCTGATCAATCTATGTAAATGTCAAATTTAGCATCAATCTGCACCAGTACACGTACATATGCATGAATGAAATCATAATACTTTCAGCTGTACATCAGCACCAGATAATCTAACATACAGGCCTACAATGATTTATGTACAGGATATTTTACAAATCTACGAAAGTCACGTTTCCTGGTTAGGACAATTTGATGTATACCTTGATAAGTATCAGAACCTAATAGAAACATGATCGTTATAAATTTACAGCAATACCAGTAGTCACTATCAGCCTGCTTAAAATGAAATAAGAAATGGGCTTAGCTGCATGAATGCTTAAGAACTGATATAAACGGCTCACATGCCACCTACATGAAACACAAATGATAATTAATGACAATGTTTTAGAATTCACATAAATGGCTTGCCGCAGTAGAAACTAAAATCTCTTACAAGCCGCCTATATAAAACAAACTATATAAACCCGTACAAAATACATTTTCTGCACAAAATGTTTAATGTTAGCTAATACACTATAACCTTTTGGTGAAAACAATGTACTACATAATAAATAGGTTGAGTTTTAATGAGGTCATCGTCTCAAACTGATATAAGTGCATACGACCATACTCTGAAACTACATGAATGCACAGCAAACTTCATTTTTTGAATGTCAATCACAGTCACACTATATGGAAGTGCAGTTGGATCAATCAATACCTGAAAAATAAAAACAGGTCAATCAAGTAATCATTGCTTTCACGTGAAGTGTTGCATTTATACAGGCACAAAGCTTACCATACTTGAACTGAATTGTACGAACTGATACTTATTAAGGATAATGATTGTTGTATCTTCTTTATAATGAAGGAGAAGCAAAACTTGGGTTCCATAGTTGGCTGTCCCAAAGAGTTTGTAATGTAAACTGCATGAACTAAAAGGCAACAGGCAACAGTAGTCCGCATCAGATCAATTGCCACCTGTGGGCTAATGACGTGCCATGTCTACCTCTTAACAATGTGCTCTGGATCTTACCTAGGTGCTGTTTTCTCACCATTTTTCTTTTCAGGCCATACTTTACCCTCTTCATAAAAGCCATCTCTCACTCTCCTGATCAACTATCAAACTATTGCCCATCTTAACTGTCAATTTCATTCAGAGAAATAGTAGCTTCTACTTGAGCTATCACCAGGCTTTGTCCTACAAGCTCTACCTTCCTTCCAAAATAGCTAAACCTACACCACTTTACTGAAACTGCACTACATACCATTCACAATCCCATAATTGGCTCTTTGTTTAAGGTAAAGTAACTGCCTCCATTCTCTCTGATGCATTTGTTACTGTTGGTCATAACGTACTCCTTCACTGCCTTCAGGAGCTGTTCTCTCTCTCTTCCCTCTGCTGCCTTCAGGAGGCGCCTGAAGACTTTCCTGTTCTCCGTTTAGTTATGCGTTGAGTCGTGAGCACCTCTGATATCAAGTGGCGCTGTATAAGTATTCCATTACAATTAAAATTCTGCTCAGCTGGATTAGGTATTCATAAATTCTACAAGATGTGCATATTCTACTTTGAGCATGACTTCTTACAACATCCTGTGTTTTTCCAACTATGTTCAGACCAAATGCAAATCCATTCCATCTCACATACAGAAGATATACAGAATCAGATCTCACATGCCTCAAAGGTTTTTACTTTCTCTAGCTGATTTGACTACTACAACTCACTTAGTTCTTATTGGTGCCACTAAGCAAGATTTACACAAACTGTAAATGGTTCAAAATTCTGTAACTGGAGCTATTACAAAAACTGTAAAAAATAATATCACACCCATTTGCACTTATTACATGACCTAGCAATTGAGCAAAACAATCCATTTTTTAAAGTATGCAATAGAATTTTTCACTAACCCCTTGAGTTTTTCAATTGCGGTCTTGACATTTTCAAAGGACAATATTGAACCAACAAGGCCAGTTATCAATTCAGTGTTGAATTCATCGGTGATTCCTGGACGAGACCTTTCTGCGTTATCAAAAGCTTTCCTCACTTCGTCCAGAGTTTCTCGATCATAATACTCTCTGAGCTAGAAAAAGAAATATTTGACATAATTGACTGCTACCTATTTGGCAAACTTACAATAACAAAAAAACAATAAACGTTCTTTGAACCGATAGTGTGAGGCGCCATATAAATTATTATTATCACAAACAAAATATAGCACAAATTCATCACATCAAATCAACAACACAAATTCCACTTCTTCTGTTATCAAAGCAATCTCCTTTGATCATTGGCCATTTAAACATCAACAGAGCATACAACCAAAGTGATTCCTTACCATCATAAACTTTATTATTGTAACATGAGGTCAATGCATGACTGCAAAAATAGTCCAACCTACAATATTGAGTTCAATTGGCTGTGGAACTAAGTTTGCTGTAGTTACTGCCTTAGCACTCGAATGACCAAGATCCTCCTCAAGCCAAGAATACTACTGAGTAACTCAGATATATAAGAGATGCCACTAAGTGATATAATATATGTAATCAGTAAATACATTTATTTGAAAAGAATTGAATTCTTAATTTTAAATATATATATATGTGTATATATATATATATACAACACAATAAAGTATAAGAAACCAAACATACAATGGTGGAAAAAAGTCTGAGTCAAACACTCATGATGATCGGTGAAACTTTATATATTGTGCAGAACTGTTTATTAACATAAAAGCATCTGATCAATCGTCACACAGATGAACTCAATTCAATCTCATCTTTGATGAAAAGCTGAGAGAGAAAGACAACAGACTTACATCTATTAAAACAGGGACAATTGCTGCTTCAAAGCTCTCTGATCTCTGAGCTGGCTTTGTAGAGATTAGGATATCAGGTTCCTAGAATATAATACAACACAAAGCCTATTAAGCACATCTACAAAATACGTAAACCAATGTATTCTCGACATCATTCAAAAGTTTTAATGAGGTGTTAGAAAAAACAGTTAAGAACAATACAAAGAACAGAGAAGAAATGCGTAACGGGATTGATGAAACTGCCAGACAATAAAGCACTGAACTGAAAAGAAGCAAGATACCAGTGCTGAAAGGCAACACCAGTTAGTCACTTGTCATACCAATTGCCAGATTATCACAGACAATCAGAGCTAGTTGAGGTAAGATGTGCAGAACAACTAACAAGAGGTGGCAGATATGGGAATATATTAAACATCTAAAGAACTGCAAAACTTTATATAAACTCTTAGCCTATACATATAATTTATAGAAAATTGAATTTTACCTTGTACTGCTGGTAGTACTGATGAGATGAAGACTTTTTCTGAATAAAACAATAAAAATTAGACTTAAAATTCATTTGCAAATTAATATAACAAGCCTATCTACAAGCATACATTTGGGTTAAATACTTATAAATTCAAATTAATTGAAACTACACAATCAAATGTTGGTAACCAAAACAGTGTACAAAATGCATGACAGTTGCTTAAACTACACGAATACCTTGATTTTCCACCATCTCAAGTTTATCAGATTATTTTTAAGTCTAATTCCTCTTAAATCTTCAATAATGACTCCTCAGGGCATAAAGTCTAACTTGTTCCCAGCCGAGCCTTGACACTAGAATGCTTTTCAATGTAATCTAGTATTGATGCAAGGTGATTGATAGCCAGGGAGGAGTTGTAGATCTACAATAAGGCCAACACACTTAGAATACCCAAACATCTAACAGGTGTTATTGTTGCATTATCAAAGTACACTCACAGAACAGCTAGTCTGGCATAGGTAATGGAATGAAAGTTCTGGCCAGCCAAACAAGAGACATAGGGACAACAGTCCCTGCTACATTAATCCCCCTCCCCCATTGGCACTGACAGATAGGAAAAAGAGCAGTCCCTTAGGGACAGCCATAGGATTTCAACCTCCATCACTCAGATGACCATATGCCAAACATCGATTGAGCTGAACCTGCTCAAGGTCTGTACATGGTAACTAACTTGAGAAGCTCTATACTCTCTCTGTGTTACAAGCCAAGCACTCTAACCAATAAGTATTCTGTGTCTCCATACTTCCTAATTATTATACTTGCATTGCAGAGGAAACAGTAAAAAGAACCAGGACAAACTGTGCACTACCTATCGCATACTAGTTGCAAAACCCAATATCCTCCAGAAACACCCATCATTAGGTTGTTTCAAACAGGAAATCTGCTCTCATGACCTCTCAATATTTTTTACTTTAAAGAGTTAGAGAGACAAGTATATGTATATAAGTCACTTGTTGAATAAATTCTTAACTAATACATAACTATATTCAATGAAAGCTTAACATACATCGTCCTTGGCCTTTGAAGCATCTTCATTATTTCGCCCTTTGGGTTTGTGATTAGCACCCCGTGCTGGAGGTTTAGGTTTCTCTGCCTGATCAAAATAATTACAGACATAATTATATTATTACTTGATGCAAATCAGGCAGACACCAAGACCTACACAGTACAGTACTCAAACTGAAGCGTGCTATACAGTTTCTTAATAATAACATCCCTAACTTCAATCAAGCCAGTTTCTACACACAAGGCATCATTCAATGGTGCAACCAAATTTCAGAACAATCTCCACAGATTAGCACACTCTGACAGTGAGGTAGCTTATGGCTAGCGCCTTCAAGAGGTTCTTATAATGCGTTATATAAATAGCTAGATACATACATATAAATAATTTAAAGCTTCAATTGAGAAAGAAATTGCATAATTAGCAACTGAGCAAAAAGATGGAAACAGTATAAAAGTGCCAAAGTCGATGCTAGCAAAAGATGAAACTCATTCACCAAAAACAGCTTTAGGTTTGACCAAGGAAAGGCAATCAGATGATCTCTTGAAGGGTGATGAAACTGAGCAATAAGGAAAGACTGTAAAACGTTGGTTGGTCACTGTTTTATAAACTGTGAGACACATCCATTTGAAACAAAACCTTTTCTGCTGAATTGGAAGTAAATACAAAGGTTCAAACATGGGTTCATGCTTTGTTGAATCAGTTATCAATCTATGCAAAAAGTTCTGGTCTAGATTCTTTGGAGTTAACTATGTTTGACTTATTGACACACAATGAGAAGTAAGTCAGAGTAATCAAGATGACTTTAAACCAATGCATTTGTCAGAGACAGTCTTCAAGTATGTGGGAAAAAATTCTAGTTCTGCATATGTCGGAAATGTACAAATTGTACATAATTATGCATAGTCGTGTGAGACATAATAAAATAAAAAGCAATGCCCATATTCACTTTAACATGATTTCGATTAGCACAAGCTAGACATCTTGAAGGGGCACTATATAGATTTCAGAATGAATCAATCACTACCTGTTCAAAATTATAGCCATAGAATTGAAAGTTGAGCTGGGTTTGCAATTTGAAGGGTCATCACAGGATAAGAGAAGGCATCTTAAGCAGATTGGCCAAACTACGGCATGACATTTGGGAAGGATCTTTCATACAAAGAGAATTTTAAAATTGATGTAATGGTTAGATTCAGGACATCATGACAAAATGATGTCACACGTTGAATTCTTGGACAAGTTCAAACAGCAAAATCCAGAAGGAACAATGATGTCATTGATGCGATAGCTGTACAAATATTGTACCAGCGGAGCAGTTGGAGAGCTGCTGAATTGTTTTGCATCGATGAATTAGAAAAGTAATAAACTATCATTATTTTATTGTAACAAACCTTGGTTTTCGGTTTTTCATGAACAACTGGAGCCTGTTAAAGAATTGAGAAAATCAGATTAAATGAGAATAAATTGAAAGGACATTTTGATTATAATTATGCAATTGCACTACACATCTTTATGTTCATTCATTCATTCATTTAAAAAATGTATACAGTGCCCATTCAAGAAACCTACTCAGAGGCGCTCTAAGCCAGGCTGTGGCCAAACAAAAATGACATCAAGATACGATAGAAGGCTGGCAAATTGTTCCTAGGAAGCATATGCAGAGCTAGCGGAAGTCCATTCCAAATGGAAGGGTCCACACCCGAGAAGGCTCGGTGCTGCTTAATCGAGGATTGAGCTCGTGTGACCAGTAGCTCCCCTATCCGAGGAATGGAGAGCCCTACGGTAGGATATATCAGAAACCGGGCAACAGAGACTACTTAAATAGGACGGAGCGCTACCAAGAGGCACCGCCAGACAAACACTGCTATCCTGTAGCTAATCGCTGCGAGACAGGAAGCCGGTGCAGAACATCGCGCATGTAAGTTGTAACTAGGGCAAACTTAGAAATATGATCAATAAGCCTGGCAGCAGAGCAAAGGATCCAGTCAAGGTGTATTATTAGGCCAGAACATAGCAACAGTGAACCGCAGCTGACTAGAGTTCACACGCCGGAGGCGCCACTCGATGATATTCCTATGTTTCTATGACAATATCTAACAGCAGAGAAATTTCCAGAGCAGACTAGGATTCACATTGATTGATGTTGAGCATTTTGGTGATGCCACAATTTAAATCCTATTGTTTCAGTCAGATAGAGAGATCAGATCAGATTTATAGACCAGACGCAATGCATTATAATTGAACTCTAAGGCATTTGCAGTAGCGTATAAACAATGGTGCACAAGTATTTGTAATAAATAATTAACAATAAGAAATACAAGTTAGTCTAAATATTTTAAACTCATTACAGAAGAATATAATCAAAGTTTGCCTAAGACTACCTGCATCATGGATAGAACAGATAGTCTGTCTCCCATTAGACTGGTGTCCTATTTAGGACCCTTCAACAAGCCATTCGTCCCTGGTGCTCAGCACAATCAACTCGTGCTGATCAGCAGAGATTTGTTACATAAATACAAGATATATACACGTGAGTATGGTGAGGCTATAATATTACCTTTTTACGTTCTGGTGGAGGAGAAGGATCCTTTGTCGGTTCCTTTGTTGCCTTAAGCCATGGACTGATGTTGTAACGAACGGTGTCCCACACCCATTCGACGTCTATTGTTCCTTCTCCAGGGACACTGTTACAATTAAGAACAACAACTGGTCAGATTGAAACCAGAAATTGTAATTACTACTACCTAAACAGTTTTCTATCAGAAAGTCCAATTTACGCATTGTACTCTTGTGCAACCAATAGAGCTGTGAGGGAGATGCCCCCCCTTGACTAAGGCGAATGGCAGTGGCATATGTATTGCAGAAAACGTCAAGGCCAGTTCGTTGGTAGCTTTATAAACTTGATCATGCATTTGACGCCATGTCTCCGACAACCACACTCACTGAGCTTTCTGGTAGCCAAAAGATGCCACTAAAAGCATGATTCAAATAAGCATTAGGCCCAAAGACTGCGGACAGCTGGGCACAAATGATGTCACTTGTTGGCTGCACATTCAGTATCATCCTATGATGAGAGCCTGGAATGTCAGTGCAATTCAACTCCTCACAACTTAAAGAATTGTGCTGAGTTAATGGTATGTTTACCTTACATTACAGACTGTTCAGTTCTGCCATTTCTGGGTGCATGTGTGATTAAATTCTGGAAATTATGCACTACATTACATGACATTCCTTGAAAACCACAAAAGAAAATCTGGACACAAGAAGGAATAATATATGTTTACCCTAAATTACAGACTGTTCAGTTCTGCCATTTCTGGGTGCATGTGTGATTAAATTCTGGAAATATGCACTACATTACATGACATTCCTTGAAAACCACAAAAGAAAATCTGGACACAAGAAGGAATAATATATGTTTACCCTAAATTACAGACTGTTCAGTTCTGCCATTTCTGGGTGCATGTGTGATTAAATTCTGGAAATATGCACTACATTACATGACATTCCTTGAAAACCACAAAGGAAAATCTGGACACAAAAAGGAGTAATATATGTTTACCCTAAATTACAGACTGTTCAGTTCTGCCATTTCTGGGTGCATGTGTGATTAAATTCTGGAAATTATGCACTACATTACATGACATTCCTTGAAAACCACAAAGGAAAATCTGGACACAAGAAGGAGTAATATAAAATTCATTTCTAAATAGCAAACAGTTGCAGCCTTGTCCTGAACATCTTAGTCATCTCCTCATAATATATCGTGCCGTCGTCAAAGACTGAGATTTATGATTTTCTAAAATATACTAATGCATGATTTTGGATGTCTCAACATTCTTAGCCTATTCAGTGTGAATATGATCAAGCTAAGCGCTAGTCTTGACTGTAATGTCTTGAAAGGATGTGATATGATTGATTGATTGACCAGTTGAGTGAACTGGTCCAAATGGTTTATGTATGGATGGACAGGTTGTGTCTGGTACAGTTAGTCGGTCTTGAGTTGTACCTGCAAAGGGTTGAACTCTTCATGTGACCACACTGGGTCACTTTGTCTGATGTTAATAAACAAGAGCTGAGACTTCAAATACTTACAAAGTTTCTATTTGTCTGGAATGAATGAGAACTCGAACAACCTTGTTGGCTGCCGGGTTTTGGATGCCCCACCTGCGTTCCAATGACCTGGACAACGGAGCCAACGCGGGGCCCTCCTCCAACAATATATGAAAATTTTTATCCAACTACTATGTCTCACAGAAGGATTTGTTCTTACACGCTGTCGTCAGCATCGCTGTCATTGTCAGCTCCATGGTCTGCTTTCCAGCGCTTATAGCGGTCGATAAGGTCGACGAGAAAAGATGTCTTCTTAGCTTGTCTGATGAATGAATGCTTTAGCAAATCCTTTGCAGTTGGTCGCTGTAAAGAAATCACGCTTTATTGATAATAATCATTAATAATCATTAACCATATATCAAAAAGTTGTTCATGTTTTCAATACATTTTAGTACATTGATAAAAGCAATGTAAATAAATCTGTAGTATAGACTTCTGTGGCAGCTATTTAGCTGATATGCTGATGTAACTACACATAGGCAGATGCATAACAGCCGCGCATAACAGACATAATTGACATCAAATTGGTAAATAAGGGAAGGACAAACAGAAATAGGCAGAAAGAGAGACAGTGATAGAGATAGAGAGGAGATGACCTTAGTGATATGTAGGGTGGGTTAGCCATGTTCACAACAAACCATGTACATTTAATGAGCTCTTGAACTTTGTGTGTAAGACCATAAAAGGCAATTGAATGCATAGAAATTTTGTTTGTTGTCATTTGTCTACAACTGGGGATTAACCTTATACTTTGTGGACTGATATCGTAGACAAACACAGATGAATGTCTTTGCTGTGTGAACATCATCCAATGAAGAACTCAGTTGCTTCTGCTCATCCTCAGTTATTCAGGATAGCCTCTATTGGGATTGGCTGACCTTATGGTCTAGCCACTGACAACCTGCCTTCAAATGAAATGGCCTCCTACTAATATCCAAAATGCCTTTAATATTAATCTAATGATACTGTAATTTAAGATAATTTACAATTGTAATCATAACATCGAGATTTCTACATCACCAAAACAGCAACTCGGTAGGAATCACCTTATTCACAAGTGCTCAGTCAAAACAAAATCGGCAGGCAGGTACAGTCAGAATAGGTTCCAGGTTGAGATGAAAGGGTTAGAGATGTAGACAGTTGAATGGCTATGCTGGATGGCATTTAGAATCGAGTGAGAGAAGTAAAGAGAAGAGGAGGAGTCACAGAAGCGATATCTGTAGAATTAGAATTTGGTGGGTCCATCAAGGACAGTTTTCCCCATTTGCTTTATGTTTATGATTTCTGAAAAAGCAGAGGTTTCATTTTAGAGAGAAAAACAAGACTTTGTATGATGGACTAAACAATTGCTATAATTCTGGCAGGAGTTTTTTCCACATGAGCATAACAGTTAGGGCTACAGCAATTTCCAAAGTTAAAAGACTGAAGGGTGGAAGAGTGCTAGAGTGGAAAAGAAACGGGCTGAGTAGAGAGGTTGGATTGTGATTGATGATGATGAGTGCTCTCCCGAAGGCAGATCCATTGGCTTTACGCCATCCGGGGATCAGATGAGTGAGGTGGTTTCTCGTTGCCTTCCTCACAGACAATTATGGGTAAGCAACTTATCCAAGGTCGCAAGCAGTGACTCGGGGTGGGTTCGAACCTGCGATCTTCCAAACACAAGGCACCGAACATCATACTACGCCACCGCGCCCCATCGGATTGTGATTAACGGATGCAAATAGGAGCACCAGAAGGACTGGAAGTGAATATAAAGTCATATCACTCACGTACAACACACTCCAATCCTCACAGCCTCATACCTCCATTTGTTCACAGGCCAACCACTTAGTTCAAAATGTTCCTCTTCCACCCTTGCACTGCTCTGCCCTTCTACCACATCATCACAAAAATTTGCTAATCGCTCCATGGCCATAACTGCTCCACCTCTTTGGAACAAACTCCCTCCAGTATTAAGACAATTATCTGATCTCTTCTATGAAATCATTAAAGCCCCATCTCTTGTTATCAACTCACAGGCCTTTCACTCACAACACTCCCTTGTGGATTCAACTCAGAGCACCATCCACCCTAGTCGTCGGACTGCCGACCTGTCTAACACTCTGGATCTTGATTATCAATTCTTGTTTTGATTAAACACCTGTGTATAAACCGATTCTCAAGACTTTGCTTCTGTGGGTGCAGTAGAAATGCTGAGTTTACAATGACGATCACGAAGAATAACTAGTGGGGTAAAAATCTTTTTATAGCCATGACTCTAAGTGATGATGGTATGCATTTGTAGCATATTTATGAGCAGCAAGGAGTTAAGGATGACAGTTGCATGTACATGAATGATTTGGGCATTGATAGAAAGACTTAAGGCTTGGAGAGACAAATTGTACCTAAGATTGTTAGAGTGTGAGCAGAATTTACTTACAACAGGAGCATGTTTGTGAAGAATCATGTAAAGAGTGCTGCAATAAGAGAGGTTTTCTGCACTCTAGTCTTGTCATTAACGACCTTCTTACAATCTTCTACTCGCTGTTCTGGATATGTGCTCTGCTATGGCTCAATTCAGGAGCTTTGCCTATGTTGACCCCTCAGATAGGAACTGTCTTCAGAGTCCTTGCAACTGGAATTACTAGCCCTCTCACCTTCCCAGTTCTGTAGACACCTCAAGACTTTCCTGTTTTGCTAGCACATGGTTCAGTGTTTATTGTATAAATGCTATGGAAAATGAGAGGTTAAATCATAACATGGGCAGAGGCAGGGCCACAGGGTGTAAAGGTGTGTGAATCTGTGATGCTAATCGGAAGGTGTTTCGAAATAGAAAAAGATATGCGGTGATAATCTCAAGAGCGATGACTTGATAACGAGGTCAAGTGTGTGTGGAAATGTGGGTGGGAAAGTTGACATGTTGGACCAAGTTAGTTGATCATTATAATTGAGTGTGGAATTCTAAAGCAAATGTAGACAATGAACTTGCTTTGTGGTGTTACTGTTACTATAATTAGATAATTATAAAGATTTTTGAAAATCAATGCTGCACAATAAACAGAGTGAAAATAACAGCAGGTTCTTGGGTGAGAAAGGCAATGTCCTACCATCAACTTTGGCAGGGGTTGGAGATTTGAGGAATAACATACTGAAAAGATGGTTGCCAGGAGAGATTCAAATATTGATGCTGAGCTGAAGTTGTATTTATATATTGCCAGGCTTCAGGAATGACAAACAGAACATTTAAAGGAGAAGGCTGAGTGATCTTTGTCTTTAAATAGCAAGGGGTCGATGTTAACACTCATCATCATCATCATCATCATTAATCCTGGGCACAACGCCCATAGATGTCCGATGCCCACTTCATCGTGACTTTCCACTGTTGTTTGTCCTGTGCAATATGTGCCAGTTCTTGAATCGGCTTATTTGCCCATTCCCCTATATCGTCTAGCCATTCTTTGTGAGGCTGTCCCCTTTATTCTTTTCTTCCATTCTTCCGAACAACAATGTTTTGATTTTTCTATCATCGCTCATTCTGCATATATGGCCAAACAAACCTAACTTTCTTTTAATTACTTTTTGCATTAGATTTTCTGTTGGTTGCATTCTTCTGTACAGTCCTACATTGCTGACCTTTTGTTTCCTGCCTATTCTTAATATTTTCCTGTAACATTTTCTCTCAAATGTCAAAATTCTCCTTTCGATGTATTTTGTTACTACCCATGTTTTGCAACCATATAGCATGCTACTAAACACGCATGTTTGCAGAACGCTTAATTTTGTCTCTAACTTTATGGCTTTGCTTTTCCAGATTTTGTCCATAACCTTTAATGATGTTGACGCTTTTGCAATCCTTGTTAGTACCTCTTTTTTATAGTCCAAGTCATATGTCATATTGCTCCCTAGGTATGTGAATCTTTCTACATTTTCCAGTTGGATTCCATCTACAACAATCCTTTTTGTAGCAATCTACTCCCCAAATATCATTGTTTTTGTTTTGTCATAGTTCATTTCTATTCCATATCTCTTGCCTTCTTTGTTTAATTCTTGTGTTGTCTGTTCCAGTCTCTGTTCATTTTCATCTATTAAATCGATGTCGTCGGCAAAACAAAGGTCACTGAATGTTAACACTACTGGTGCCAAAACTGACTAAACTCAAGTAATGCCGAGTTATTAACAACCTAAAACTTCTCCACCTTAATTAGATATGGATCATGGTTTTCCTGTAAAATTTTGCTATAAAGTCAAATTAGCCTTGCCTATCTGCAGTTGGTGTATCAACCTGCTCCAACAATTATTTTTCTACCAAAAGGTTTGGAGCGTTATCACTGTATGTTAATACTATGTCACCAGTGACTAAGAAGTTATTGGGTTGGATAGCCTGAAGCATATGCTAGAACATAAGGCATGTTTGCATTTTGGTGAAATGGAAAGTAATCATCAACTGAACATGATTATATGAAGATAAATGATGCTTTAAAAGTCTCTAACATGTCAAATAAATATTCAGAATTGATGGATGATCATTCTCACGTTTTCAGCCTCTTTGTTAAGGCATTTTTCAACAAATTCCTTGAATGATTTGCTAAAATTTCCTGTCAGCGTTGGTGGATCGTTTTTAGGGATCATGAAGAGTACTCTCATCGGGTGCTGATCGGAATTGGGTGGTTCCCCCTTGGCAAGCTCAATGGCTGTTATACCAAGACTCCAGATGTCAGCCTACAACAACAAATATTGGTTGTATCATTGTCTTATACCAAGACTCCAGATGTCAGCCTACAACAACAAATATTGGTTGTATCATTGTCTTATACACTTTGTCTTGCTTTAGTTTGCTAATTCTCTGTTTCTCAATATCGCACCTATTGAACAATACTCTACTATATACATATTTTGTAAAACCAAGAAAAAATTTTTTTTAAGATTTCCAGAAGAAAATATTTTGTTGATCTTCATTTATGGCAATTAAATCTAAATGTTTGGATAACAGATTTAGTATGAGTATATGTCCCATGCATATTTCAGTTATAACGTAAACTGAGTAGAAATAATTTTGAGATAATCGTGTATAATAAATGATGTGAGTTCAAGACAAATATTTAATGTTCATGAGCATTTGGTCCCACTTGTTTCAAGAATGCAGATATTCTGATATCTATTAACACTACAAACTGCACCTAAAGAACTTGTTTACTACTACAAAACAGGTCCCATCATCTTACACAGACATTCTCCTTTGTGGCAAATCCTTAATTATGGAAAATCACAAACATCAGTTCGACTGACTACCTTTTAGGAGATACAAGTTCAGAATTTTGCTGCCCTTTCCTGAAATTCTAAAAGTAAATATTTTTACCACAATACTTCTATTGGCATACAGCTTAACAGTTCAGTCCTCTTCACTTGACATAAAAGCTTAATAATAACAACTCTGTCCTCTTCACTAGACGCCATCGTGGCTATCTTTTAGAAAAATGATTACATTATAATATGCTACTTAAAATGGACTATTAATAAATTATTCTAATTAGAATAATATAAAAATAAGCAAAACAAGAGACTATTTAATAGTTCCATTTAAATATCATAAAGTTGACTCAAGTTGTTTGAATGTGTCCATGGGAATCCTTTGCGTAGACGATATGTCTCAAGAAATGTGAGCCTACCCTTAGAAAATCACTTTCCCTACAAGTTGACTTGTTGACTACAAGTTTGGGTGACACCAGCCTACAGAAAAAGTAGCATGCAATCTAGGTAAGACCACACCCCTACACCCTACCCATAGTCAAACACAATGCTCCAGTTGACACTAAGTGCAATAGTCACTTCCCTTTCTATAAATGTTAACTCAGAATTAAATAGCAGAATCTTCGGGCATGAATTAAATTTTTTTAACCTTGTTAGCTGCTAATAATATCGAGGTTTTGTCTTGATTAAACCTGAAGAAAAATGGCGAATATATAGTTCACTCTACCTTGCAGTCATATGGTTCTTGCTTGATCACTTCTGGTGCCATCCAGAATGGCGTTCCGACAAATGTACCACGCTTACTAACAGTGTTTGTCAGTTGACCTGCTACACCAAAGTCAGCCAGCTTCACATCTCCTGCTTCAGACATCAGGACATTTGCGGCTGAAACATCACAAGTCAACATCACTTAATTAGTCATTATGATGGATTGAAACATTGCTGAATAACTTTGATAATATTCCACAATGGGCATATGCTGGTGAGATACAGAACCTGTGGCAACAGCCAGACACTAAATACAGGTAGATAGGCAGCTACAGAGGCATGCAGTTAAGCCATTCCGTTAAACAATCATGCTGATCTCAGAAAGTGTAAAAAAATTATTTCAAAACAGGTTACTGGCTAAATTTCAACAATGTGAGATAATTATTTAAATTCAACACAGTTTTCACATTTTTCAGACAATGCTAAAGTTACATGAAAAATCATTCTTAAAACATTCCATACTTGAAACTTGGTTAAATTTCAATAACTTCAGGAGACTATCCAATTTTGTCTGTTTTATGCGACATATGAAGTAGACTTATTTTAGTCAACCAAAACATCTACCAGATGCTTCTGTTAATCAAAAACCAACAGCAGTTCGGTTTCCATAAAAACAAACTTTGAAAAAATCAGCTGTTGTTATATACATGGCAAAGGGACTGTGAATTGCAGCTGCAAGGAATCATGGATTAATATAGGGAAGACAACACAAAACTATGGCTAGCACTTACAAAGAAGAGGCAGAAAAACACACAGAAACTGAAGTAACACGTTGCTAGGCAATTTATTCCAGATGGATGGGTCGATAACAGCAAAGCTGAGCGCCGCAACACCATGTCAAAAGGACCAAAACTGTATAGATCAGGTACATGCAAAATATGGCTGGAATGCATTATTATTGCTTCAACGACAACCCGCATCGGTTTCTCGGTCACCTTTAGTACGTACTCATCGTTCAAGTGTCAAAACAGTTAGAAGGACTTTATTAGTCATTATGTCCTAACAGAGTAAGACTATCAAAATATGACATAGGTCATTGTCAAGCACAAAAAGTACATGAGATATTGTTAACCAGACAATTCGGAGCCGGATAATTCAGCACGTGCAAAAGGTCACAGATCAATGGACGATTCGATGCAGACAAATTGTCACAAAACTTTCATTAGAGGATTAACTATAGTATCAATTATGTCAGTGTCAATAGGGGTAGTCAGCAGTCATTGATCTCATTCTCAATTACTTTCAGGATACATTCATAAGAAGATGATAAAGAAAAAGTGCTGCTCGTTTTTTCACAGTGTTACTCGTTTATCCGATATCTTGGACTGGTATAAGCACTAACAACGCAGTAGAAGGATAACACAATGCACTTGCACGATCTGTTCCAAATCACACATTCTACTTTCCTAGGTTATTCAGTATTGAGATATGGACCATTGATTGTGAACTGTTTTGTTAGATCACTAACTTTAGGATTTCATACTAAAGTATATATATTCCATTATAGCTTGATATTAAATGTGACACCAGAGGTCAAAACCTGTCAATTGTCGCTTTATACTGTCTTATTTAGCCATATTTTATAGTGCATCTGCTTCCAAATACTTTTTACAGAATCAAAGTAGCTTTTCTCTAACTAAAGTTGTGCTCGTTTGACTCTTTCATTGGTAGGCCTATAGTAATAACAACTGAGAAATCGAAGTCAAAGTTTCTGACTATTTGTGTTGTTTTTAAAGTTCTTAGCAACCATTACTTGATTGCTCTGCAATTTTTGCTTGGCAATAAAGGGTTATAATCTGTCTGAAATAAAGCATGCGACTTCAGCATCTGGTTACTACTTTACAGATTATGGCAGGTTGGCATATGAAATTTAGATCAATCACCTTTGAAAACATGCATATTTTAGCAGCAAATCTTGACACCACATGCATTAAAAGTAAGTTTTCTCCAATTAAATATTTGAATTCAAAATTTTTGATGTCAGGTATTGAAAGTAGACATTGTTTTAAAAATATATACCATAAAACAATTTCATATGTTTTTGACCTGTCTCACATGTTTCAGCCTTTATCTCAGTAACTAGGAAGCGACAAGTGATTATCTTAATATTTGTGAAGCCAGAGGCTTCACAAATATTAAGATAAAATTGCACATCCTACTTTCTAGCATCTAATATTATATTCCAGTATTAATGTTGCTGTTCATTTGTATGATTGGTTAATGAAGCATTTGTCATTTGATATTTTTATTCTGCACACTGAATTGTCCGCGCCGAATTGCCCTAGAACCCGAATATCGATTCTGCATACTGAATTGTCCGCGACGAATTGCCGTAAAACCCAAATATCGATATTAACAGTTCTAAATTGGAATTAAATGAATAGATAACCGGTAATCAAATCAACTGTGAAAGCATCAGTGGCTGACCTTTAATGTCACGATGAATTTTTCTCTCGGAATGAAGGTAGTCGAGGCCTTTTAGTATTTCACGCAAGATAATTGCTATGTACAGTTCTTCAAAGTTGCCGGCCTTCATTAGATCCAAAGCAGATCCCCCACCCAGGTATTCCATAATAATCCATAACTTTGAACCCTGAAAACATATGAACAACACTGCATGAAACGCTAACTGTGAATTGAAAGCTATGACTTAGTAATTTCTAATTAACAAAGGACTGCACTAAGTATCAATAACTTGAATGATATCTGTGAACTGTATTGATCCTAAATTTCAATTAGAATAAAAAATGAATAAATTACAGCCAAACCTGACTTTAAGGTCATTTACGATGTATGTTGCATGTCTGTATCTGAACATTTATGTAGTGCCTTTGGTAATGTCTCAAGCAGCCTTTTCATATATTGCAGCATTATATGACGGTTACCATGTATATTTAGGTAATAACTACAATTACTATTCAAGTAATAAGACTAACCTTAAGGTATGAACCATGGTATTTCGTGACAAAAGGACTGTCACACTGTGACAGAACCATGATCTCTTGTTGAATGTCTTCGATTTCATCTTCAGCCTCCTCTAGATCAATTATCTTGATAGCAACCACATGTTGTGCTTGTTTATCTATACCTTTGAAGACCTCGCCAAAAGAACCCTTCCCTATTCGTTCAAGACGGGTGAAATTTGACTCTGGATCAATTACCTTTTTCTACACAAACAACAACAAAATCATCTAGAATACGTCACATGTAAAATTATTTATAGTCTAATGAATAATTTATCTGTCACAAGAAAACTGTCATATGTCACTTGATCACAACGGTCCGTCACTGCAGTACATGTACATGTCAACCTTGTGAAACAAACCGTTGAAAGGAAAGACTTCTCTTCACTAAACGCCTTTTCTCCTGAAGAGTTTCAGTCTAACCTGAAACTGATCTGTCAAACTGTCCAATCCCAAAAGTCAAATTGAACCAAAATGACAGCAACTAGAAACCCATTTCAGTCTTGGTGAGGACTACAAAACGTAAGTCAGTGGAAATAAAATCTAATCTTGAAAGTTCTTGGCGCTATTATGCATCACTCAATTGGTGTTTCTAATCAAATCATATTTCAAAAGCACGAACACCACCAGTCAAGATCACTGATGCCCCATTCAAATACTTTCATTAAACAGGATCTCAACCACAGTACAACTGTCCCCTTTTTCTCAACCAACCCCTACAAGTGCCAGCGCAGTTCAAAGGCTTCAAAAGAATCTAAGAAATGCTGCTGACTTGCAGCATTTCATGAGAAGTATAAACGTCATCTGAAATGTTTAGCACTTGAAACTGCGAAACTTGCTGAAAATGACCTAATGACTAAGCAAAGGATTTCCAAAACTTGACGAACTTTATGGTAAACTTGGACTCCCCCTTCTCAACTTCAGGATCAAGAAAATGTCCAGTGACCCTACATAAAGAAACAGGATATAATTATTACCAAATTTTCAATTCCTCATGAAAATTTGTAAGGCCAATTAGGTGTGGCAAATATTTGGAAAAACTCCTGTAGACGATAAGGTCATTATCAAAAGGTATAACAGTTAAAGTAGGCAGCTCTGACACACTAGCCAATAACTGAGGACAACGCCCACTGCAAACACTCCATGAATTATTATCTTTAATACAAGTAGGTTGAAGTCGACCAGGAAGCAGCCCCACTCGAGGCAATGTGGTCTTCGATGAGTACAGAGGACAAGTCCAACAAGCAAAGACACACTCAGCCGAGACAAATATGCACAGACGGATATTGGCCACCGATTCATTGAAAGGTGTGTTCACCTGAATCATTCTCTGGCTATTTCGTAATGACTGGTGCCTGATGAAGCAATGACGTCAAATGGAATATATGTCACCTTGTAATCATGATCGATGAACCATGGCTCATCGAGGAACGCATCTGACTATGACATAGAGAAATTCGACAACAAATTTGAAAACCTCCATGAACAACCAAAACATACATACATATATACATACAAAATTCATTCAATTGATACACACACACACGTGTGCGCACGCACACACACACACATGCACAAAGACATATACACATACATGTATATATTATGCTAGGGTGGCCAAAACATACAAGAAAATGTATAAAACAAGCTGCTCTACTTGGCTACCGTTGTTCCATTTGGCATTAAGATTCTGTTTAGAAAAATTGTAGAAATCTGAGCGTTTTCAGTGGCTGCTCCTTTTTGAGATATTTTGTGCATCTGACATTGTAATAGCTACACTATAAATCAAAACTAGCACTCGGGAACTCCAAGTACCTTCTTTCCATATCATATCATCCATATCAAACTGTATTTAAGTAAATAAGGGAATAATAAGTTTATATGCAATGGAGAAACATGTTTTTCAAGTTCTTTGTGTCTAAAAAGATGGTTGTGGAATTAGAGGTAATTTTAAAATTTGCATGCCAACTTCTAAATATAGTTTTTCATTAAAAATTCATTTAATAAACAATTGAATTGTTCACTACTGCTATTTATACTTCTAATACAGCATGATTCAAGTATTTGTATTTGTGAAGCCATCGCTGAACAATCATATTCAGCACATCTTTTCACTTCTGTGGAATAAAAGCTCATCTATGAAGAAACCAGCAGCTATCATGACATCAGCCATGAGTTACCCACAATGTTGGCTGATATAGATGCCTGATAAGGACATCCTTGGGTCTGGACTACCAACAAATGGGGCTATCCTGGCGAATGTCATGCTTCATCACCGAAATTGAGTAACAGTTGTTGAGGGTGAAACAGCAACAATAGTTGCAGTGGTGGAAATTTTGGAAAAGGCAGAATCCGTGGAAAGCATATCGATTCGGGCGTTTGCAAGCTCCGAAAGTTATATGACAGTCACAGTCAGCTGACGAAGCATAGACTTAAAAGTCAAGATATCCGTCAATTTTAAGAGAAACAATCAACGGTCAATTTAAATAATAATAATTCTGTAAATTTCAAACAGACAAATCGCAGTATGGTACAAACATAGTATGAACGAATGATGACTAGTTATAAACAGGAGTCAAATGTAACTGTCGGCAGCCATGGAAATCGCCAATACGTTATGAAAACCTTGACATCACACAAAAACATGAGTTGACTTTGATTACAAGCTCTTTCTAAAAATGCAGCCAGAAGATCATTCAAGTTCCAGTAGGTTTGGTGTTGACAAAAACTTGACAATTTAAAAGAAACTCAAAAGAATATCAGGAGCACTTAAGCAGCCATAATTGTCACAATGCTGGCAAAGGCATGGTAATTCAGACTAATCAAGTGCCTAGGTTATTATTCTAATAGGTGACCAACCATTGAATACTATGCTAATAGGTGATGACTCAGCTCTCTCCATCCCCAGTTCATTAGTAAATGAACATCAATCAATCAATTAAACAAACAAACAAACTCAATAAAGCCCCTCTTTAATAAATCTACTCAGAGGCTTCCCGATCCAACCTAGGCCAAATAGGACAGATTTCAGAGTGGAATGCCAAGAGCCAAAGATCCAATGGGAGGCTATTTCAAGCAGACTGAAAAGGCATGATACTGTATCACAGAGGTCTGAGACTCTGAGAGATATGGACAAGAGGAAGACCCAAGTTGTGAGACTTGGTATGGTCTTTTTCAGGCTTCAGTGAAATGATCCTTTGATCTTGGGACAAAAATTATGTTACAGAAACTTCAGGGAGGCATAAAAACAAGAATCTTTACTCTATTTAACCCTTTTCAAGTTCTGCAAAATCTGACATTGAATAATCCACCAATAACAAATGGATGCAAATGGATGAGCAACAAGGTCAATAAATAGTTAATCATGAAAAGAAATAGCTACATGTCTACACACATATTTATAAAACATGGCAAATCCCCTCTCGACAGCTCGGTTCTGTAGAATGATAGGATTTTTCAAATGATCAAATGATCCAAGTAGCGATGCAAAAGCAACAATAGTAACAACACTGCATCAATGGTTTTTGTCAGCTTCCAATAAAGGCTGATCGAATATTTTACTTGCTGATACAATAAGCTTGTTACAGACTTTCATTCTTTTTGGTCATATCCGTACCTAATCACCACGCTAAAAATTTGAAAAGTGCTGCAAGCAATAAGTCAGTCCAGAAGTACTTAGAGTGGACTACCCAGATCTCTCTCAGTATATATATATAAGTAAGTAAGTATATTCTTTAATCAGATGTCTGCAAACGCACGACAAGTACAAATAAAACACGTACGAACAAAACACCTATATACATAATCTGTCGAGAGTATGAAAATTAGTAAAATGCCAGGATATCAACTATTAGGGCCGGGCAGGAGGGAAAGTCAATGGGGGCTAATGCGCTGATACAATTATCTGATAATAAAGCCACACTGGGTGAAGTCACCAGCCCAGAGGACAGACCTGTTGTGAGCACGCGGTTGCAACTGGTGCTCCACACTCCTAATAGGAGGAAGAAGATTTCTTAGAATGTGGTCATGGTTAGAGAGGATATGATTAAAAAGAGAGACATCGGCAGAGTTCATCAAATGATAATTGTTCAGAGGGGAGCATAACTATTCTTCTTCTATAGAAATGCCTCTGCAGAATCGCTGCACGACATAACTTCACCTCAAGACACTTGGCGTGAGATCTATATTGCCAAAATGTTGTAGATAATGTTGAAGTCTGCTTGTTTATATACCTGGCAATACTACTTTTTGCCCTCTGCCCATCTGAAACATAAAGATGTACAAAGTTCGATCGCTCCTACATGAAATCAATGACCACTTGAGATTAGCACACCACCCAGATTGAGCGTTGAACGCAACACTGAAACCAGCGACTACAAATAAATCCACTTCAACTGTATAGCTCTAAATACTAATATTAGTAACTGAAAAATGCAATATTTCAGCAGCACATAGTAACTTGTATGTTATATTTAATAGTGACATATATTTTTGGAAAACACCAACAGTATTTAAAAATACAACCTGACAAACTGCACATATGCCGTGTGCAGCACTACATTTGCCAACTCATACATAAAAATTACGAGCACATCAAAACAATTAAATGGCATAGGCAAAGTGCATTTCTAAATTTTTAAATGGCAAAGTGCATTTCTAACAAAAATTTACGTTTAAATCTGCTCTACCTTCATTGGTTGATGAACTTGAGCTCTTACATAATTTTAAAATATATTTTTTAAATTGCTTATCCATCACGTGCTTCCTCTCTGTCTAAGAGTACTGACCATCTCTAAGCCAGTGCTGTCCAACCCATTTGACACAGTGGGCCACCGACAAAATTATTCCTGAAGCCACGGGCCACACCAGTAAACTCAGAAGCAATTACTAAAATTTATTTAAAATTAAAAACTGCATTAACCATTTATAATGGAATAATCACAATGACTAATCACATGTATGTCATGTGTTCTCATTGTCAAATGATTAAGCCATGCTATGAACAGATGGCTATGCAAGTAGGCCAGCAAGTTTGCCTTTTACTTCATTTTTATTCTCTTTTGTTTAACTTGGCTTGCGTAAAGTTTGCCATGAACGGTACGTCGGATCGTTGGAGTTCTTTCAACTATTTTTTGCTATGTTCCCGTCGACCTACAGAGCTGAAGTTTTGCACACATGTCACGCTTGCATGACAATGCAGTGTATCAAATTTTTATGGACATAACTCAAAAATTTAGAAAAAATGACCAAAAATTAAATACCATTTATCCACTCGAACGAGTCCTCCTTGACGAGCTCCACTCCGGCAAGTTTACATCATAAATGATCTCTTAGGGAAATGGATCGATTGGGCCATCTACCAGATTACCAAATAAAGTCAAAAAAGAGGGTTCCAAAAAGCCCATGTTTTTACTTTCACTTGTTTACACAATTTTTAACAAGTTCGGGAGGACCACTTAAAATCAGCTGTCAGGCCACATATTGGACTGCACTTTTCTAGAACGACATCAACCTGACTGACTATGGTCTGATTCTGATGCAGTACCAGTTGAAGCCTTGTACATTAGACAACGGCACAATAGAAGTTACTAATTACAATTATAACAACATTTTGCCTTTCCATGGTAAAATTTACCAAACACCAAAGTAAACACCTGCACACAAATGGTTAAGACATCATACTTAGTGAATCATTACATTGACTGAATGGATCCAGGACAATTACCCCCCCCCCGGACAATTACCCCTCCCCCATTACTGCTGGGGCATAATAAAAGCATAAGGCAAAAAAGTAATGGTATAAAATCACTCATTTGTAAAGTGTTTCCATTAAAACTGATTCAAAAACTTTGCAGCTTTTATAAATTAACAAAGACTTTGGCCAAATCACTGTCTGCACATAGAGAAGACCAGCGGTAACCTCCCCATCCCTGTTCCACTCTGAATTATTGCCCTCATCCCTTCCCTCCCATTTTCACTCTTTCCTCTGTTTTGTAGTGGACACCACTATAGGTCGAATATGCACAAGCAAACGAAGAAGTTATTTATTGCCACAAATCATACATGATTTTTTACTTAAAAAAAACAATAGCCGATGGTGACCCAAAGGCATTTGCACAGACAATGAGTGTCTTAATAACAACTACAATTAGTGAAAACCAGTGACAAAACAATGTGCATTTACATTGCGCTCACTGTCTGTGTAAATGCCTTTGGGTCACCATCGGTTATTGTTTTTAGCATTATCAGTTAGCAAGTTATTTCTATGGCACTTATAAATGTAAATTGTTAGTGCAAATACTATGTGTTGTACAGTAACAACTTCTGTTTCTTTACTCATGAATAACCCTGCTTTCTGAAGGGAATGCCAATGCTAACCAGCATGTATGCTAGCACCAGGAATGACTTAATCACCCATTTCAGACTAACATAAATAGTATTGAAAATACATGGACAAACTGTGATGACCTGCAGTCAATTATGGACAGCATCAACCCACAGCAAAGAACATTGCCACACCCTTAAAATTGTTGACACTATTTGGCCCAACACTAATAGCATGGACACGGCTGCACATGTTGGAACATTTGTGACAATGATTTAATAATGACTTCATAATTTGGTGCGTCTGTTCATCTCATCCCAGTATTGATCACTAGACAATTAGGTGCAACATGTAGGAGCAATGGTAAAATTGTCCCTCGTTGACGCCAACTATTGCCAACTGGGATTAATTTCACCACTGACTTTCTTGCACCAATAGTCTCAGTTACATAGCACGAATCCCATTCTTAAAATAAGGAACCATGTCCCCCACTAATCTCGCAATCTACCTATTACTAAAAGGCATTCAGTCAAAGGCAGTAATTCGTCAAATATCAAACACAACAGAAAGGGCATATGAAGGGAATGAAACCCAAATTTACACTTTCGATACTACAGTAACGCCTCTGATCCATCATCATCTCCATTTAACACAACAATTTCCATGTTCTTCTACTTACCGTTCCCGCGGTTGACATTTCCACGAGTATTTCTGCAATTTGCGGCTATTGTTGCTCCGGACGTCTCCTTCAAACAAGTCGTCTGCTACACCCTCCTTCTACGAATTCTCTTCACTTAACAACTGTGATCCAAGTAAGGTAATCTCCGCTGGTAACCGACCACTCCCAGCTGCACGAAAAACCGACCAATTAACGCAGAGTCGGTTATTATTTTTAAGCCGAAATCCCTAGAGACCTTGTAGAAACTACGTGAAAAGCAAACGGCACTTGACGGTCAAATCCGACTCTAGTAGCCTACGTCACTGCAACGAGTAATTTGATTTCGTCTGTTATCGACGTTGTGTGAAAGCGTATAGAAAATGCAGTTGGCCTGAGGAGACCACTTAAATTATATCATCTGTCTCTTCACAATCAGAAGGCACATCATCGACTACCAGCGTTTCGGCCTTTCGGTCTACCTTTCGGTGGGGCAGTCTTTCGACGGGCACTGATAAGCAAGAAAATGATCACGTGGACACTTGCAGAGTCAACCGCCTGCGGATTTCCAGTTCAACCCAATACATTTAATTTCTTGATGGGTTAACAGCGCATAAATCTTCTCCACATATCCCTCATTCTCTCTCTCGGAGTCTCTCCAATCTCTTTATGTTCTTGTCCACTAACCTGCCTGTCTGTATGTGTGAATACATACCAGTCTGTCTGCATACTGTGTACGTGAATCTATGGTCTTAGGGATGTGTATACATATATGTATTATTTATATATGCATGTAATCACGTAGGTATGTGATCACGTAGGTAAGTATGTAAGTAGTATATATGTATGTATATTTGCAGGAGCATTAAATTTGAAAATGGCTAAACTGGCCCACATATGAGCCTTGAGTCGCAGTTTCTCAGAAGAATCGGTAACTTATTGGAATCCATGCAGACACTTACATAAGATGATTAGACCACTTGAGGAAATGAAATATTCCTAAGTAGGGCTCTTAACCAGGAACACATCCCTCGTGAAACCATTGAGAAAAAGACCAAGCTCTTTCAGCAGCTGAAAACCGAAAGCTAATGCACTGAGTCAAAGCCAGCCAACACTTTATCACTGACAAAATTGTCTGCTGAATTCAATTGACCAAGGAAAACCAGGTATGTGGTCAAATGCAGATACTGATCCAGGCAACAAACATAATGGTCTGTGTTCTTATTTAGCTTCTCTGCCTTCATGCTGTCTTGAATCTTCCTTCAGCTTGCTGTAACTGACCTTCATAATCCATCTCAGGAGTATTACTCTGGGTCTTTCTTTAGTTTTTTCTGCCAGTTATTTCATTTATGCATGCATAGCAAGATAATGTAGTCATCAAGGCCTTCAATATTTGTCAAAATGTACTGAAGTAAAATTTTCATTGTAATAAATGTTTTTGAGTATTTGAGATAAATATAACTCTTGTTTGCCAATCGATTTTTTGCGCACTTAATTATAAAACTGTTATAAAATCATTAGGCCTACTTGTTATACAAACTAAGTAAAGGATTGTTATTTTAGTGCACAGCTCCACTTAGCCATGGATCATTTGGCATCAAGTCCATCCACTTAGTGATTGGGTTCAACGGAGTAAAATTAGATGTAAATGTTGGTCCATGCATTTCTCTTTAGAGACTCTTGAGAGGCCTCGACCTTGCTAATTTTTCAATAAAGTGATCCACTTTTTAGCAATGCAGACGCTGTTGCAATGCAGGCAGGACCACACAATGGTGTTTCCGGCCTTGATATCTCTCCCAAGGAACCATAAGAAACTAGCTGGATGGCCCACACCAAACCTGCCAACAGAAATTCTGGGCCCCTAAGCAGAGAAAATTCCAATCAACCAAGAGAGCAGTCAAGATCCTCTTACACAGAATATGGTGTGTTCCATAGCAAAAAATTATAAGTACAATTATATTCAGATCCTTGAATCTTTGTATTTAACTGATTTTAATATTTTTCATATGTTGATTAAACTGATTAAACTGGTTGTGGCTAAGTGTCAGCATTGCTATATTTAAAAAGGCATAAATCAGAATCTTATTATAATATTTTTCATATGTTGTTTGTGGGCCCATCGCCGGGACCCTGGGTGTTCACCCTGCGTACCTCTCTTGGTGGGCCTGGCCCAAACTCACATGAAACTTAACAGTGGATGGAGGCAGCACCTGATAAACTTTGATTTACACAAACAGTCTCAGTCCCATAAACAAACTCAAGACTGGGATTGTTGGCTGAGAGACATGGAAATGCAGACTCCTATACAAGTATAATTGCGCTTGTGTAGGATATGCTATTTAATCTAAAGAGAAATCAGAGCATAAGGGTTAACATGCTCACTCACTCATCACACTATTTCATTGCTATAATGTGACCCTGAATGTCAGTAGCTGGACTCACAATTAGGCAGGCTTGCTCTTGATATCTTACCAATTTCTACATCAGTCAGTCAACGCTGTCTATATCAGCCATTTTCTTCAGCTGTCTATATCAACCAGTTTCTTCAATGCATAATCTCTCCAACAGCTAGAAAGTAGTACTCCCAAAGGGAAATACAGCATACAAACATACAGATGGTAGGATTAATAGAGTAGTGATGGCAGTTAGCACAGAATCGAAAGGCCAGGAGACCATGGAAATCAGGTTTCTCTTGATCACACAGAGCCAAGCGGACACCAGTAGCACAGCATAAAACAGTAGAAACACTTGGCCAATATGCACCTGTAGGTTTCAGCAGGAGTGTCCAGATGGTGGGGATCCGGAGGCAAATGCCTCCAATTTCAGGCAGGAGAACATTTTTTTAGTCTTGGGGGAAATATCTTGTCTTCTGACACCTGGGACCGGGAGGTTTGCCTCCATCACTCATGGAGAGATTGATGCCCTGTGGTTTCAGCCCACTGATGACAGCAACAACCGCAAAACCAATAATGTCGACTTGGACATTCTTCTTCAGTGATTACATCTATCTCTTGGCATATCATCCGCTACACTGGAGTGGAGGATGTCATATATGACTGGCAGATAGCAAAGTGTCGTGCCAGCTCCTCTTCTTCGGTAACTATCCTTAACTGTGGAATTCCTAAGGCCTCAATTGTAGGAGCTATTTGTCCCTCCTTTATAGTGCCAAAATCTTAAGTATTTTCTTAGCATGTCATATCTACGACTTGTTGTCCTGATCTTAGCGCCATCCACCATCTACGCTCCATCTCAATGAGCCGCATCAGGGACATCCCCAAATGGATGAAATGTAATCAATTGCAGCTGAATTCATCAAAATCTGAATTCCTCCAGTGCTTGTCCTCAAGTAAAGTGGACAAATTACATTGCAGACCTTTGGTCATTGACACAGATGCCGTCAAGCCAAAGAACGAGGTCCACGATCTCGGTCTTCTTATTGACACAGACCTATCGCACACATCACAGGACTTGTGAAGACCTCCTTAAAAACCATGAGACAACCTCGGTCTAACATAGGATGTGACTCGCAACCCCGTGCAAAGTTCAATCCTGAGCCGATTCGATTACTGCAATTTTCACCTTTTTTGGCTCGCCATAACGTATAATCATTTGCTTCAGGCAGCCATTAACGGTGCTGCTGCTGCTCATCAAATCCTACGATTAAAAATGTTCAACTGCATTACAACCGAGATACAAGAGCAACTTCAGTGGCTCAAACTCTGCCTACTGCTATATAAATACCAAGCAACTGTATACCACCCTACCTCATCAGACAGCATCAGGTTGCCATTGGACGATCGTAATATTCACGGTTGCAATCATCAAAGTCCGCTGATGTATTTGTGCCAGCAACAAAAACTAAAACAGGCGTCACGTGACCACATGCTGATGATGCTATATAAATTACATGTCACGATCACCCTGGTAATTTTGACAGTGGAAACAATGTCTATTAAAAATAGTATTACGATGACCCTAGTGATGAAGATAATGAAATTATAATGCCACCAGTCGAGTATGTGAAGAATTATAATGAAAAGCACTTCATTAACACGTTAGAGACTCCTTATAACACTCTTCTCATCACAACACTAACAATCATCATAACATCCATTCTGCCACAGCATACAGTGCAAAGCACATATCCATCTACATGGATCCAAAACCTAGTTCAGTCACAGAAAATTACCTCATCACAAATCAATCTTGTTATAAGAGACTGCATTATAACGAGTTTATAGAGTAATTACTATAAAGATTTTCAATAACAAATGTGAATAAAAGATATTTGGACAAACTTTTACTTCCAGATGCTGCAGATCACAATTAACCAAAGAAGTCCAAACAAGCCCTTTCTAATAAATAATCACCCAGTTAGTCAAACATAGAAACGATTAAGGTAGCAAAAAATCACACCCTTGAAAATAAAATCTACACTATACAAAAACTTTGTTTTAGCAAAGTTCAAGGGATCATCATAAATAGTTCAATACATTTGTATACCTTTGCATTGGTTGTGGCTGGGACTTTAACTGTCATTCAATCAAACTGGAAGTTCGATATACCACTCCACTGGTAATCAATTCAAATTTATACCAGTTACCAGTAACAACCAGTACACTTATTAAACAGCCCAGTACCATATAAATAAACAAAGCAATTCTCCAGATATTGGAAGATCCTAAAATTTCATGTACAATTTGAAAATTAAATAAGTTCCAAGTATGAGTCACTGTTTGCACTTATTAAATTGCAAAAATAATCACAAAAACGTGAATATGCGTTCAATTCAAAAATAAAACCTTGCTCCATGAGACAATACCATTCCTACTCAGGTGCATGTAAACTCTGCCTGATTACATTACAACATACATGTATATATTTGCATATCAACGGTGGGTTAAGAGATTTGAATATCGGGCTAGCACAGTCCGTACACGGGAACCCTAATTGATGTGGCACTCATTCAAACGGGCAGAGGTGGTGAAGTATCTCACTCAATCAATCCATTGGAAAATGAGTAGGGTCGAGGCTGCATACAGTCATTCACGTACATTTACGTTTAACATAGCAAATGCAACATTAGCAATCAAAAATGTACACAAACACAATAATACCAATAGATACAATAAATGCACGTGTATTGTTCCATACATAAAGAAATGGCCTTACGTGTCTAAAACGGCACCTCTTCATCGCTGCATGTGAAACGATATGTTTTCAAAATATTTGCACATTCACTTGAATTCTGTACCAGATGAAGATGCATAATGTTCGCATCTTACTATTGAAGTGTAAGCAAAGCTACTTTCTCAACATGTCTGCAAGGAATGACTGAAAATCTGGCCTTTTGTTCAAACTGTTTTATACAGACATGAAATGCCAATCAAAGACAAAAGAACGAACAAAAGATGGACAAAGTTAAATCACATTATAACACAAAGAAGAAGAACGCCAACATAGCATGTTACGTAATCTACCCACAGACTCTGCAGGCGTAGAGATTCTCTTGTCCAGATCACCAAAATAATTAATCCATCATGGATTTTTTTTCAACTAAAAAATAACCTTTAGCAGCATCCAATCCTTAAACTGCCACAATGACTGAACTATCAACTTCCCACTGTCTTCACCAAAAAATGTGGCTTTGGTAATTGGTCTGGTCAATCATCATCCTCATCATCATCTCCTGATGCCCGCCATTTGGCAGAAACAGGTATAATATATTATCTCATTGTCCTTGGTCACCACAGCTTAATGGTCAGTTGCATAGATCAGGCTTAAACTTGGTATCAACCAGGGATGAGCAGCAATTTACCGCTAATTGAGCAATTGAAATTACGCAATTTGAAAAACAATTGTAATTGTTAATTTATAATTTGTTGCCCAAAACCAATGTACTTTGTAATTCAATAACATTTTTGCTGTAATTTGTAATTTAAAATTACATGATGAAAAACAAATTACTTAACATTAACTTAACATTACTTGATAAATAACAAAATCGAAAAAAAGGAAAATAAAAAGTATATGTTTCTTGCAGAATCTGCCTGCATTTATTGACTCAGATAGTGTTTGTAATATGGCATAATTGAAATTACATAATTTGTAATTTCCAGCAAAACTAGAAAGCTGATGTGTAATTCAATTACACATCAGCTTGTAATTTGCCCATCCCTGGTAGCCACTGTATAGCATACACTTTTAACAATCATGACATAAAGAACCAACTGAATTAGGTAGGTCAACAAACATTTTAAGGCAGTCTATATGGAAGACAAAATAGAAACTTTGTGATAGACCTTAGCAAGGAAATAACCTGCAAAAGCAAGTACTTCATTTGCAATACCCTTTAAAAGAGAATACTTCATTTTGCACTAAGTAGCAGCACAGATACAACCTTTTGAATTCCCCTTAGCAAGGTCAGTGGTTCCCAACCATTTTCAAATAAGGCCACTTTTATTTAGTTGGAGGACATGATGAGTCACAAGGTCAAAAACAATGACACTAAATTTTAAATATTTTTTATATCTTTGATAGATCGAGAGCCATTATTTTAGGCCTGGCAGGCCACAGGTTGGGAATCACTGCCTTAGGCTGTAATTAAACAATGTGTTGACAAATTCTAACATATTATCTTAAGTGATGAATAAAATTGCTCATTATTTCAGAGTTTTGATGGAATGTGTGATGTAGCGGTGAATTTGTACAACACAATCAAAACAACAATAAAGGCCGGCTCAGTTAAATTGTTCCTGTAGAGAATATCAGCATAGTGCACTTCACATGTGCCGAGCAATAGCCGAGTCGCTGAGCAGCTTGAACTGAGTTGGAGGCAACCGACGTATCAGTGCTCGCCAGACTTGCTGAAGTCGCTCAGCATTCGACATCATGGAAATTGTATATGTGATTGTTTCATTGTTGACATATTGTTTGTGAACAAGGTCCTCTTTCAGGGTGAACTGTGACTGCACATCGACATAGTGGACCTCTTTCTTCAGTTGCTTTGCAACCAACCCAGTAACATAGACGTCGTCGATCCAGAAGAAGGGTGTCGTCCGAGAGGTCTCATAGAGATCAATGACAACCTCTAGTGACATAACGAACCCCATCCCAGCACAGTACTGTGGAAAGTATTTTCGACCTGGTAGCTCGTCTTCCTTCACGCACCAAATGCCGCACTCGCTTGGATCGCGGAGAATTGGCATTGTGTTGTCCTTCCAGAGAGGACAAATAATGACGCGGCTGCGTTCCTTGCTTGCTTCCATTACTTTTATCATCTCAAAAATGTTTATAAAGGTGTTGTCGTTTGCTTTGATAACATATCGTGCTTGAGGGCAATACTTGGACACCCACTTCAAGCCCATGATCAATTTTAGTGTGGCATTTTTCTCGCTGTCAATGAAATCACCCTGTACAAGATCCTTGTAGGTGTCAAACTCGCTCTTCAACTTACTCTGTAGAAGATCGTCTGCCGTTTGGCCGAGAAGGAACACCACTCGAAAAAGATCTTTCCGGAAGAGTTTAACATCTGCCCACGTGTCCCGCAGCAGCTGTCGCTTCTCCTGATCGTCTGGACCGGATTTCACGATGATGACCCATTCAAGGTTACTAAGATTAGCACAGAGGATCGAGTTATGCATAACAACATTTATTTCAGGCGGCACTCCCTTAATGTTCACAGCATATAATAGGCTATTGACCTGCTGTTGGTTCTGCACTGCCCAGACCTTTGCCAGGTCTTTTACATCAAATGACACAGCTACCTGTACCTGGCCATCTTTATCTGGAACTCCAAACTTCAACATGGCTGGAATGGTGTTGGGGTCACTGATGCTTGATGATGCAGTGGCCTTCCATTGGGACATAACTAGAGCATACATGACATGCAGAACAATGTAAGCACATGCCAATCCAGCCAAAAGCTGAAAAATGGATCGAAAATTGCGGCAGCTAACGTGAAACACGTTCATCTTCAGTATCTCGCTGTTATGAATTATTCACTCTTCTATACAGGAATCCAATCACAGTAGCATCATGAGGTTATCTGGCAAATAGCAAAAAATAAGGCACATCACAGAATGGAGTTAAAAGTAATTAGTAAAAGGTAACCAGTTAAAGTCAACTAGTAAATGATGCTACTTGCTACAATTTTAGGGTGGCATTTTTCTCACTATCAATGAAATCACCCTGTACCAGATCCTTGTCGATGTCAAACTTGCTCTTCAACTTACTCTGTATTTAACTGTCAAACATCAAGTATGAAAAAAACACATTTGTCTACATATTGTCAAATTCTAGGCTGTTGCATTTGTCGTAAATACGACAAAAAAGAAGAGAACCTTATTAAGCTGGATTGAAGAGTTCAGCTTGAACATTCTAGAAAAAAATGAAAGAAGATAGCAATCTAAAACCTCAAAAGGTGGAGGAAGAGAATATGCTCTACTTTCTCTCACCGGATTAGCTAATCCAGATTCGAGAGAATCTGGATTAGCCATATTGCTTACAAGTAAGTAAGTATATTTTTTCTAACAAACTTACTTATAAACAATATCTCTATCCAAGATTACAAGTAGGCAATAGAAATTTGAAGTGGCTGTTTTGAAAAAAATTACCTTTGGTTACAGCCAAGCAAGTCCCTTCAGGATTAATCCTAAATAATCCAAAATGTTTTATTTGAGAAGTCAAGGTCATTCTGTCTGCCTTATGGAACTCTGGATCGAAGCAAAAAAGTCGAAAACAAATCTAAAGAGGCTGCCTTGTCCTGATTTAAATTTAGGAACACAATAAATTTAAGCCCTGCAAAACCTTTTACTTCAAAATGACCCATTCACAATCATAATCATATAAAAAAGGTACAAATTTCTACAGTTTCACTTGAGAGCAAAGTGCAAGGCACCAACTAATTGACAAGAGCTGCATAAAGTAAGATGTCCAGATAAATCAAATAGAGATCCAAGTTCAGTTAAGAGACTATTACAACCAAAATCTTTTAACTACAGAAAATCATTGGAGCAACTTCTCCCCTCTGCTTACACTTCCCATCCCCATCAAATTTTTAACGGGGCATGGGGACACAACACCCAGATTACGTATTTTAAAATAGCATATGCATGTAGGCGAGGATTTAAAAAATCGAAGCTGATCCACCAGGTTTTTTACCAGTGAGCGTTCAATGTCTTGTGAACTTTTTTTATTTTCATGCATGTCTAATTTCTCCACTTGCTTTTGGATGACAATAATCTTCAGTCCCCACACATGACATATTCAAATGAAGAGCCAAAACTAAGATAAAGGTCATGCCTATTTTTACCCTCTTTTATTTAACTTGGTTTGCGTAAAGTTTGTAACGATCAGAGCGACATCTTTCAACTCTTTTTCAGGAATGTTCCTGTTGACCTACAGAGCTGAAATTTTGCACATATTTCAGGCTTGCATGACAATGCAATGTATCAAATTTTGAAGGATGTAATTGAAAAATTGAGAAAAAAAGACAAAATGCAAAAATTAAATATCGTCTGACCACTCGAACTAGTCCTTAGTGACGAGCTCCACTCCGGCAAGTTTACATCATCAATGATATGTAATGAAAAATCTCTTAAGGAAATGGAACGATTGCGCCATCTACCAGATTACCAACAGTAAATAGCGCCATCTACCAGATTACCAACAGTAAATAAAAGAGGGTCCCGAAAAACCCATGTTTTTCCCATAACTTGTTATATCTTTTACTGACTTTTATTGGCATTGCCTGTATGCATGCTGTGCAAGGATACACATTCTGTGAAAATTTAATCAAAATCTAGATAGCCAAGTGGGAAACTGGAAGAAAAATTTGATTTGAGATGAAATGACCCTATAGAGAGGAGGCAGAGGAGACACTAACACGGATGTTTTTAGGTTGACAAAGATTATTAAGCAAGAGAGTTAGGAAAAGAATTAAGATGTAAGATCAATTTTGAGAAGAAGTTTTCTGGTTGATAAAAATTAGTCAGAAGCAGATGATTATTGTAATGGAATTTTTTTAATTGTAATGAAATACTTATATAGTGTCATTCAATATCATTGGTGCACAAGACTCAACACATAGCTAAACGGAGAACAGGAGTCTTCAGGTACCTCTGGAAAGCAGCAGAGAGAAGAGAGAGCAGCTCCTCCTGAAGAGGAAGGGGAGGCTGCCCCACATAGGTAAAGCTCCTGTGGCAGAGCGCATGTGGGGAATCACCAGCAAGCCACGGGCAGAGGAACGAAAGAAATCCCTGTGCGGAATACAGTAGACCCTAGTGCAAAGGGCTTTCAGGGCTGAGGTTCTATGCACTGAAGGTTTTAACTTCTAAAGCCAGACTTTATTGTGTTTTACAAATTCACTGCTGCATCAAGGTAGGCTGGGGGCAAACCCAAGGAGACAGTTATCCATCAGCACAAGGGTCTGGAGAATTCGATGCGCTGCATGATACAGGCTAAAAATTAAAGGGTAAATGCAAACATATACATACCCCTATATAGTAAACAATATGGGGCACTTCAATTTTAATTCAATGCAACCAATACAAACCAACTTGCATAGTAATTTTAATTCACCGCTAACCAGTTACTGTGTGGCCTGAGTACAGTACTGTGGTGGCTATAAAAATCGTCGCATGTCGAGACTACAATTATTATTTACTGTGGTGGCCAGAATTGAACAATGTCTGCAAGAATGGTTGTGAAGACATTCGAAGCATCCACTTTGACTCGTTGACGCCACTTAAACTCGCACATATAGGAATCGAAAAAATCTTGTAGCCAAGAACTCTAATGAACAGGTATGTCCTGCCAACAGTTAACATTATGATGTATCGTATCTGATTATTGATATATAGCGCTTTTTACAGTACTAGAAGCGCTTTCAGCCCCGAGGAAACAGGAAAGTCACATCAAACCAGAACAATTAACACCAAGATTAATATTATTCAGAATACTACATACAAGTTTTCTAAGAATCCGACGAACAAACCACCGTATTATCGATTGCCTCAAAATCTACAAGAAATCAATATCTAGAGATGTAACTTGTTTTATATCGATTTACATCCGGTGACAGTGTGCCAGCGTAGCGACATCTGGCGTTGCGTTTGTAATAGATCTTAGGGACAAAAAGAAGTAACTGTTCATAAATATTGCGATATTTTTACACACTTTTGATCAGAAATAAGTATGCATTTACACTCAATGGCAATGGCAGCATACATTTTTTAATCCAATAGCTTAACACAGAATCTGCTTTGTATTTCCTTAGCATTCCAAATAACAAGTTAGAGTAAATGACAAGTAATTTATAAGTAAGGATTCTCAAATCAGTGCTAACAATGACACGCTCTGATCTTTTCAGCCCTTATACCTCCTGGGGCATTACAAAATGGTAAAACATTGCTAAAACAGTGCAGCTGTACTACAACCCAGCGCGTCCGCAGGTGACGGTTAGTGGAATACCCATCAGTAGACTACGGCCTATGAAGTGTGGCTATGAAATAAACAAGGTTAGTTCCCCTCCCTCCCAACGAATTAGCAGTTGCAGACCAACAGCAGCAACTCCCCCAGGGTGCACTGTTTTGATTAAAGGAGAAGTTTTGTGGGCAGGCAGTTGTGAGACAAACTGCTTGTCAATCAAACCTGAACTCATTGAGTGGGGCTACAGTCAAGAAGTGCCTTATTCAAGTCCACCGTCGGTCAATTCCTTTCAATTGAAATGTCTGCATGCCTCTGGGCCGTTCTCTGTCTGTCTGTCTCTCTACATACATCTACTTATAATATATATATATATATATATATATATATATATATATATATATATATATATATATATATAAAGCCATTAGCCAAAGCGCCATAGGACGCATACAGCATATCAGCCCATGGACCGTTATAGGTGTATAAATAAGGCGGTTGCCCAAGATCACTCGGCTCGTGGAGCAATCTTGGCGGCTGCCTGTGGTCACTGTTGTTTGCGTTTGTTTCTCTGTGAGCTGGTCCGGCTGAGCTGTAAGCCTACTATACAAGCGAAGACCACTGTCCAATGAGATATCAGAAGGAATTGTACCTTGAAAATACGTTTCATACGAGTCATCAACCCTATTACGTCAGAAGCTCTTCATTGGATTTGAGTATAAACTTCTGACCTTTATTTCTCGTCCGTGATGCGCTCCGTGTGCTTGACTTAGTTTCCTTGCCAAGCGTAGAGCATTAGTCCACCCAAATTACAAAGAACATTCAAGTATTTTTCATACAGAACTCGGAATAAAACTGTGAGAAGGGTGCGCTACTTGTCCTCTGCCAATCCAGTCCACAGATGAAGTTGTGGCGGAGGGTCGTGGACAAAAACACCCACCGACAAACCCCTCGCACATAAACACCCCAGGACTAACACACACACCCCAAATTAAGACAAACTTCCTAAGATTCTTTTACCTTTATTACTTAGAAAAGTGTGTGTCCAATGGCACGAAGACATCCCTTGAAGTCACGATGTACAACACTGCAGCAAACTTCCCGCATGGGTTTGATTGCACTTTTCACACGTTTGACGGGAGGCTGTCCACGAGCAGCTTGCAAGATGGCCGTACTGGCTAAAGCTGCGCACGCACACACGCGAATACAGGCACGAAGGCATATGAGTGGCATATCAAGTACAGGTGCGTAGATGCATAATATTATAAGGACTATAAAGCGCGATCATTGTTTCAATTGTTATTTTCAGTGCATTTCCCTCAGCTGTCTACTTGGCCCATTTGAGCCTATTCAGATAGACTGACCACACCGGTTCATTTGTTTAAGATTGTACCCCAGGCGGATAAGATGCTTTGGAGAGATCTGATTGGTAGCTAGCCGGCGGCAGGTATTAATTAGACCACGCCTTAAAAACTTGGGCTTTAAGCGCATGTAGCTTCACTTTTGTGGGTGTTGTTGAAATTTTGAGCTTACGATTACTGCTATAGCTCAGGTACAATGATGTTGACCGAGTCTTTACAATTTTCAGAAAACGTGTTCAATGTGTGGCATGGTGGCCGAGCAGTTAGAGCGGTCAGCCCGTAACTAAAAATGCAGAGTAGAGATGGGGCAATAGCTATTATCTCACCTGCAGATAATGCAAGTTTTAAATATCATGAGAGAGGGATGGCTTTTTACAAAGAGGGTAAACTAAGACGGGTCTAGGACATTACCCCCACCCCTTATGTTACCCCTTAAGACATTACCTCCAATTCCATTACATAATTAATGTGCAATCTTTGTTATATTAATAATCAGAATTTATCAGAAATTCATTAGAATAATATGTATGAAAATATGTAAATGTGTATGTATGTATATAATTATGCATGCATGTATGCATATAGGTATGTAAGTATTTATAAGTGTATGCATGCATATAGGTATGTATATATGTATGTGTATAAGTATGTAGGTATTTATTTATATATGTATGCATACATGTATGTATGCATGTATGTATACATATATGTATGCATGTATATGCATATGTATGCATGTATGTACATATGTGCTATGGAGATATTGTGATGTCCGGGGGAACGGGGGTAATGTCCTGCTCCCAACTATCACATAAGCAGCAAGAGAGAAGTTTGCGATGGATATGATGATTATGTGCAAGACATCAAAACTCTTTGAGGATGGTAGGAATAACGTTAAAGGCACATTGCTTGTTAGATGAAAAACATGAGATTACCAATCTGTCATAAGTATAGGTAGGAGTAGAGCACACTTAGAAATGGTGGAGGAGACAGGGTGTATGATAGCAAATTATAGGAAGGACGGTTCGAAAATTGAGTCTTATATCTTGTCTGTGTTGAAATGAACTGACCTATCGGTATTAAGGGACGAAGGGAAGAGCACTTGGTAAGAGTTCAGTAGCATATACTTTAACACGATTCTGTCCATGATTCTCAACAAAGACACTCGGTTTTATTATTATTACCAAATGAGATCTTTGTAGAAGTCATGATGAAACACACACTACCCTCGTGAATAAGCTGGTTCCCTGCACTTGGCATTCGAGTGGCACTTTAGAAATTACACATCCTGGAAATATCTCATATACGATAGGTTGTGCATTGAATCTGAGATCTTAGTTGGATGCTATTTCTAGCCTCTTTGAAGGAACATAGTACACGAGCACTTAAAAGAAGTTTTATTCAACAAAACACCGATGTTGATTTGACATATTATACAGCCACGCAGACATATCTGGATACAATTTATGTGGTGTTTTCTAAAGATGGTAAAAACAAGTGGCACTTTTCATCAATCTAACCACTCCAATCTTATCATTACCACCGTTAATCATCAGTCGATATTAAATTCTCGGCTTCATTATCACTACCGCCACAATTACTCATCGTTGTTATTCACTCCTATGACATGCACACCTTAAGATTTCAAGAAATGCTTTGACTTAACTGAATAAGCTAATATTTCAGATAGAAGTTTGAAAGATTATAAAAGACAAAGTGAAAGATGGCAAATAAAGTTACAGCAATGGCCCATGTACTAATTGTACTATGCAAATGTATCAGCTGTACCAGTCTTCAAAGGCACGGTCCAATGGTTGTCAGACAGTCTTGCTTAACACGCATACACAATTGCAAAACTGAACAAAGGAGCAATGTTTCTCTATAGATTGCATAGCTCAGCAGTAAAAGCTAATCTTATATAGATGCACCTCACTAGGATCTAAACTCTAGACATACTTAATTATAATGCTTATGCTAGTGAAATTGGCATATTTCATCAATTACTGCACTAAGACATAACCATGATAAACAAAACGAGGTGTAAAAGCACACACTAAACACCCTATTTCTACATTTATAAACTGGCAACCACAACTGCACTCGTCGACCAGGAAGATAGTTCGTTGGAAATGACAAATACAGAAAGAAGAACCATTCAAATGAAAGGACAAGATTTATAGAAACAAATATTCATAAACATTAGATTCAATTTTACCTCGAGCAAGGAAACCATTTAAAAGATAACAAATTGTCAGGTAAATGATGGACATCAGCTGATGAAATGGTCTACTTTAGTTTAGATGAACAACTGGTATATATATATACATATATATATATATATATATATAAAATTACATATAGGTCACCAGAAGCACAAATGTCAATACCTAGTAAATAATTAGTTGAGTAAATAAAACTGATAATATTGCAAACCCTAACAATGGATATTGCATCAAATGCCAACATTTCACCACTGTCTAAAACTGTAAGATCGTATAGTATCAACTTTGCCAAATGACACAGGAAAGCTTAATTTTTAGTTTGACCATAGAAAATAAACAACAAATTTCTAACCGGTTTCTTTGAAAAAAAAACTATAAAACAAAGGTAAAGATAAACATTTGTCATAAAAGTAGTGTTAAAAAAATTACCTTTAAAACATGCAAATGAGATAAAACCAATATAGAAAATATCCATAAATCCATATTAAATTATTCCTCAAAAAGAGAAAAAAAATCAACAATATGCTTTTGGGAAAAATTCATTTTCCTATTCTTTAATATTAGGTAATTAGCTAATCTGTTTGTGTTATAGATCATGCAAAAACACTTGGGAAAACAACAAATAAAAGTGACTTAAAGTGTTGACTTACATAGCAGGCCATCAAATTCTATTCATAGGCATGACGACTTGCATTTAGAGTTTGCAGTTTTCTTCTGCTGACACCTTCCATGAGCAGATGGTTTTAAGCTTAAAAAATGCTCACATACTTGTGACATTTGTGACAAGCAGCAAATCAATAACAGAAAACAAAATACAATACTTCCATAACAGAAGCTGCATGGTTTCTGCTTAGCAATAAATCTGTTGTTACTCTCGTCAGGGTTCATGGCTGCGCCTTAAACCGGAACAATGGCAAACAAAAAGGATGTACTCAGGATCGAAGTGGGCACCAGAAGATTGGAGCAAGTGAACTCCTTTGTGTGTATAAAGTGAAGTAAGATGCGAACTGCGCAAGCGAGGTGAAATCAAGGTCTGTCATGAGATGGTGCTATGGTTACATTGGTTAATAGTACTAAATGACAGCCAATCGGGCAATGGTGTGGCCAGTAGCAACGTATGGTTGCAAGGGCTGGATGTTTGAAGAAAGAAGGAAAATGCATTGCATTTGAGCAAAAGTGCATCTGAAAGATGTTGATAATTCCTTGGATGGAAAAGATGACCAACAAGGAGGTTTACGGGATGGCATAGCCGGAAGTTAACTGCTGGCAGCACATCAATACTATGTTACTTTGGACAATATTGAGGGCAGGTCTCTTGGCCAATAATATTTTGCATTGACAATATTCTTCTGTCGACGGGGCTTAATGGAACTGATTTTATTAGTACAGTACATGACAGAATAGATTGGGCAGCACTGATCTATCTATGCAGCCAACATTTGCGAAGCAATGTCAATGACATATACTTGTAATTCAACGGTCCTGACATCTGTGTCGTATCTTAACACAACCGATTCTTCATGATCCCTCAGCACATAAACACAGGGAAGCCATCCATATATGCAATCAGAGAGGAATTAAAGCTTCTAAATGTGACATAAAATAAAAGCCACGCACCTATATGGATATGTCATATTCATTAAGCTTGTTCCTTACAGTTAAATGGACAAATACTGCAACAATATTACATAAATCAAACAGCAGACAATGAATGAAGGCAACATGCTCCAATTAAAAAAACTGCATATTTCCTTCCTGATATAGTCTTAACCGAGGAGCCTTCAGATGGCTAAGGTGAGAGTAGAGACCTAAAGACAGTAGACCAGATATGGCTTTCATCCATTGGAAAAGTATCACAAAACAAACAAAAAGTACCATAGTGAATGAAAAACTCAAACAACTTGAAGTTAACTTGCAACTATTGAGAGTATGCAAAAGAAAGATTATCTCAGATTTTATCACAACTAAGAAGGTTTTACACAGAATCTAACCTGAAACCTGAGATAAGGAAAAGTCTCATATGCCAAAACTTGGTTGGGCACATAGTTTGCTTGCTATGGCATTAACTATTAAGTAATATATGCCAGCACTGTTAAATAAGGTAATTGATACTTGTATCCAATAATTACTGGTGCTCTATCTTGTAACAAAAGCAGTTACACAACTTACTGTAAGACTGTTACATGACATCCTGCCTTAACTGACATGAAACTTACTGGAATACTCTTCATAAAGGACATACAGGTTAGCCAAAACTGTCCGACACATGCATCAACATGTTATATGTAATGTCTTGAACAGCAAAATTGATAAGCACAAAACAGTTGGCTGTAGTATAATGCTTTTTGGTTTTCACCGCAACATCTGCAGAAAAGTCAATGGAATGACAGTAAAAGCTCATCAGTTGCCCCTGGCCAGTCCCTTAATACAATTTCAACTGTATAAGTGCTGAAATGTTTTACTACATAAACCTTGCATATAACTAAATGCAGCAACAGCTCAAAACCAAACAAAACAACGTACACAGGTCGCAAGAACCACATAATTAATAGCTCCAAAAACTTAGGAGCTATTAATTACACAAAACACAATGTCACACAGTGTTTAAATCAGACCCAATTATCACAAAACAAATAATATAATCCAATGCTTAAATTAAACAAAAGGGAAAGCGTGAAATCAAAGCAAAGCTCACAGCAAATCACTGGCACGTATTTACAGAAGGGAGATGGACAGACAGACAGACAGACATGACCACAGCAAAGAAATGATTAATCGAAATCTCAATACTGAGACAGTCTGGTATACCAAAAACAGAGAAGATCCAGACCCTGCAGGAACATCACAAGCATCAGACTGGTATATACATTAAGTCTCAAACCAACCACATTCAATGTTTCAAATGTTTGAGAGATGCCCAAGCTCATAAATGTAAGTACAAGCGACAGGATAAATGTTGATGAAACAGAAACCAACCCCATCAAATCAGCATCTTAGCTGAATGGACACTTTAATAGAAGCTTCACAGAGATCAGTGCGCTTAAGGAGTATTGTCACATCTGGAAACAACATCCATACACAAAGAAATATTCAGACGTCAGGAATATTGACATCTAACAAGAGTACCTCAAACTTAAGAATACTTTTAAATTTTAAAAACCATAACAAAAGGTAACATTCATCGCAGAAAAGAAGTTACATGAATGCTAGAAGTTCGTTCATCCATGATATAATGTCATTTGAGATCCAAGGCAAAAAAACAGTTCATAATCAAAAGCCTGGTCACATAAGGTCTGAACAAGGAGGTGAAATTCATATATTATTAAGACTACCAAAATCCACATTACTCAACAAATTTCCTACTCAACTCAGCTGCAGCATCTCTAATCAATAAAACTAAATACTGGATATCCTCAACATCATAAATCATACACAATAATCCAACTCCAGTCAGTCACAATGGCTCTACAGTGTTGATGACTCACAGGCTGGTACGTTATGATTTATCGTCTCGCATACTAGATGCTACTGCTGCGGTCCTGTTAGCAAAATTGACAACCATAACAGTGATGTTGTCAAGTGACCCACGATAGTATGCCTGCAGGACGATACTCTTGGCTCCGAAATGTGGCTCGTCAAGCCGCTCCTTGATGTAGGAGACTGCCTCCTCATTGCTGAAAGCATCCCACAGTCCATCAGTGGCCAGAATCATAAACTGTGGTTGAAGTTCATCAAGGTTAAAAGTCAAGATGTCAGGGTCAGCAATGACCAGGTTGCGCTCCTTCAGCGGATAATCACCAAGAGCTCGTGATGTGGCTAGAATTCCTGCAACTCGCCAGACACCATTGAAGCTGATAAAACCACCAGCCTTTTTAATCCTTCTTCTTTCCTTCACCTAAAGATTAATATAATACAAATTAACTATTTTCTTCTTCCATGCATAAGCCCAGTCCTTTATCAAAGTTTTATTGCAATATTTACTCAGTCATTGCATCACATGCTCAATGTAAATTATACAATATACATATACAGTATATTCAATCTTAACAACCTCCAACTGGTCCCAGAATCACTCAATTATAGGCAATGCAATTAGGCTATGAAATATATCCTTATATTGCAACAGCAAAAATTCTTTCAAATGTAAAACTTGCCAAGTTAGTCATTTACTCCAGTTAGTTAAAAATGAATTCTGTAGCAAACGGTGGTTTCGTACATGTTTTTAGATGGAAGTCAAGAGCATTAGACCAACCATTATTTCCATGTAGACTAACGTCCCTATATCATTGTGCAACACGCAACATCCAATAGTAGTACCAAAATCTCACTCCATCTCATTCTCTCTCTTTTAGGTATGTCACACATTTCTATTCTAAATGTCCTTTAACAATAACACATTACAATGTGGTCTTGGTCTGGTTTCTCATCAGTTATTCAGAATGCAATAAATTTAATTTAATTTTAGCAAACATTATTATATATCAGTTAGTAAATTTTAACTATAACAGACCCCCACCCAGTCAGCCTCTTCATTCTACATTACATGTCTGCATGTAGTAATCAATGAGAGCAGTGAGCAGCACAGACCTGCTGTGGCTTATGGTCAAAAGAGAGAGGTTGAACTTTGCCATCCCTGTCACATAGAACTCCTCGTGAGTCGCCAACATTGGCCACTACCAGCTGATTATCTCGTAACAGAGCCACGAGAACTGTTGTGCCTGCAATCATGTCATAAAACCAATTTCATTCACCATCATCATTACATAGTGCAGCAAAAGCAAATTCTTCTCTTCCCACAAAAGAAATGTCAAACAATGGGAAGTGTCTGAGTTCAGTAACAAGTCAAAAGACTCTGTTCATGGTAACATTGTTGTGGCCACTCACATAAAGCACAGCATTTTAGATCTGCATAAGAATGTGTTGAACAACCAAATAAAATTTCGGATATCTATACGTGTATATTCTCCAAACACCCTCTTATCAGAATGTGAATTATGAACACGAATGTTAAAATTGGCACCATGTCAGAAGGATGGTCTAGTGCAGAAGTGATGCAGCTGTGAGAGGGAGAATTGGCGGCCGTCGATGCATGATCTAATTGCAACATGTTGGCGGCTGTGTGTATGTTAATTCGTAAATATTTTTATTGACTATTTTAAAACTGCAGTAGTTCTGGTGTGAATCAATCAATCAGAACAATAATTGTCATTTAAATGACAGCAGATTTCTCACCACTCTGGCATGCCTTGTGGAGTTACGTACCCACGTGAATACCCTGAATCATTAAAGCCAAAACTACAACTGTTTTATTAGTGCATTGAAAAGTGCAAGAGTTCTGCGACATATGCCGTCTTCCGAAATCAAATTCTGCAGTATATGCAACTATTTCCGAAGTTTCAGATGGAAAGCAATGACATGTACTTGGATGACATTACTACTGCATCCTATCTTGCAAGAATTCACTGAACGATTTAATGACTTCAATAAGATTCTGCCAGCACTGCATCACCTGTTGTTTCTTCTCATATGGTGGAGATAGAGACTGCAACCATGAACATCAAAATGGAATTGAGAAGACGAGAAGAACAACATTAAGAAGTTCGAGAATAAAATCAGTTTATTACAGATGTGGAAGTTGGCAATGGAATATTCTAAGCTTAGAGAACTGGCAAGAAATATCTTCTTCAGAAGCACCTATGTGTTTGAGGCAACTTAACTCGGATTAAATATTTGAAAAACAAGTACATAACTCTATTGATGGGCAACAAACAACCTGGAGTTTGGAGTAAGACTAACATAGGAACATAGTTGTGGTTCTAGTCAGGTTGAAGAAGTAGACAAATTTAAGCTCAATCGTGCCTTCAAAAAATTATGTTATTAATATTGAATTTACGAATTTTTGGAGAACGAATGGACATCAGTATATATATATATATATATTATGTAATAAACATCTTTATTTATGGTCGCCACCACTATTTATAAATTAATTATTTCTCATCACAATAGGCCTATACTTGTATTTTCTAAATTACCTAAGAGCAGATATTTTGGCAGCAGTGATGAGATTGTGAGCCAGTAATGCAGCCAACATCAACTAAAAGGTTGCACATATCTGGTCTAGTGCAAAAGAAGTGTTCAATTTAATTTCTGTTAGAAAACAGCTTAAAACCATCCAACTAAATCACCAAAGTTCTGTGGTCGCCACATTTGCTATGCTAAATACTCGACAACAGAAACATACGAGAGTATTACCTGAGACTTCACCAGTAACTTTTTCAACCTGCAAAAGTTGCTGGTCCACATTAAGGATTTCCTCTGTTAGCATTGTTGACAGATCTTCAACCTCTTCTGCCAATGCTGCCTTCAGCAGTCGAACCATGATTATCTTAAACAGTGTCTTCTCAGAATAGTCTGCAGCAAACTAAAAAATGCAAGACATAATCAGTACTGACTTCAAAAAGGCTATTGTATATATATATATATGTATATATATACATATATATATACAGTACTAGGAGAGCTGCATATTAATAATGCTTACAAAGACTGACCACCTGTGACTCAGATTCGCTATTGTGTATGACCATGTGCACATTAAAAGTGTTTTGCAACAATAGTAATAATCCAAGACTGATTGACAAGTTCATAATTACCCGCAAACAGCCATGAAGTTAAACAACTTATCTAAACTACATGTATGCTACAGAAAGGTTTGTCAAATAAAACAGTTGGGTTAAAAATTCACTTGGTCATACATTGCTGCACAGCAGGGTTAAACTTTTAAGGTCACCATTAAGAACATAAAGTTCAGTTTTTCTCATACAGTTAATCTGTATCCATAAATTAATATTAAAATTATGTAACATTGACAGCTGATCCCGATGTTGAGTGATGGCAATTCAAAGCATACAGCATTTACATCACTCTCTACCATCCTCCACTCTCTGGTAACCAGACTCGGATTTTCCTTGGACATATTTATATCTGAACAATCCCTCTGACACAACGATGCATTCATGAGAAAGCAGGCGTCCTGCGTTTACCTTTAGATCACCACTGTAAAAATTTACTAAATTACGATTTACAGCTGTATCAAATGTAAGTATAACTATCTTTTCCCATACCTCTCCCCCATGGCCATCGAATATGCCGTAGATAGAAGTTCCTGTATGTTCCAGATGCGTGACCACATTGAACCTGTCCTCCATATGCGGCCTGCGGCCTTGTATAGCATAAACACCAACGTTACCCTTCTTTAACTCCCAAGAAGCCCGCGTCTTCTGGGCCGACACAACGCTTTCACCATCGACTGGGACATGGTCATATTTTCCGGTGAATTTTAACTCCAATTTGATCATGAAACGACCCAAAAATTCGTAAAAGGCGTCGCTTCGAATAACAAAGCGATAAATAAGACATAGGATGACAATGGTCGCTAACGTTTCTAGATTGCAATAACGGCTCCATAAAAACCTAAGAAATGTTGCAAAGTACCCCATGACGCTCGAAAAGCGTCAAAAACGAAAGGAATCAGGAATCGGCGCCTACCATCACCCTACTACAAGAGCGCCGCCATCAGCAACTTCAGAAACAGACGGAAGTAACAAAATAAAAATTAAGAGATCAAAGACTACAGTTTGTGAATTCTCAATCGCTACGTCACTAAAATTGCAATAGAGTAAAATGCAAGGACCAATATTATACGATCAGGGCAAATATTTCACTGAATAATATATTTAGCGAACATATTCACAGTCATTATCACGCTCATTGCTTATATTTCATTGGTCGCAACTCCCTCTCCCATGACCATGGCAGTAGTAACAAATTATAACACAATACAATTGAATTCAATACAATACAATTGAATTAATTGATCTTCTAAATATAGATATCAATTTCCTTTTATGTAAGCCTGCATGTATATAATTATGAGTAGCAGTTCAGATCTAGGTAATTATGGTTTTTAGTCAAGAGTGAAAAAATGTATAGGTCTGCTTGTGTGACGAAAGGACATAGGCCTAATCCTGATCATTTCTGCGCACAATTCCGGTTCTAAAGATTCATAACTTTTGCTTCGCAGGATTTTTATAAGGTAAAAAGACATGCTAGCGGACTTAAGCAAAGGGAATGCCCCATTTAATGTAACAACACGTACTGTAATGGAAAAGTTAAGAAGTGAGCTTGTTCGGATTTTCTGAGGATCTAGAGGTACGAACTAGGCCTGCTAGTTTAAATAAGGGGTGCAAAGAAACAAGATTTAAAAAAATTAAAAGTTGTCTTTTTTTGTTTTATTTTGTTTTTTAGTGTTCCTTTGGATTTTGTCACAACAGTTTTGTTATAAAAAGCATCATCACAGTATGAAAAAGAGCTCCAACTCGTTTATATAATTAATTTAGCTTGATTTCGGACTGAATAACACACAATTAGTAATATAATAGTAATATTATTAAATTGAATAAAAATATTTTTAAAAAAAAACAAAAAACATAAATTTCCATTTTTGTTTTTTTTTTAAACCAAAAAACCAACATATTTGCAGCCCTGGTTTAAATTGAACACTGAAGGCCTATGCGGCTTGATTGAATTGGCAAGGTTCCCAGAATTAAGGTTCATGTCCTACTATTGAAAACTAGTTAGAAAAGGAAACTGGTTTCCATGCGTTGCTCTACTCAATGATCAATGATAAAATGTTATAAGCAGATTCAAATTTCTTGCATTTAAAATGTTTGCATGTGTTTTAATATTCATGTGTAGGCTACAGTATTGTGAATAGCCTATATCCAACTAACCTTTGCCTTCCAATTAGTTTTGTCTTTCAATTTTTAAGGCGTCTCTCTTGCAGGTTGGACTACTTTAGCAGGCACTCCCAGCATGAGATCCCAGGGACGTCATTACCGCTTTTTTCAGAGAAGGGCAAGTAAGAATTTTTTGGTGACGAAGGGGGGGAGTAAAAAATTAGTTATCAACCAAGAATTTTTGTGGTGACGGGGGGTTTCCTTCTTGTTTTACATTTGTTTTGGTTTGGTTTTGCGTTTTCAGTGGTACCAAAAGATTTGATTTATTAAATTTCGTAGGAATTATTTAAAGAAAATGTAGAATTGAGTAGGTCTATCACCAACATTTTAAAACACTTCTTTAATTGACTAGGCTAAACAAAAGCCTTGTAGGCCCAAGCCACCTGATAAGAATAGCAATACATAGACATTAGGGAAGGGCATCCCATGGGGAGGTGGCAAAAGATCAAATTGGGCCATGTGGACTAGTGATCCTAAATCGGGAAAGTGGAACAAAGAGAACATGCCAGTCCAGGGAAAGTAGGTCCCTAAATATCATCATTTGGCTTCCCTCTGTTCTGACCTGGTGACCACGGGCAGATATAATAGCCCAAGATTCAACTCTCTTGAATCAAAGGCCATTGGTATGTGAACGGGCATCTTTACATTCAGAGAACAAGACAAGTTTTTAAAATGTTAAAAACTGTATTAAAAACTTATTTAGAACCCTCACCCATATTATAAAGCTGGTTTGACAAAGATTTATCTAGTTGGGAAAAATTTTACCTACTTTCCATGTAACTTAACATCTACAGTGGGTATGTGCTGCATATAATCCAACAAACACCAGAGAAAAGTGTAATCGATCAAGCATTACTGATTAAAATATACATTGCATTCTTCAACTATCTTATAACAGTCATTGCATATCGTAACAATCTCTTTAATACTTCGATAATTCAATTCAATTCAAATTAACTGCAGTTCAAAAAATCAAAACAGCAGTAATTATTGTTTTGTAAAAAGCAAATAGCAAACTGCTGTTGTACAATCTAAGTACTCAAACTATACAATGAATGCTTATTTTATGGCCTACGCTATTTATGAAAATATTGAAATGAAAATGACAATGAAAATATTCATTCATTGTAACATTTATATAGCACCCAGTAAATGTCTACTTGGTAGTGCTCCCAGCCCAACCACAATGAAACAAATCAGTCTTCAGCAACTTGTATAACAAATAAACACTATTAGCATTCAGGTTAATAAATATAAATTGGGACCAAATAGAATTAGACTCCCAGTGATGAATACAATGTGTACACAAAATACATTGACATAAATTTCTTGATCAGTATGCAAACATTACTTGAACTTTAATGGGAGCCAAATCAAGTACACACTTTCTAAGTAATACAGAGCTGACAGCGATATTTATACATGATCATTTGCACACATTTCTAAGCAATTCGTAGTCAACTAACAATACTGTCACGTCAACTGCAAGAAACTGTTTTGTTTTGGATTTTACAGTTAAATAAATTGGCAGCTTTATTTCAGAGTATTAGTAATCCAACATAGGAAGTAGAGAGTCACCAGTTAATTGGCATAAGATTATAAGTTTTTGTTTACTTTAATTTGTAATCTTTTGATATACTTTAGAACACATATATAGTTAACTGGCTGAAATACTTTGTAAGACATTAATTTTTGTTAAGTAACAGTCAAGCTGCAGACTAATATTTTAGTTTTTATCTCAATGGACTGCTTTTGTGCATGCTATTGACTGAATCATCTGCTTCGATCAATTTATATATGATAGAAGTATTTTAGATCATTCAGAGTTGCTATAGCAAAAATAGTGTACATGTGAAAGGCAATTTGGTGGCTCTAGAAATCTGATCACATAAATCACAGGAGACCAGATGGGCTAGGGTATATGCTTATTGTCTCTCTTTCCCTCTGGCATGCTATTATAACTGAGTATTAAAATTTGGTGATGATGATGCTAGATTTAGCCTAGTTAAAGTCCAAGCCAGATGATTTGAGACCACATAACCCACCAAGGGGAATACTATATCTTATCATATCAGTCAAACTCGTCTGGCCATGGTCCACTCGTGACAGGGTGGTAGTGTGAGTTGAACCCCTGCTGAGCAACTTCGGTCTGGAAACGTCGTAGTTCCTCTTGGGAATCAAATATGTTTGCAACGAAAGGGCTGCCAGGGACGCTTTCTCCCGACCATCGGATATCAATCAGGTACTCGCCCACTTCGGTCGGATCATATCGACAAAAGATTGTTCGATCTTTCTGGCTCTGTCTCTGCATTTCCACTCGGAATCCACCTACAGTTTTGAATGGCAAACACACATATGACAGTTTAAGATGTTTACTGAGACAGAGTACAAAGCATTTTAGCATCCCTGGGTTTCTCTTCAAGTGGCACTTAAACAATCTGCAATTACAATTGCTGATAACAACGTACACAGGCTGTTCAGTGTTCACGTCAGTAAAGTAAAGGACATATACAACTAGTAATCTTTGTGGACTGAAATGTTTTCCCATTATGCCCCCGAACGGTACTGGCCTTAGGTTTTTCTGCACTCTGGTCTACTCTTTACCCACAAAGGCCTCCTTGCAATCTTCCATTAGTGGCCTTATGATTGTTTTACATATGTGCTTTACTATGGTTCAATACAATAGCTCTGTCTCTGTTGGCCCTCAGCTTGGAACTGTCTTCCACAGTCCCTGCGCCTGGAATTACTAGACGTCTCATCTTCCCAGCTACGGAGATGTCCTAAGATTTTCCTGTTCTCTGGCCTAAGCGCAGACACCCATTGAGATCATTCCTAAAATTTTGAGTGGTGCTATACAATGTTTGATTACATTATCCTGGATCTACCTTTACTCTGCATTATACTACAAATAACAATACCAGCAACAATTAGAATTCGAAAAGAATAAGAGATTAGTGATGTTTCATTTATACAAATATAACTGCCAATGGGCTGTGTGTGCTACTGACCTCGTGGTCCACGTATCTTTATTGTCAGTTCACCAGCCCCAGCTCCATGGGTGTCAACAACGAAGTGGCTCTGATATACGGCCAGAATACCGTCCATTATTCCTGGTCCATGTATTCGAATTTTACTGGCATCCGAAATCCCAGTCACGTTCAGGATGAATGGGCTTCCTGTAGCAAATAATTTATTATAAAGATTTATGCAAGTCTTAATTGTGCCTGATATTATCCCTACTTACAATAATACATGTAAATTCCTAAGTCAACATGACTATTCTCAGCACATTATTTACTTAAAATTCTAATGTTTGGAAATTTTTAGCTTCGAATTGCACAATCCGCTGACATGATGATGATATTGTAACATATAATTTTTCATAGGACTAAGACTGCCTTGGCCCAACACTGGCATTTGCTTTGCGGGTCCATCTCTACCTCGAATGACCCTCCTCCATCGCTAAGGGCAAAACGAATGACTAGCCCCTCTCCATCGGCTTCTCACTCTTTAAAGGCATTTCTTTTTCCCTGGGCTTTCGTGCTGAGAGTGCTTCTGAATAGTAATTCTGTGAGAGAGATAATACAATTTGATATAATAATGATTGCCATTTGCATTCGCATCATCTGAAGGCTGTGATAACTTTCGTATGCAAATCAGGCACATTAGTTATAAAACCACAGCCTTACTCTGAGTGCTTGCCAAATGGAACACTCACGATCGCTTTGACCTACATGAAAATAATTTCGAAGGTGAAGCAGCGCACCCTTTGAGTTAAAAATTCAATCCCAGGCAAAGCTGTGCTGTAAGGCTAGAATCCTTCTAAAATATATTATAACAACTTCCCATATAATACAGTTGAGGATTCACAGTAAAAATTTACCGCAGCCTAGTAAATGACCTCATAATGTAACCTGATTACCATACAAAGAAAGCATCCAAAAGAGATTCCTTTAAAAAATGTCCAGTATAGCAGAAAAGATTCCAGTTCTCTAGTAGAGCACAAAGTGAAGCTTATTAAAATCTAAAAAATAAAATTGCTTACCTTGAATATGTTCATTGCCATACTTAATCTCCAAACAGTGTCGACCGGGCTCTTGTGGCCTTATAACAATTGTGAATGTGCCATCATAATTGTCAATCAACTGACAATAGTCTGCTTTCGTTGGTCCATTGCATTGCACAACTGGTTCACCTAAATCAGAAATCTACAGTGTAAGGTTTATTTGCACAACACCAAAAGAAGAAACTCATATTTAAGATAATTAGTAATTATTATATATTTACCCAATGATGTCCTATATCGTAATATATATATTTACGTGAATAAGAAAACCAACTGAGGTTAATTAATTATGTTGAAAAAGACTCTGTTTACTAAGTGTTTAATAATAATTATATTAACCCCTTTAACCCCTTTAGCATCCAGTAAAATTTTTAAAACCTACCCTTACATGGCAAGGAAATTTTATATCTGCATATCTATGTATGTATGTATTTATGTATGTATATATGTATGTTTATATGTATATATGTATATATATACATATGTATATATGAAGGTATATATGTATATATGGATATAGGTATATATGTGTATATGTATATATATATGTGTGTACGTATGTATGTATATATGTAGGTATATATGTATATATAAATTCATGTATATATATATGTATATAGATATGTATATATATATGCATACACATGTAATGTATGTATATATATGCATATATATGTATATATATATGTATATATATGTATATGTATGTATATATATATGTATATGTATGTAGATATGTATGTAGATATGTATTTATATATGTATATATGCATATATGTATCTATATGTATACATGTGTATATATAATAAGTATATATATGTATATATATGTAGTTTATGTATATATATATAATTTATGTAGGCTTATATACATACATATATGTCTATATATATGTATGTACATGTATGTATATATATGTATGCATATGTATGTATATGTAAGTATTTGTATATATATTATATGCATATGTATGTATATGTATGTATTTGTATATATATATATATATGTATGTATATGTGCCTGAATGTATGTATGTACGTATGTATATGTATGTATGTATGTATGGGTATGTATGTATATGTATGTATACTTATGTATAAGCATGTATGTATGCATGTATAATATGTATGCATGTACATACGTATGTATGTATTTCTGTCTGTACATATGTATAATCAATTGGACGATTATATTCGGGTTTGCCGTCTAATGGTTGGTTATTAAGAACGAATATAATCGGGTTTGCCACTAAAGGGGTTAAGAAAGGAGTTGATATTTTTAGCTGGTCAGATTATATACTGTAGAAAATTTTAAGAGAAATCATTTAGATCATTGGACATTGTCGTCTTACCAGGTCCAGCTCTGCGAACATCTAGTGTGGCCTTGATGTCTCTGCCAATCATTGCAGAGGTCAGACCTTCAGCTGAGCAAATGACCTTGCTTGCATCAGATGAAGGTTTGACGGTGACCTTGTAGGGTGACCCAGATACTTGCCTATCAGACCAGGCTATGTAAAGCAAGTAGGCTCCTAGTAGACAACCAAAGAAAAACAAGAAATATTTGCAACAGAATGACTTATATAGCACCACTTTAGCATAATCCCTTGGAAGGCAACTCATTTATTATATTAAATACTGACAATATTAAACATACAACTTGCTTAGCATTTATAGCACATGGCAGAAGATAAACAATTGAGACACTACATTTTTCAGTCATTAACAAACATTAAGATAACTAATTGGTTTCTACCAATGCTTTCGCCTGCATGAAGTTCTGGTGATAAAGTCTCTCTTACAAGAGCCCTCTCTACTCACCTGATACAGGTGCTGTGTAGGTGCATCTGTACTTGTTTTCACTAACAGGTAAACAGTTCACCAGAAGGTCACCCTTCAAACCGGTCAGCCTGACAGAAGGCATTCCTAGAATTTAAACATACTAATACAGTCCTTTTCTCATCTTTATAACAACACAAAGGGTCAGTTAGTCACATTGGTTGGTGCGATAGCTACACGCTATGTGCCTCTGTGTTAGACAGCATGCTGATTGTGTTTTTCCTCTAGAGGGTGGCTTATTTCAGAGATTCAAATCTCACCTAGTACGTCTTTGCATGGGTTCCATTCAAACGGGTGACCAATGGTGAAGAATCTCACCCAATCGATTCATTAAAAATTACCAGGTTTGAGGCCAGATACAATTGCTATATAAAAACGTGTACATTTACACCTACATAATAGTAAACCTAACATTGGGTTCCCGGACAATTTGGCAGCGGGACAATTCGGCGACGGACAATTCGGCGCTCGGACAATTCAGCGTCGGACAATTCGGCGCTCGGACAGTTCGGCGATGGACAATTCGGCACTGGATGAGTTTGTAAGTGTACTTAAACCAGATATCGGTATTTCTATAGTAACTGGCATTTTTAAAATATTCAGAATGGAAGCAAAATACTATTCTCCATATTATCCAGCATATGTCTGGTTATTGTAGAGACTGATGAAGACAACAACCCTAAAATACTGACTTTGAGTAATTGAGATTAAAGAGTACAGTAACATTAAGACATGGATTTATCAACTTCTACTGACGTTAGTAAATACTATGTGAGTCAGAAACCGAAATCGATGTAATTTGTAATATTCTTTAGTTTTCTCTACTCTAGCTAGAAGGTGACACAGTCCCTATGTGTTGACTATGACTTTACAATAACCAAACATGTGCTGGATAATATGGAGAATATTATTTCGCTCCATTCTGAATGTTTAAAAAATGTCAGTTACTACATACCGTTATCTGGTCTAAATACACTTACAAACTCATCTGTCGCCGAATTGTCGCGGCACCGAATTGTCCAACGCCGAATTGTTTGTTGCTGAATTGTCCTGGCGCCAAATTGTCCGTGCCGAACTGTCCGGCGCCGAATTGTCCGGTTACCTAACATTGGCATCTAAGCACGGCAACAAAGCGTTCAGTTGCAGACAAAACATCATAATGCATGTTATGAAAACCAGATCCATGTTAGGTGTCACTATAAGTTTTAAGAAATGCTTGGTATATTTCTGTCCCACCAAAAAGCCCGGAAAATTCTCCAGTGTTTCTGTTGGCAAGAGCAGCATTTAAAGAAATATGGGATTCTAACCTGGCCCAGCATCTGCTCCATCAATGTAAAATTCAGCCTGTTGATTGACACGTGCATGCTGAAGGCCCATGCCAGTAAGAACCACCTTGTCAAGATTGACAACTGCCACATGACTGTCAGCTGAATAATTCTGTGTGGTTCTGGTGTTTGCTATCGAAACATGGTTTAACTGATGGGAATTTGCCTGGTGTGCATTTGTTGCCAAAGCAGAACGCAGAACAGGATTGGAAGGAGATGAAGATGAACTGTACAGGCAGGTTCCACTTATTGGAGACCTTTCCAACTCCAGGCCGTTCCAATTCAGTTTCACCTGGTATTCACCTGTGTAACCATACAATGCATATTTACCACCAAAATAGTACATAATACCCAAGCAATTGTATTTCGTATAAAAATGGATGATTTGACAAGTCTGCGGTGGAAGTTCTATGAAACTGCTAACTGATCAAGAACTGTTCAAGAAAGCATGCTTAAATAAAAGTACCATTGATGGATTGTTTTGTCATTCTTAGACTTTTGCCTATAGCCACTTAAAACCCAAGGACCCTTATGGAAAGTTATTTTGAAGCACATACAAGCAACCGTGTTTTCTACCATCTTATGATCTTATCTTAAACTTAACAGAAGACAAACACGTTGAAGAAACTTGTTTGTGCATTGATAGGTCAACTAAAATCTTTATGAAAGTTATTATAGGTTAGTAAGACTTTCTGTTGCATCAACCAGCTCGATGTTCCATTGGATTCCAACCAGTTTAATTTGATTTTATAATTTCCCTACTGTACTTCAAAATAAGATCCGGAAGTTTTGCTCCGCTCATTTTGCTCTGCTGTTCCCTTCAAAACATTACTCAATACATCCACTGATAAATCCATCACACTGAAACAATGCACTAGCATCTTAATTAAGAAACAGGCTAGTATTCATGAAGCACACCTTCAGCCTTTGGAACAAATGAGACAGCAATTTTTCCTCTTTCTCTGGAAAGTATGTCTACTGGAATTTTCCCACCTGGTCCAATTACTTCTGCGCTCAGTTGCCCTGTAGTCAAAATGAACAAATGTAGTAAGGCAGAAACACGATCAAAGATTCATGTGCAAGTTTAAACAAGCATAGGAAGTTGTTTGCATGTATATATGTGGCCTTTTATCAATTTAACTTGTAATTACAGATATAAATACACACAAAAATCAATGGCAAATGTAAAGTTGTTAAAAGAAAATATTGAAAAACGAAGTTAACTACAATATATATTTCAAACAACAGTGATAACACAGAAATTAAATTTATATTAAACAATAAAACCATTAATTGTTAAATGACCTGCATAATAATCTATTAGGGATTGCTTACCAGGGCCTGCCTGTCTAGTGTCAAATTCTAGACAGTTAGTTTCATTTGGTTTAATGGAAAATCGATTTCTTCCGCCTAGTATGGATTCCCAGCCTCCAACAGGCAGGACTTTTCGAGGATTAATAATTCTTGGATGAAATGGACTTCCTGCATGTAAAAATGAACACCACATTAGGGAACTCATTGCCAAGAAATTGAAAGTAATCTACTAAATACAGCAATAGCTAGTGTTATACAGTACCACTCACTAATCCAGTTAGCAACAATAAGCATTCCATACTCCTCTGTTAAGATAGCACGTGCATAACAGTTTGCCTAGAGCTCAAAGGTGGTTTATTTCACACATTTAAATCTCAGGCTGGCATGGTTCAAACATGGCCAACTAAAAATGTGTGGTGTCTAGTCAAATGGGCAAGCAGACATGGTGAATTCTAATTCAATTCAGTGAAAAATTAGCAGGGTTGAGGTCTGAATGTACATTTACTGCAAGTAGAATTATTACAGTGGTAACAAAATCAATTTTATTTTGAATTGTTGAAGTTATAATTTTGGTAGGTAGTGGTACACTTATTTAATTACTAATAAAATAAAAGTAAAAATATGAAAAGTAAAAGATGCTCTGGTGCAATGAATACGATCAATGAGCATCCTTAGCCCTACTTCAAAGAGATTATATTATGTCTGTGTGAATGTTCTGACAAAAGCAGTCACCTTGTCACCTTGTACTGTCAGTTCTTGGAACTCTAGTGATCGCAATGACAAAACTTCTCTATTGTTTTCCTCCAGGTTATAACAAAAGCAGTAGCAGGCAGAATTGAATGCAAGAGGAAAGAGGAATGGAAGTAGGTGAGCTGACCGTCTATTTCTCGACCATTCCATGTGATTTTGATATTGAAAACCCCGACTTCAACTGGAACATAATTTACTGTGTAACGACCAATTTCTGTTTCGATATTGCACTTTGAAATGCTGTTTGGTCCTAGGAATAAAAATTATAATAATGCAGTAATACATTAATTAACATAATTTGTTAGTAACAGAGCAACTGCAAGTAACTATATAGGATGCAGTGATGAAAGAATTAGACAAAATGCTTGTACCAAGCTCAGAAGTGGATGTCCTAAATCCACCAATCACAATAAAAGTTATCAAATAATCCATGCACAGAACAGTTGTGGATGAGAGCATCAATAGAAATTGGAAATGTCAAATTCTAAACTCACATTAAAATGGTGCAATAGATTTATGACCAAAGGAATGCTTTAATAATTTGACACAACATCAGAGTATTTAATCCATGGTTTATGCCAATTAGGCCATAGCATATTATTGGACAGAGTAAACAATTAAGGCAATTGTAATACTAGGTCTGGTAAATGCTTGAGAATCATATACAAATAATGCTGTTGCAGAATTGTACTCTTTTTGTGTGTACTGTCTGCTGCATGTAGGGCACCAAAGTCTGCTAGTGTATGCACGTGTGCTGCTTGGCAGAAAAGAGTGATGCTTAGAAAAAAGTTTATAGACTGAGACAAAGAATTCAGAGCCTGCATTTTCCAATAATTTAGTCTCGTTAACATCATGATGAAATGCTGTGATGAAATGTATGATTGATTTGGAGGGAGTCAGCAAAAAAAAAGAGTAATCTAGACTTCAAAGTCTGTGGATTATAGGAAACTATGTATAACAGTGGATGATGAAGAAGAAATGGAGATACTGCAAAAGAATATAAGAAAAATATTCAAACGGTCATACCACAGGCAGATATACAATGTGTAGAAAGTATTCAGGGCTGCAGATGGGGATAAGAAACAAAGAGTTTTCATGTGAAATAGTATTTAAAATAGTATTTAAGGTATTGAAAATGAATGATGAAAAAAGGAACTTTAGCACTATTGCACATATGAGTGTCTAACTCAATCCATGTATGAAGGATGATCATGTATGATTGTAGTGTTGTTGCCAAGATAATAGTAACAAATATGGCAACAAAATAGTAACTGACACAAACAATGTGCAGTGGATTATATCATCTATAATAAAAAAAATTATTTTTAAAACTAGAGATAACTATATGCTGGAAGCATCTTCAAAAACTAACCATCAACTTGGACAACGAGGTCACCACGTTGACCCTTTGAGTCAACACAGAAAGTGGCCAACTGGTCCTCAACCCCACGGGACAAGCCTTCCCCCTCGGCCACAATTAAACATGTATTAATTATTTCCTGTCGTATTGGACAGCCTACAAACAAAATCAAATAAAACCAGTTCACACACACATGGGGGTAATAATGTTTGTTAATTATTTATTTAAAATATATGTAAACAGAAAATAAGGGAAAGCACTGGTGAAATAAACACAAAATATTTTCCAATAATTTTATCTCATTAGCAGTCGTGAAATACTGCACTGAAAATATGCTATAGAAATGTCTTGCGATTGGTTAGAGGATTATAATTATAATTAGTGCCTGTGATCAACAGCCATTAACTGTGTGGTTGATGCATAACTTTTCAACGACAATCAATACATATGAGGCAATGGTCACTGCATCTAATAACAGGTCTGAAAATAATTCGAGTTTTGACGGCTTAGTCAAGTACTAAGAGGTTTAGTCAAGGTACTAAGAGGCTTAGTTGAGATACTAAGACGCTTAGTCGAGGTACTAAGAGGCTTAGTCAAGGTACTAAGAGGTCGTGTCTGTTTAAAGAACGAAGATGACGATGAGAGGCAGCTGACAGAGGGTGGCAGGTAAGGTCACAAAGAGAGCATGAAGACTGACCTAAATATGCCCTGTAAGTAAGGAAAAGAACTTTACATTGAATGCGGGCAAGTGTAATGCTCAGTCATGAAGGTTGAGTTGATGCGAGAAGTGAGGACGGCACATAATATTGTGACATTAACGCCTCAACAGTTTTGTGAGGTGCTTAAATGCACTACGTTACATGTCTGGATAAATACAACGTGAGCTAATGATGTGCACATGATTAACTCTTCAAGTGCACGAGATAGTGAAACAATAAAAGTTACTAGATCGGATGTTATGCTACACACCTGGAACATCTAGTCCTCCGTAGGTAATTGTTATCTCATAGACTCCAGGTTCTCGAGGAATGTATGTTACATGTTCCCCGGCAGGAGTGCTATGCATATCAAATGGAACACTGTTACCTCGTGGTCCAGTAATGTTCAACTTAAGCTTGGCTTTACCGGCATCACGACATATAACTGAAACATCAGAAACAGAGACATCATCCTTCAACTAACACTAAAATCAGCTCTTCACAAAGTCAACATTCTCCTCATCTATCTATGTCAGACATTTAATATAATGTTGTAGATGTTTAGGTTAATATGAATATTACATTTATGAATACCTTGAAACCCAGAAGTGTAAAGTTGCCACAAAAGATAGTATAACAATAGTACATCCTCAAACTTGTAGTCAAAAAGATGACAGCCAATTTTTAAGTAGGCCTACAATTTATATTTTCAAATAGTGAGGCAAGGGCCTCCTGAAAATTAATGGGTTTAGGGTCACAAAGTCTAACTCTGGTACTGACCAAGTCACTTTCTAATTCAAAGTTCAGCATATTCTAAGCAAAGAACATCAATGATATGTCACAGTGGGAAGCAGCGGCAAGGTGTCAGATGGCCTCAATGACTCAGCTGACCCCCACTGGACAATACAACATACGACTAGGGTTGAAGTAAACAGCCGCCGGCTAAGGTTTACCCTTGTACTAGGAAGCCAACGGAGGAGGCGACGAGTCGGACACCCGACCATAAGTGTATCTAACTGGTTTCATACCGTCGACATAAAGACAAACTGTAAATAACAGTGTCCTGAATAGACACCGTCGTGGAGGCCAGGCAGATCAGACGCTATACGGGCTCTTTGATGTAAGACCTCAAAGGGTTTTAGGCACGTGTATATATACTAATTGGACAGTGCATTCAGGATCCTTTGGCCAGTGTGAGAAGTGCAGACATGATCTACAGATGCTGTCGTTTTATCAACCTATAGAATCAACATTATCTCAGATGTATATTTTGATTTCTTTTACTATTAAAGTTTTTCTAATCATCACATCGGCATAAGTGAACAGTCTGGAGAGGACCGTCCTTGATAATATGAACAAGGAGGGAAGTCCACGACAATATAACTATATTCCAAAGTTTTACCGTCAAATTCCATTCGTTCTCCAACTTCACCAGATCGACTTCCTTCTACACGAATCTTGTTTGGATCATAAATCTCGACGTAGAATGGACTTCCCATTATGGCCTCCCCATTGTGAAGTATTTCAACAGTGTGACGGCCTGAAATTAATTACAAAATAACTCGGATATTATTTATTTCATGAGTATCAAAACAAGATCATCAATAGCATCACATAATAAATATTTGTTTATTGATAAACATGGAATGTCACACCGCAAACCACGACAATAATATTATGTTAGTAGTTTACTTAGTGCCACTGTCTAATTCAATCGAATTTCAGATAATATTAGGCCTATAAAAAATTATAATAAATAAAACACATACATGGCACCACTTGTAAATTAATACACAAAACAGGAATAGAAACAGAAAATATTTGCACGGAAAACGAACTAAGAAAAAATAGTTTTAATTTAAAAGCTTTGTGATTTGAAAGTCATACAAACCGGTGTATTTGGATGAATATTCTACTTTGTAGTCGCCATCCGCTTGCATAACAATCTTTGCTGGAACGAGTTCACCGCTTAGAGCTATAATGGAAGTACACACAGAATCCTAATCCAATGCTTATCTTGATGTGTTTGCATTCAAATGCAAAGCAGAAATAGACACTGTAAAGCAGCAATTGTAAACTGCTAAATTTATGAAAAACCACTTATAAGCTGTGAATGGGCATTAATCTTAATTAGCAGTGCAGTGTTCTTGGAACCCTAACACCAAAGTCTGACTGACTGCTACTTTGAACGGATTCACCTAAAGTTGCTAGCCTCATTCTTCATGGGATAGCAATCAAGCCATGGGATTAAATAGAAGATGAGAAGAGCAGTCCTTTAAGCCATCCACGAGACAGTAACTGGTATGAAGTGTCATCAACTCAATTTTCTTAACCTCTGCATATGAAAGCGGGAGGCCAATCCTTTCCCTTGTCATCTCTTCCTCCCTCTGACAGTGTACGGTCGATGTACTCATCATAGCCGAGTTAGCTAGGAGGAGCAGGTGGAGCACAAATCTCAAAAAAAAATTTCTGTCCTGGTGGGGAATTACATTTAACATCTAGAAAATTGGAAATCTTGGATTTAGCAATGCAACGACTAGCCACGGTCTTTCAAGGCATTAACCATCGAGAGACTCAATTCCGATCAACAACCTACTACTGTCTGTGATACATGGACTGGGTGCAGCATTTCTACCATCAACCCAGGGAGTGCCAGTCCATGAGCAGAGCAGCGTGTTGTATATATTATTATTATTCTTCCAACATTCTTCTTCCATCATTTTTTGCTCAGAAGTGCACACACACACACGCCTCAACGGCGCAATTCAAGTTGTACTGCAGAGCAACGGTGCGAGAAGGACTTGCTCAAGGTCCCTACACAGTGACTGATGCCCCAGACAAGGCTCGAACCCGCGCGCTCAGCCCACACTGAACGTTACGGGCTGACCGCTCTACCCGATCGGCCACTGTGCCACACCAATATATGCCTCATTCAGCTGTCAGCATTCTTCAACCTCAATGCAACGAGAACCAAGAACTCTAAATCTGACAATCAAACAGGTTGCCAACAATCAACTCTGAGGGGGACTCTGTTGGTTGAGAAGAGCAGTCTTGATTGCTGTCCAAAGGTTGAGCCATCACTGGTGGTCCCTAAGCACAAAGTATCACCGGTGATGGCAGCAGCTCTTCTGCTAGACACACCTCATCAAGCATTATTTTCTTGCAGATGAATTACTTTTGAACTATTAACCCTCTAACGACCAGCACTGAGTAAAATGCAGGGCATATTCAATAATGCTGGTCGTTAATGGGCTAAATCATTTAGGTTAGTAGTAGAACCTGCAACAGGTACCAATAAGGCATCAAAATGTTCAGTTATGTTACATCATGTTACAGTAGGAGCGAGATCAAATGTTCAAAGGAAAATAATCTAGATTCATAAGATTGATGTTAAAAAAAAGGAAAATAATTCAAATAATAACGTTCAAAAATAAAAGCAAAACAAGATTCATATTCAAAAAACAGCAAAATAATCTAAGTTCATAAAATTCATGTTCATGGAATTTGCTCAGCTATACCAACATGAACTAGATGCAATAAAACATTGGTTGGAAAAACGTATTTGTGAAGCAGGCATTTATACATGTTACTCGGACAGTTAGGTCCTTTTCCAAGAGAGACTGGGTGTTGCGGAGTTGGAAAAAAGACTGTCGATTTGCTGCCACAAAATTCATTTCATCTGCTCTTGCTATAGCTGTTCGCCCAGGATCCATCATTGGAACCGTTATAGAACCCTCTGCCAGAAACAACAAAACCATCAGATGATAAGAAAAATTTACCAGAAATCATGATCATTTTAAAATATTTTTATCAAAAATGAATTACTAAAATCTTACATATTTTAGAATTTTACTCACAGTTTAAAACAAAAACTTACATTACAATAACATCAAAACTTAACATAATACACTACTGAAATATATATAAGAACTCATTATAAATTATCAGAAATAATGTAATATTATTAACTTTAAGCACTTTAATGAAGAAATACCATCCGCATAAAGCCGGCATTGGGCCCCACTTTCTTCCAGAAGTGCGGAAGGCCCAGAGGCATAATTGATATATTTAATATGCAGCAGTGGACCAAGGCCAGAGCTCTGGGGGAGACCATACAGGACAGGGACACAAATAGACTTTGTAGGGTCAAAGACCACACTAAGCCGATGCCCAGTAAAGAGGGAACTAGGCCATTCAAGGAAACCCCACTCAGTCCAAATGCAGCATGCGGTCACTTAATTAGGATGTCATGGTCTATAGTATCAAAGGCAGCACTGACATCAAAAAGTACCAGCAACATGAGCTCTGAACGATCGATTGCCTCGTAGATGTCAGATGGGAGGCAAAGTAGCAGTGTTCCTGTTGAATGCACGAACTAACCTTCCATATATTGACCTGATAGCTTGGTTTAGTGTGCCATTGGTTGATGCCATGTGCATTAGACACCAGCAAAATAAAAGTTGCTAATTACAATTACAATGACGTATATGTAAATGTGTATAGCAGCCTTTTAAGACTTTTGGTTGTCTCACATTTCTTATATAAAGATAAGAAATATTAGAAATGTTTCTTTATGACTGCTGACTAGAATTATTTTCCTACGTGGCAGAGGTTCTTTGTTGAATCGAATGTCAACAGTATGAGGTCGTGATTCAAGAGGCGTAAAGCTGACCCGGTAGATGCCTTTTGTGACCATCTGGACAACGTTTGGAACAGTCCCTCTGTTGATCATTATCTCCAAATGACCTTCACCCGCCTGAGAAACATCAACTGGAATGAAAACAACAACTTTTTTACTTCCCTCATCAAGTTGCAATGAGATCATAATGTGTAAAGATGCTTTGCCAAATGCTACCATGGCACATGATCTGTTTCACATGTATGTTAAGAGTATCATATGGAAGTGCTCTATTAACATATACACAAATATTTATGCCGTTATTGATATGCATGCATGAAATAATTCACATATGTATGCAAGGGGCATAAGTCAAACTTTGTAAATCATAGTAATTATGTTAGGACTCAAGAGCATCCAAAGGAAGCAACTTGCAGAACCAGATGAGAAGTAGTGTTTTCGGTTTTAAATGTGATCAATTAGTAAACAGCTGATGAATATAGGAAGGCTGAGAGAATTGGAATGAGTTGTAGATATTTGTGAAGTGTAAATGGGTTGGAAATAGGCCTTTTCACTATATTCAGTCACCAAAGTATTTTAAACCAATGAAATGATATGAGAACAATGGTCTATGGTGGTGATGAGGTCAAATATGTTAAATGGAGGAAACATGAGTTGACATGTCGAACCGGGTTAACTGATGACTATAGGATGAAAAATTATGACGCATATGTATCAGAGTTTTGAGTGTTCCTTTGAAAAGGTAACTTGCACTGGAATAAGCCTCACACTTCCAAAATGCAACTGATTGATACTGGTCATTATGTATTGGTGATAGATAAAAAAACATTGCAAAATAATAACCTTATGGTCAAATTTTTACAATTCTAAACCTGATGTAAGAAAAATAAAAGTAGATGCTATTCTTACTTGAAAATTCAACTGGATGGCCAACAATACCAGTGTTTACTGGAGTTACAGCAATGGCTGAGGTATTGTATACTTTGGTGATAAGTGGAGTTCCACGAACTGGAGTTCCGTCATATAGAACGCTGATTGTGTGACTGCCTACAAATCACAATCAACAGATCTGTAATGGTGAAGACTCTCAATATCATAACATAACATATAAAGACTTAATGCAAAGCAATACAGTATAATTGAAACTTTCGCCTCATAATTGTTCAAATGTGTGAATTAATACATTAATGACCAGCAAACATTAAAATGTATGGGAAATCAATCTGGCTGGTCGTTAAAGGGTCAAGGATGATGGAACACTTTATTTGGCAAAGCAATGGAAGGATTTGGTTTTGTTGGATTAACAATGCATAATAATTATCATTATTAATTAATAACTTTCAATGTGTCAGAATTTACTGCATAATGCACAAAACAAAACTATAATAATGTTAATGTCGAGAACAATTGACTAATAAAGATGGGAAGCCTACGGTGGATGAGCAATGTGAGAAAGTGAAGTCTTTTAAGTTGCAAACAAATTGACACAAGCAATTGAGCAGAATTAACAGATACAGGGGAAGTCTTCTACAATCCAGATCAGGAAACCACTGATGCTCATTTGCCACGAACAGTTATAGCCTTAAGCACGGCCTTGGAAAGACAATCATGGGACCCAGTTAAATGATTAAGAGGGGAATGAGAATTTGAAGTGTTGTGGTTGGCTGAGGATCAATGTTATTTCAAATAGAATTTAAAATAAATTCCTCTCTGAACAGGAAAGGAAGCCAGCGCAAAGATACAAACACAGAGGTTGTATGCTTATATTTTGATATATTATTAATGATGCTAGCCAAAGAGTTGTGAACTCTTTTGAGTTTCTCTAAGCTTCACTTATTGATACCAAGAAATGTAAGAAAACATATGTTAGAAAGTGAAACAACTTTTGAAATTTCAATAACATTAAAATTTTGGCAAAACCTGTTTGTCATTCACTACCAGTCTATTATTAGGGTTTCCAAGCTGTAAAAGTAATTTGAATAGGTAGACATACCAACTTCAATTGGCACAAATTCCACTCGATATAACCCATTTCTCATGTTGATGACATTTGCGTGTATCAGTCGATGGCTTGGAGCTAGAAAAGGAAACAATTTAGATCACATTAACAACATCGAATGTTTGTAACGCACATAATCCTTAGAAAACATTACTAATTCAAAGAAACAGCATATGATTTAGGAAACAACATTAGTGTTTGGCACACACTGTTTAAAATCCCATTTAGTTTGATAATAATAAAATTAATAAGCATTTTGTTAAATGAAAACTGAAAAACTGCAATTTCATTACAGGCATAGTATGAACACCCATTGAACAGAAGATGACACGTTATTACAGGAATCAATTTCACTGTCGCCATGCGAGGCACCCACTATTATATTATACATCTAATTTAAACAATGTCACCACCTAGCAAAATAAGGACTAGTCAGCCTTACAGGGGATAAGAGAAGCAAACTCCCTTCCTCAGCACTGCACGCCAGTACCATCACTTTATGCTATCCCCTCCTCTTCCAAATGTAACCTGCAGTTGCAGGCTCAAACATATAAGCACATTGAAGCAGGGAGTGCCTCCAAGTAGTTTCTTTGAATAGGCACTATATAAATTTCCCAATGAATGAAATAGCAAGGGTAATGATGACCTTAATAAACACATTTCAATGATCTATGTACAAAGAGCCATACAAATTCAGTTATAGATAGACTTAGCATTTCTACACGTATTAATAAATCTTTGGTTAGCAGGCCAAGATATGCTCGCCAAACTTACAAGAAATGTTGACACCAAGATCTCCAATGGCAGAACCACCACTGACATGGACTTCAAATTCAGCAAGTTTTCCAACAGGAATGAATTCAATGCTGGAAGAACTGATGGAAATATTAGCTGGATTGTGTATATCAATCTTCCATGGACTCCCTAACAGAGGAATGTATTAACATACATAACATCAAACCATAGCACACTGTCTAATGCAAAAATTGAAATCAGAGCATGGAGATGCAGAAGTGTCTCTGTGTTATTCTTTCTAGGTTTAGGTCATACTACAAGATGCATCACATCTGACTATCTGTGTTTGTGTTATGACATCAGAAGTCTCTCACTGAGATCGAGTTGTAAAGTTAACCTACATGTGCTGTGAGGAGATCAAAAGCGTGCTTAGGTAACCAAGCCTTCTCGGTGATGGGGACAAGGTGCGGGAACAAGATGCTTGAACAGACCCCCACCTTCAATCATGCCAGAACTTCTCTTGAGGTATTCACGTCTTGTCTAAAGACTTACTACATTTCGAAAGCATATTCCTGACTGACTTCTGAATTTGTTAAAGTGCCCTTGTAATGAAATGTTCTTTTGTTACGATGCTGTAAATTGTCCGTTTAATTATCATCATCATCATCATCATATAGCACACGACAGTAAAACTCAACTTTGAGCCAAGTAAATGATAAGAAACAAATTATCTAATTGCTGAACTGCAGTTGTCTCAATGCATTACAGCAAGACTCATGATACTCTTCCAGTTATTTACATCTTTTATTGTTCAGTCAATACAACAAAAATCGAATGACAAGGCACATAAAAGATTTCCACTCTCTTGCGGTTGCTTTTCTCTCTCACAAATTGCCAGACCTAAGATTATCTTATTCCTTGTTTTTATTTCATCATTTCTTCCTTAAATTATGAAATATCTCATCATGTTGAAGATCATAGTTACCAGAGTAACCTTAATATACTTTATTAAAATTTCCAGCTTAGCCCTGGATTAGATTTTATCTAATCCAAGGCTTGAATAGTGCAGTTATTGTAATGCACAAGGCTTCAATAAGTACAAAAGCATTCCAAAATTACAATCTGATGGACAAAACCATGCAGGCAGAATGGTAGAAACTTGAACTGAATTTCAAGTCAACATAAACATACATTTTAAACAATTAATAAGCATAAAATGTCAAAAGAAGATACTAAAAATTCACACCTGGAACATCTCGATCATTGAACTTCATTCGAATTACATGTGGAATTGAATCCTGTGGAACAAAAGATGCCAAAAACCTTCGACCCTCTTGTTTCTGCACAATACAAGGCACACTTCCATTGTTAACTGTAATCTCCAGATTTCCAGAGCCAGCTTGTGATGCATCAACTGTCAGATAAAAAAACATTAAAAAAACGTTCAACAAATTAATACACAAAACCTATTATGACACTTCAATCTGTTAAAAGTGAGACCATAGTGAGATGACATAAAAACAGTCATTTTGCCATTAACATTCATTACAATAACTTTATTTTTAATAATTTTAACAATTCAAGGCTTTTAAAAATGAATATTCTTTTTTTTTGTATAAAGTAAATAAGAAAGTGCATGACAATTCAAATTGCTTCTGGTGAAAAACTTTGCAGCCTGAGCCACAAAAACCTAGTAATCAACTATAGCAAATGCCACAGCTGATGCTACTTACTCTCAAATTCAACAGGTTTTCTAACATTGCCCTTTCCAGGCAGATTAACAACATTGATTTTGCTCCAGTCATAGACATTGGCATGAAATGGACTTCCTCGGATTGATTTACCACAGTAAACGACCTCAATACAATGTTCACCTGAGTCACACAGAAGACATACAACTTTAATATTACCGTATACACTAGACTATAAGTCGAGAAATTTATGACTATTTCAGGACGGCGAAATAGGTATTTCGACTAAAACTCGAGAGACAAAATAATGGGAGATTTTCGGACCGAACATTCAACATTCAACAGCAGATATCAAACTATAGCTTGATTTATGATGGCCGCATGCATTAATATTGATCTGCCCATAGTAAAATATATATTTCGTGGAGATTTTCCGCCGAACTTCTCCGCCGAAAGACAGCAGATATCAAGCTATACCTCTCGATTTATCACTCGTTTTTGATTGTATGGGTTCGATTTATATTCAAGCCGTCGATTTTGGATGCTATTTTTGTCCAAAAATTGCACTTTGTCTTATACTTGAATCGACTTATGGTAGAGTATATACAGTAGATGTCCAAGTTCCTCGCCAGATAACCAACCCATCACATAAGCTCAAGGTTCACTAAATGTACAATTATACAATGAGAATTCATAACATAAATAAAAAATTCCTTTCAAAAGCCAAAGAGCAGACAATACTAAATATGCAAATCAGTGGGGGGAAAGATTACTGCAACCTCTGCTATGAAGTGCTTCCAACATTATATTCTACATATTCTAACTCTTATACACAGAATGCAGTTAGGTCAATGTGGAAATAACTAAACAACAAACAGACAAGCTGAATGAACTCCACATTTACAGGACTGGTATGTTCCAAAGTTAAAAATTAATTCCAGTTTACACTCACTGGGAACTCACTGGTGGTTAAGTCCCAAGTGCATGACATTGGCATCAAATAACCTTGTCCTTTCAGGACCTCTCTGATCCCTGAGATACTAAAATGCTTTGTCCTGAGTTTATAACTTAACTATTTAATAAATACCTGATAACATAATAATGAACAGTAAGAATTAAGATTGTTACTCATTGATTAACAAAAATTATTTACAGAAGAATACTACAGAAACTAAAAAACATCAAAACCAATATTAAACATTTAAAATTTGAACTCAGCACATACCAACTTCCGTAGGCACATATGCTACAACAACATTTCCATTCTGGCTATCCACAATGGTGGCTGGAAAGGTGGAACCTCGTGGAGCTAAAAGTGACAGCGAAGGTGGAAGTATCAATAAATAATTAAGTCAACATAACAACATGCGTATAATCTCAGGAAATTAAGATGTCTAACCAATTAGAACAGGATCTTTTAATTGCTAAAAAATTAATATTAGGCTATAAAACATTAAATTAAGACATAAATATAATTTTCAAAGTGTTTCTGTCAAGTTTAGAAGTTCTGTCATCTAATGAAGAGGTAGACATGTTACACATCTCATATTTAAGCAAAGAAGAATTGTCAGCTTTATCCCAATTGACAATTATAAATTGCTAAGGTACATAAGTGCTTTAATGATATGCTTGAACTCTAATGTCTAATTTTCCACCAGAAAAGGATGACACTCTACCCTTCTGTTCCACAAGCTAATTATGATTGCAAGTGTCAAGGGAGATGTACGACCACTCACCCCCTTTAATCATAACCAAGTGTTTTTATTGTCTCCAAATAACAAACACAAGTACAAAATGTTGACAATTAGCTGGGAGTCAATAAGGACTAACAAAAACCCTTAAAGGACAAAAAATCCTGTAATCAGGGTCACCCTTACAATAGATTGATAGTTCTGCCGGTTAGGTATAAAAATACACTAGAATTTAGTACGAAACTTAACTAGTTTGTTATTATATACAATCATAATGAAAACAATATACACGCACATTCAGACAATTTATTGATTAATCAGATAATTTTGCAATTTAGCTGTGACCAAAAAATGGAGTCACCAATATCTTCTGCTTCTACACTTTACTTGATTTGATAAATTAAATTGTCACTTGATGAAAGAAGTCAAATTTTTTTTATTGGTAAAGACAAAGCCTGAAATTTATTCAAACATACATATGACGTGAGCTTTAACATCGCTTGCTGAACCATTATGTCCAAGATTGAGAAAGAAAGTGGATCGGTGGTTAACTTCAGCTGAGGTAAGTCCTTCCCCAGTAGCAACCACACTACCAGCATCAACAACTTCCATCGTAAATGGTGAACCTGGAAATGAGAAACAAATCATTTAATAGCCTTAAATAAACTATGGTGAAGCATCTCATTTCACTAATGATTGATAACCAATCTCATAAGATTGTCTTTTAACTATTTGGTCAGTTTATATAACAAGCAAATCACCCAATAAAACCCTAAAACAAGACACGTAATGAGTACAGAAATATGTGAAACGAATATAAATTGCATGATGTTGATGTAAAGCATCTCATAATATATTTTATGCTGTTGGTCATCATTAGCGATATTATCACTAATGATGACCAACATCATAAAATAGTCTTTTAACTATTTGACCAGTTTGGCTACACTGCTCCAGATCTAAAATAAATATTGATGTTATGGCAACAGCCAACCAACATAAAATATCATTACTTTTAGGCATTTCAGTATATTTAACTAGAATTGTTTGACATATCTAATCACATCGTTGATTTTGCACCATCTTATTAAGGCATAATTATGTTTATACCTTCTGTTTCAATTCCAGCAAAATAAATCCGAATGACATATGTTCCAACTCCAACTGGACAGAAATGAATTCGATATGTGCCGTGACCTTCCGAAACAATCTGTGATTGGACAGGCCTGCCATTGTGTGTAATGTCCACTGCTAACTGACCCATGCCAGCCTCAGAGGTCTGAACTGAAAATCAACAAGTGACATACACCAAATTTGCGACGCAAACACAAATGCCGCAGTGATGTAATGTAATGTAACAACCTAATTACGTTAACCAATAAAGCACAAGGAAGAAATACAAAATCCTGCAAACACCGGGTCATGTTTCCAAAGACTACTGGTGACAAACAAGCAATCAGAATATTAACTTCAACAGAGGGAATCGAAATCCACAATTTTTTGCTCCGTGGTGGTTGCCTTGCGCATTACATAATATTGACACGACAGAAGATATGACTAATTGATATTATATTAACAAGATTATATTATAGTTATATTGTCTTAACACAGTGACACACTGCAACATGTGTCACATATACCTGTGACATCATATGTGTGACTGTAGTAAGGACACTGATGCGTAGTCTGAGGCACGCTAGAACAACACACAGAGACAACGACTTGGATGAACAATAACATATTACATCATATCTTTAGAATATGAGATCAGAGAGGGGTTTATTTATTAAATAACTCACCACTTTGGCCTGATTGAATAAGTTCATTTCTGAAATTATACAGATGATAAACTAACCTAAAAAGTTGGTATTTTTGCCAACAATTCCCTTTTCAATGCCGGAGACACGCACACGATTTGGGTCAGAAACCTGAACATTGAAGGGACTTCCTTGCACATGTTGATCTTCACAAAGAATCGATATCTGCCACTCGCCTGGTAAAAAAATGTAATAATCATCAACATCACCACTGCCAGGATGAATAGAGGCGCTCCACTCTCATTTATTCTATATAATATGGCTGACATCTTTATAATCCCCACCCAAGCAGACAAATTTTAAAAGTTCCCACTCTTCTCTTTCTTGTCAAGTATCTGGGATCTGTTATCCTTGATGGCTCACTTACTTTATCAAACACATGCTTAATACAGCCTTCTGGTGTCCGGAACCCGGGGCCATGAACACTGGGAGCACAATTGAACTGTTCACCCTATTAGAGGTGCTTTACAAATGTTTCAATACAATAAAATACAACCAATAGTATTGGGTATAATTTCAGTGGGAAGACAAATGACCCAGTGGAGAGAGTTTCTCACTTGCACTCTTAATAAGTTGAGGCAAAGAAAAACTGAAGTCATTAGCACTTCGTACCCATGGTTGCCACCCAAGGCTAGCTTAACCCTTTGATGATGAGCATGTACTAGGATGTGTTGGAAAACTTATTCAGCTTGTCGTCCAAGGATTAAGAAACTGCTCTACTAATTTTCTTCTTCATGCACAAACCAAGTTACAAACTCTGTTTCAGTTGAGATTTTATTGAACAGTTGTAAAAAAAATAGACAGAAATAGTCACAAAAGAATCGAAAGACTAGTGCACAATTTCAACTGAAATCGAAACCTAACCTACAACTGAAATTCAAATGGTAAAATGACATAATAAAGAATGTATAAGAGATTTTGCCTACCAGTTTCAGAGGGAGTGAAGTTTGCCACATATGCTCCATCTCTCTCAACCACCTCCACAGAACTCGTACGACCACCTGGTGACCGACCAATCGCATGGACTGCTGCCTTGTGAGCACCGCCACTGTTGACCTGTCACAACCACATAATCATAGTTAGTAACTTTGACTGCACTATCAAATCACATCAGGTGTGAACAGGTCGACATTAAAAAACTGAATTGTAGTCATTTGGCAAATGCCACTCAATTACAATATCAATAATCTCAAGGATACAATACACCTGATCAATATGGATGATTTAAACAAAGTGACCTACTAAGGATAACAACATGCATGACAGATATTCACCTAAAAATCTACATAATTCTAATAGCACACCAGCCTGCACTTACAACAGTAAAGAATATTAAACAATAAATGAAGCAACTCGTTGGTATAATTAAAGTAGAGCATTCTATCACAGAAAGATACACCCATGGTCAAATGCTCAAGCTTAAATGTGTTTTAATACTGCCTTCGGTCATACTGCTTTCTTGTCCTACCACAAGACAAACCACAGCACACGCAAACACAACCAGCCTAGCCTCACGCTTCATTAACATATATCAATCAATATATCCAATCAATAAAATGAAGTCAAGGCATAGATCCAAAACAGCACACAATGTTATACCCAAAAACTGTAAACATCATCAAAAATTCATTTAACTTTACTAGCCATATATACAGATTTAGATCAAAATGCTTTATACCTGCATACACAAAATATATACATAAGCCATTGAGCTTCATATGTTTTCTTAAATATATCAATGATTTGAAAATCTGAGCTGCTCGATTAAAAATAATTTGAAACAGTTAATATTTCCTATGATAAGTATAGCTTAGAACCTGGGACACTAGGCACTCACCCTAATTGTGCTGCAACAACTAGTCAATTTATATAGCACAACCTATTACATACATATCAATCAATTGATGAAATATGATATAGTGCCTCTTCAAGATATCAATAATGAGGCTATATGCTTACTGAAACAAGCCAGTAGTGAAAGGATGAGATGTATCACATTAACCAAATAGGCTACATAAAGGTTGTAATTCACTAAAATCTAAACATTTATGGCCACTTAATGTAGGATTGGAAAACTGCCAATCAGAAAAAAGTCCCTTGATGATTTGCCAGTTTATGCACATCAGAAACTGATATAAGCCAGTGTTTTTACAATGTTCCAACTGTCTCATTTAGGGCATATTGATCCTGAAAGTGGTTCAATTACAAGAATTCAGTTCTCTATCCCAAGCCCATCCTAGAATTCTGTATGTTATAGTACTGAAGGGCTAGACAGAATTAGTTGAAATGGCAGTCAAAGACCTTGAAGGAGACTGGACCTCCGACTGTGGCACTGGTCACAGGAGATATGAGTCTCATCTGAGAAACATCAGTTAAAACGTTGATCACCAGAGGGCAGCCTTTCACAAGCGTTTCTTCATTGTAGACAAAAACCTAAAGACAATCAACAATTTCATGAAGATTTTTAAGAAAACATGAATGATAGTTTAAACCATCTTTCACAATAATGACAACAGAACCATGTAAACCATCACTAGTAACCTGACAAATAGTAGTTCTAAAAATATTTATAGTCTCACACTTCAAGCCTAACTGAAGTCACAGTATTGTTACATTCTAAAATTATCAGATCCACAGTGTCAAGTGGTGTCATGGATGTGGGATAAATATCAGGTGTGCCATTGTGCAGGACTTTCTATGCTGAAATACACAACCTGAATTCAACATATTCCAACAAGTCCCACAACAGTCGAGAAGATTGCCTCTGAAATCGCTCCAGTGGTGGAAAAACCACAGCTTGTCTCTGCGTTTCTCCTTGGCCTCACAGGTTTTTGGCATCATCCTAACTGATCTTAGTCTGACTCACAGTCTAGTGAATCTTGCTGCGATCTTGACCATGCAAGTACCTGCCCCAGATCACTACAAAGAGCAATTAAGCTACAGTTCCTCATCAAAGTAACCTGATCACTACATAGAGCAATTAAGCTACAATTCCTCATCAAATTCTATATGCAAACTAATGATAATAACAAATGAACCTTGTGTATGCCAGACTCCTGTGGAACAAATTCACAGATTCCCCGTTGACCTTGCCATTTCAAAGTCACAGGAGGTCGCGTTGAAGGTCCAGTTACAGAAACACGAACTTGTCCTTTGTTGATTTGATCGTCAAGAGCTTCTATTGACAGGCTGGACTATCACATACAAATACAAATTGAAACGTCATACTGTCACATCTGATCAGTCAATCAAATGTCATCAGTAGATCATATTAACCAAATAAAATATTATTGCACCTCTTATAACATATTTGAAACATGACTCGATTATGCAAGAGAGATTTGAAGCTCACATGATTGAATCCTTAAGAAATATATTTAGATATGGAGTAAGCAAAAAAAACATACCCCAGCCCTACCATCATTATCACCACCGTCACAGGCATTGTTGTCAGCAGCGCTATCATGACCATCATCACCACTCCACCAGTCGCACACTACAGTAACTGCTGCCATCACTAAGTGAATGCTTACTCATTATTATCGTTATTGAATTGCAGTATACCATCATTAGTCATCAGCAGCATTATCATGACCATCATCACCACTACCACCACCACCATCATCATCATCATCATCATCACTTGCATCACAGCTGCAATCAACATCATCACCTCCATTGCCATCATCATCATCTTTAGACTGTCTTTCTGTCTATTAGGACTGACCTTGGAGTTGTTCGAATCAAATTTATTTCGGTTCCCGTCGTTTGATGCTCTGTGCGTTATTATGGCGGCGCTATAGAAGTCTTTTTAGCTATGTTCACATTATCATCATCCTCGCAATCATCATGACCTCTTCATAGCATTGCAATTTACGTGACACTGCTCCAGATGTTCTAGTCTCATGTTCTGATCTAGGTGCTGAGTAGTCTCTTGTAGGGGTGCTATATAATTCTCAGAAAGAAGAATGACTGATATCTATCTGATGACACTAACCCGCCTGTTGGCATAAACCGGTTGACCAGATGTCATGACCTTTAACATCTCAGCTGGAGGAAGTCCATGTTCTTGTACTGGCTCCTTAGGAGGAGGTGGCGGTGGGGGAACTGCAGCTGAACGATTCAGTGCTTTGGGTGGTGGAGGGTTTTTATCATTTAGATTCTTCTTTGGTGCCAGTGCTTGAAGCCTTGCTGCATAGGCCATCACCCCAAGATGATCAACATCTGGGTCAGCCATCTCTTTTGCTGAAATAACTGGATCTACGCCCAACACCTTTGCAGCATTCATCGCTAGAATTCCCAAAACACAGCAGCACAGAACGTCAGAAGAAAATCCAGTCTGTGCGTTTGAATGGTTTCCTTAAAACTAATCTGTGCAAATTTGAAATTCAACAACTGAATGATGATGATGATGATGATTATTATTATTATTAGATGTACATATGCAGAGGATTACTAGCATATTTCAACCAGCCAATCAGCCACCTGCCATCAGGCGAGCATGTAAATAACCAAATATATTAATTCAATTAGTGTGAGTTAAATCTCTGATCATCGACTGCATTCTAATTTAAATATTACTGTTGCACATAATTGGTTGCATTTAAAGCAACAGTGTATAAAAATACATACCTGAGCAGAATTCCTTGCACATAAAAATGGAAGTTTTACCTCTTTGGAGGAAGTCCACAGATGTACCATGTTCCACTCCACCAACTACAACACCACCAAGGGATTCGACCAAAGCTACTAGCACCTTTCCATCATTCCAGTCATTCTGTATGAAAAACAACAAGAACATCATAGAAACAGAAATGGGCTTTTTGTGTGCATCACAAAAAGTGCCAATTTCATACAGCTGCAACCTATACCCATATGTTGTGCACTACATGTTGCTCTATTGCAATACTATTAAGCCTTCACTCAATCTTCTGGATATCATGGAACTTTTAAAGTCAATGAGCCCCTAGTAAATCACATCGTCTACCTAAAATTGAGGTCCAAGAAAACAATTTTGTTATTATTAAATGCTGGATCACTAGGCAAGGTTGGTTAATGAAAATAAGAATATCGAATGTTAACTCTTCGTTGTTTCTCTCAAAAAGTTATTTATTTATCATATTCAGTATGTGAAAACCTTTTGATCAGCATCACTTTCTCTCACCAAATGCTCCTTGCTTACCCATCTTGTCGATTTCCCTACCAAATTCAGACTAGATTCATCATAAATTTCAACTCCCCCATAATTGATAGCAGAGTTATATAGCGAGCCTTCAGGGCTACTACTCAGGAGCGCTCTCGAACCTGACACGGCTAAAAAGAACAGTTTTAAGGCGAGTATAATAGACTCTGTGTACACCCTGGGTGACAAACAATAACGTATATGAGGTCAGAGGTCAAAAGAGCTTTCAATCCACTTATACAATATAACTGAAATTTGGCATCACCCTTCTTCCAACATTTTATGCTAACACACGTCTCAATGAAGCAACTGCAGTTGTAATGCAGAGCAATTGTGCTCAAAGGACTTGCTCAAGGTCCCTACACAGTAACAGTTGGATGAGAGTTGAACCTGCTCACTCAGTGCACACCGAGTGTCACGGGCTGACGCTCTAACGAATCGGCCACCATGTCGCACTTAATTCAGTTTCCAAAATAAAGCATTAATATATTCACCCATAAAAGAATCTCATTTTCTCAAGACTTTCTTCTAACCTGGAAATTTTTAACATTCATGTGAGGTATTTGTTGCTGAACCCATTTCAGTGTTGCATTGTACCCAGGAGAGTTGACCTTCATAAAGTAGGACAAGTAAGTCATTCCCGAGAGTTCATCAAGGTCACGGTTTGACAAATTCTCTGGCCTCAGCACCATAGGGATGCCAAACTGCATCTTGGCAGACTCCATTGCACTCTGACAATTCAAAAGTCTAAAGCAAAAAATAACGCACTCAAAGACCTTGCTTGTGTTTTGCATGATTAAAGTTTCCTATAGAGATTCAATTTAGATGTATTTTCAACCACCGGAATTTGGCCATCCTCAACTGAAGTTAGTCAATAATGGATAGTCAATGTACGGCATTGAATTATACATGTATCACAATTTCTTATGTGTGTACCGTACGTGTCTGTTGTACAATAATTATGTGCACTAGGGCATGTTAGTAGTAGGAAATGGTTTGGACTAGAATGCACTGGAACGGTTTCTTTGGTTCTGTTTTGGCAGGAACATTTCATCCAGTATTTGGCTAAAACTTATAGATTAGCATGGAGCCTTAAGCTGACATTCCGGTTCCTTCTTTTAGGTTGGGATCACTGGTCAGTAGGTAAGTATAATTATGAATTAATTGTGTTATCATAAATTAATGAATAATACGTAAACACCTGGCACAAACTGTTACTCTAAAGTGTGCTGAATTTGTTGAAACCTTGTTTAATAGTACTGAGATAAAAGTGGTATCAGAAGGAAGAGCTAAATTAATAATGAATTGTAAAAGATTAAAATAAATTTATAAATATTAATTGGAAGTCAACTTACGTATCGTCAAACTTCATCAGTCGTGTTACGGTGAGTGAAATGCACTTTTTTCTCATGGTGTTTATTACTATTATGGCAAACAGGGCTGTACTGAGGGAGGGGCCAGCGGAGCCTAGGCCCCGGGCGCAAATGTGGAAAGGGCGCAAATTTCAGGAAGGAATAACTTATTATAACATAAAATGCACTATTTTCAAAATATGGGGGAGCCAAATTAATGCTACGCACATGGCGCAATTATAGCTCGATACAGCCCTGATGGCCGCCAAGAAGGCTCCATGCACTCCTCGTGTTGCGATTAAAGTACAAGAACTTATGAAGCTTCTAATAACTAATTGATTAATTTTAATTGATCATCAAATTTCAGTACTTAGCTTTAGAATTCTAATTGATAATCAATTCAGCCAATTCGTGCCCATCTCTATTTAAGACAAATGGTACTCGGTAAGGACTTGCAATAAAGGTAATGCTAGGCAACTGATAGTCTATTACATGAACTGCCATTAATTACAAATTAAAAGCAGCCCATGCCTTTATGATAATAATTATCATCATCACAAAGGCATAACAGATGCAATTATAAGAAAAAAATATCCATAAACCTTAGTACATTTGCATGCTCATTGAGTTAGTGATGATTTTTATATTTCAAGGTTTGGTGAATGAACAGTCTGTAACAAAATGCACTTTGGATGCAGGAAAACTGTAGACATGAAATTACCCATCACGTCTGCTAAGTTGATTCCATTTTGGAAATGTTCCTGGACGACAGTATTCCACAACACCACTGCAACAGAACGTTAGAATGTAAGTAGTTGCTTTACTCAATCATCATTCATAGTTAGAATGGGCATTAAAGTTAGACTGTAGAACCTAAATGAATATGAGGCATCCGGTGAGGAATTCTAGTCAATGTTTATTAACCACTTATAGTTCAGAATAAATACTTACAGCCCACACAGACATAAAAGCAACGTATTGTTTGTCTTTGTTTAAAGACTGCATACATGCAAGCACACCCTTAGTCAACCAGCTGCACCTTGGACGGGTGGAAATTATTTTGGAGGGGTGTCAACTGTACATGGATGTGATTGGATCTGTTCCCAAAAGAAAGGCAGTCCATCATTATTGAAAAATAGTATGCGTTAAATGTGATATAACGTTAATCCATTCCCCATCATCTGAAGTTAAGAGATTTGCTGTTTATTTCATTGTATGTAAAATAAAACTGCTACAAATGTGATCAAAACCCATAGGTCATTTAGTGCAGGTAATGATGGGGCATTGCCATTGGACTCGTAAGCTCACGGCGTCAAACTTTGAAGTTGAAATATTCTGGATGTTCTACTCTTTATTTCTGGCTAGGAGCCTGCATGCAACTGAGACCAGACATAGTCAGAGATATATTGAGAGCTGATGATGATGATGATGATGGACAAACAAAGAAAAAGTCTAAAATAAAATGAAACAGTCAAAACATGATATACAGAGTGGCAACAAAAGATGGCTACAGAGACACAGAATGACAGCAATCACTGATGCATGAAGAGGCAGCTGTTTAGCAACTGCAATGAAGCAGAACTGATTTCATCTCATTTCCACAGAATTTGGTTCACAATAATTCTACTGGCTGCACAACAGGAAATTAGTATGCAGGACAATAGAAAGCAGAGTGAGGATAGGAAGAAACATCATTAACGTCATTACATTGGATCCCATGCTGAAAGATCACTCTTAAATCAAAGCCTATGATTTAACAAAGCAACATGTCATATTGGTGGCAAACACAGGTGGCACCCGATAATGGCAATGCAAAATACATTAATATCAGCAATCATCTGGCATACAGAATGGAAAATTCACCAGATAACAGTTGAACAGTACTAATACAAGTCATCAAGATCATCGTCAAGATGATCATGATCAACATGATGATCGTCGTCAAGATGATCATGATCATAATCCTTTCCCAGCATCATTTCCCAGCTAACAGTGGTCATTTTCAAGACACCATCGAGAACAAATTACCCTGATTCAGATTGTGTTCTTAAACTCAAAAGTAAACAAATGCAGATAGAAGAGTATAATTTCAGGTGAGGATATGTCTATTTTGCTTGTTCCTGCTTCCAAAATCAGTTTTTTTCTGATTAGGCTAACTTTCACTCATTTATCTTTAAAATTCCTGATGTCCAATATGTGCAAGTGCTGCACTTCACCCAAAACCACAGATAAGAAGAGTATTAAATTTCACATTCACAAGATAATCATATATTTCTGGTTGGACCCATTTGGACTAGCTTCATCTTGCATCCATTGGCATTTTCAAAGCCAATACAATCTGTTAAATCATCTGGATGATAATAAGCTACATAATGAATTATCAACCTTTTTACTTATTTTCGTGCATTAACTTTCAAACAGCAAGGTGTCCATTATGCCAAACATCTTATGATAGCTATTACTTTGCAACTAATATGAAAAATATGTGATTCACATGCTTCTTGGAAATTCCTAGGACATGAATAATAAAGGAAACACACAGAAATGTGTGGCACAGTGGCCAATTGGTTAGAGTGGTCAACCCGAAACGTTCAGTGTGCACTGAGCGAGCGGGTTCGACCCTCGTCCGGGGAGTCACTGTGTAGGGACCTTGAGCAAGTCCTTAGCACACAATTGCTCTGCAGTACAACTGCAATTGCGCCGTCGAGGCGTGTGCACTTCTGAGCAAAAAATGTTGGAAAAAGGGCAATATCAAATTTCTGTAGTAAAAAAAAAGAAGAAAAAAATGGTTTCAAATGCCCCAATCTTGTTTGACTTCTGACCACGAGTACAAAAGACATTCATTAATGATGCCATACGAAGACTCTTTTAAATATATATTGCTCACATTAATCCATCCATAATGCTTTAGCCGGATATTTTAATTCAAGCAGATACACAGCATAGGCTTTCTGAAGCTGCATCTGCCTCTTGACACTGAGCTGAGGCGAGATTCTGCCTAGCAAAATGCATTGTCACACTACAGTATATAGCTGCAAGATTGTCATATCTCTATCTTGTGATCAAACCATCTCAAAGTAGTCCCAAACCCAGCAACAGCTGGAAGAGGCTGCAGCATCTGTCATTCACACAATCTTCTTCCTTCTCTTCACTAGCCTTACAATCCAGCTCTGCCTGAGATTGAATTTGAACTCGTTTCCGTGTAGTCCTACCTGATGATGTCCCGATTGAAAGCGTACCATTTGGTGAGTACTCCGAGTCATGCTGTGGTTTTATAACTTTGCACATTTAATTAGTCATCCTCATATGACATGAATGCAAATTAACACTGTTATCTAATGAAATGTTGGAAGTTTGGGCAATTCGAAAGTTAAAATGTCCAAACATTAGAATCTAAAGTAAATGACATGCTGAAAATAGTCAAGTTGCCCTAGAAATTCACGTAAGAACGTTTCACAAAAATGTGTACGTGACTTACAAGTGCATATTTAAATTTGCCATGTTAAACCAAAATTCACATAAAATCATCACATGCTATACAAAGGAAGTGATGGAGCTTTAACCGATGCAACTGATTTATGAGTAAAGCTCATGTTCATAACTTCAGGTAATTCATATAGCACCTCTTTATGAAATCTACTCATAGGTGCACGTATCCATGTGATTCAAAAGAACACCTTCTGACACCTGGCAAGTTTAATAACATAAATCACAAAATGGATCAAGTTAAACACACTTCAGTGTCTGATCCAGGAAAGAGGTCACATCTGCCATCACCAAATGGGAGTTAGGACTGGTCATTGCTGAATAGTAAGACTGTAGATTTAGCTTAGCCTGAATGATCTTATGATCTGCTGTTGACAGATTTAAAAAACAGATGTCATAAAAAACATAACCATAATAACTTATGATAAAATCAACAGCAAGAGGGAGACTGGACCTACTGCAGAGCTAGTCCATCATTCCAATCTGTATTGAAGTTGGTCACTGATTGCCCTGGAACAACGGCATTGATCCACGCAAGCATCAGTTTCTTGGGAGGTGTTTTACCTCGACCAATCTGGTAGCGGAGGATCAGACGCCAGACCATCCCAAGGATTAGTTTCAGATTGCCACTGTGAATGTCTTCAGCTCCTGAAAGTGACCAAGAGGAAATAGAACAATGTTCAGGGATCTAGCAGATAGTAAGATAATAAGATGAAAATAGTTGATCTGACCATAGGTTATGCAGAAGAAAATTCACAGTTCAGGTACAACAAAGAAAAAAATCTTAACCACAAACTACTGGAATAGACAATAAATGTGAAATGTTACACAATGAACTGGACAATATGGTTGTACACCCATTGCACAATTTGAATTTTCCAATGAAGTGGAATCATGGCAAGTTGTATACATCTGTGACTCAGAAATGTCAATCAGAAAATGCCGGTCACGTACGAAGCATTGAGATGAGCATTTTTTCGCTAATGAATCAACCACGAAATCTAAATATTCTGCAATCACACGTAATGAACTTTGAAGTTGGCTTTTTATCCTGTTACAAAAAAACTATCAAATTTAGACACTAGAATGCTTTGTCTACAGCAGCAACAAAAGTGGCAGCAGTCAACTACAGAAGGTTTCCTAATGCCTGTAGACATCTGTCATTGGAAACCATTAGCAAATATTTCTTGACAATAATATAATTATATATGGACTACATATTGTCTTCATGCATTGTTAGCGCATACTGTAAGGATTCGAAAGTTGCTACTCAAATGTTTGGGAACAGCACACCAGCATTGCTGTTCCTGCTGTCTGTTCTAATAGAATGGCTCTGTGTTCCTGGTTAAGTTTATGTCCATGTTAATTTATCCATCTTCAGTCTTACAGCACACAACATGAAATCTTTCCTGATTTGCAAGTCAACCTTTATTTGCCTCTATGCTCGCTCTGGTCAATCATTTTCTGGCTTTCTCTGGGATATAAGTGTCACATAATCTGTTAAGTTCAGACCATGGCCACAATGCTAAGATGCTTTCCTGACTCTGTTATTGCCTCCTTTATACTTCAGCTTACAATTAACCCTCTAACGCCCAGCTCCTTGTAAAAGGTAAGGCATAATCAATAACACTGGTCCTTAGGACCTTACCCTTCAGGCCTTCTTCCACTGCTGTTCTGCAAACTGATGAAGTCGAAAAAATGCCATTGACACCTAACTCATTCATCTCATCTATTTACCAGAAATTCCTGCTACACTCTCACAATCAGTCACAACATAATCCATTCTATCAACTTAAGAGACCGTTATCTCTTGCTGTTGGGCACCAAATCTCATTGCCTTAACTGAGCATAGATTAAAGCTGCCCATCTCTTTGAATGCACCCTTGATGGCAGAATTAAATTCACTGTCAGTCATCTTCCAAACAGGCAAATCTTGAGAAAGGAAATCTCTTTAGTTAATTACTATCCCATCATCAATCGAAGCTAACTTAATACATTGAAATTCCCAGGAAATGATAACTGATATGTCTCTTTTGACTCATTACTCAACCTCTGAGAATCTGGATTCACAATACATCATGTCTCTAAACAATATAACCTATTCTGTACTACTAGTCATCAGTAAGTTGTATGCCACTGTTTTAATTACAGTTCACCTGTGTTTACATCATTAATCATGAATACTTCCTCAACAACTATCTTGTTGTGGAACCACTAATACTGCCATACTTTGTCTTTAACAATATTCATTTATTCAAGTTAAACTGACTAACTGCAGTATGATTACATGAAACAGTACGAACACACCATAACAAATAAATCAAGAGTCAATTTTATAACTGTATGGCAGTCTGTTAGTCACCAATCAGTCCTACTGCTTCTTATTCTACCATAGCACCTTAAGGGATGGAAAGTCGAGTCCACCTAATGAGGCTAGCGGGTATCGAACCCAAGTCCATCTGTTGTTCATGCCTGTATATTCGTGTGACTTATATTTCAAGTTATTTATTAACGCTGAAATATACTAGCAAGCAGAAACATTCTATTTAAAACGAGTCATTTCAGTTTTAGGATGCCATTGATTCACACTGCCCAGAATAATTGACAAAACTGCAATAGAAGCCATCAAGTCAGATCAAAACATCTATTAAAGCCATCAAGCCAGATCAAAACATCTATTAAAGCCATCAAGTCAGATCAAAACATCTATTAAAAGTCATCAAGTCAGATCAAAACATCTATTAACAGCTATTGCTTGTCATCTAAACCAGTCTGAGCACATGTTTTAAACCAGTGATTCCCAACCTTTTTTGGCTCGTGGCAAACTAAGAAAGAATTAAAATTTTTGCAGCCCACTTAACAATACTATTTGTCACTATTATCTAATAAAATTCTAATTTTAATATTCTAATTGTCTAATAACACTCTAGTCTAGTGACTTAGTCTAGTGACCTACTCTATTCTAATAAATATAATTATCTAATATAGATTTGATGTTTAAAAAACCGCTATATCGCTTTTGTAGAGTTTTGTTTTGCATCATTATTAATTAATAACATGTTACAATTTTTCAGTAGCACACTTGCAAAGTTCTCGCAGCACACTAGTGTGCCGCGGCACACAGGTTGGGAATCACTGTTTTAAACAGATGCCATTAAATCAGATTAGAAAAAGTACTCACCAATATTAACCAATTTAATTCCATCATTGGTCATTGCTTTCAGCCCCAAATTGATGTTGTCAAGGCATTGGTGCTGATTAATGGGATTTTTCACAACATGTGGAATTCGACGATGTTGCAACATTTCCATCAGAGCGCATAGTCGTGTGCCATCACAAAAGTCTAGGCGAAGGTCATCAATAGTGACATCGTGGTTCGTCAGCTGGTCCTTGACCCAGTTCGTGAATGTATTAAGCTGTATGAGAACCCAGTGATCATCCAGTGACTGACCAATACCACCATGGATAGCATTTCCATGTCCGGAAAGACCACTAGACGTACCTGGTTCTAAATCACCCATTATTTACAATGCCTAAGATGGAATTGAAATGCGAACTTGATTCAGAACAAAATTCATCTCCAAGTGCCACGTCTCAATAAATATATCTTTGCTCAGCTTTTCACTGAAAAAACACAGATCAAATTGTTAACTAAAATTTCATTCAAACAAACTAAACACTTCTCGATAACACTTGTCAGACTTATCATAATGTAGTTCTGTTTAGTGATAAGAATACAGAACTAAGAAATATAAACATCCTGAGACAATTGTTACAACCTAACCAAAACTAAATGAATTGTTTAATAGTTTAAAAATCATCTTTAGAAACTGCCAAAAAATGAGAAGAGGCAACACTAATGTCTCTTTTCAACATTTCTGCCACTTGGGCTTTGGTAAATGTACACTGTTGACATAAAATCATGTCACATCTTTTAAGCAGTATAATATCGAAATCATTCTAGTGTACTAAAATATAAATAAAATTTAATTATAATTTAGCAGACCAAATGTAACATGTCTAATATCATAAAATCTTATAGATTTTAATTTCTTTGTGCCACTGGAACTCCACTGTGGTAACTAAATAGCATTAAAACCCTACCATTAACACTTTCCACATAAATGAATCTCCTGTTCTGTGCATTAACAGAGAACATGATTTGCAGCTTTAATCCTATTGCACACAAGCCTTCTGTCCACACCCTGCACGCCTACAGATCGATAGGTTTAGTCAGATCAAACAAAACTGAAAATACTACACAGATGTTTGACTGGCACAGGTCAATCTAGTAAGCCTGCCCACAACCCAAGCCAACCAGAGGTGAGACATGCATGGCTAAGAGAAAACGACATAGGCGTATACACTGTCATGCATCCTCCACCACGGCGTCACAGCAATCACGGAAAGGTTGTAGCTGTTTTAAAGAGAAACAACGGCTTTCAGTTCGATGAACACGAATTTCCTGTTATTGAGAATACCATGACTTCTAAGTTATAGAATATTCCAGTGCAAACGACCAACCTGTAAAATTAGGCTATATGTCTCTCTGCGCATATACAACATAATACCGAATGCAAAGCATGCAGTTTTCCAAATTCAATTCTAACCACCAATCAATCTATTGACAGCTGACGAAGAAAACACGCATCCACACGCCGCCTTTCAACTTCAATATTGCAGTCAGCAGACGGCACCCGACAGCCACGGCGTCCATAGATCCCTTATAGACCATAGAGTCGTTAATAACGCTAGATGTCGCTACGGTAGAACATTAATATTAACAGTATCATGAATATTAATGAAAATTTTGAATATTCATACAGTACAATATTGTACACAATTACGTGATGTCTATTTATAGCCACTTATTACCTTTAATTGCCTTATGCACAGTACCAGCGCTCAGTATACGATCACCTAGATTCATCCTTGGCTTTCGAAGCATTCACTTAATTGCTATATTCTCCAAGCTCAAGCGCCGTTCCGAGAACAGTTAACAACATAAAACTTTCAATGAACAATCAAGCTCAAAGACGGCTATGGTCAAAAGTCACAAATGGTAAACAGCGCGGGATTGTATAAGCACCCACTGTCGTAATGCTTCTAGGCTTAGGCCTACACAGATTCAATGTCTCAGTCAAATTCATACTAGTGGAATTAAGTCACGACAAATTAACTGATCGCCCATACTAACAAAAGTAACAAGGGCGTCGGCATGACTTGTGAGTGCGTCAAGTGGGTAGATGGGCTTAGGCTACAGATGGTTGTGTCGTGAATGTGGCTTATAGGGAAAACTGCTTTATAATTCTAATATTATAGGAAAACAAGAACTGATTTGTCATTTATCCCATCCGGAAATCTAGCCTATGGATCCGAAAAGTTAAGTTTGAGGGTAAAAAGTGTGTGGAAGGCAGTTTAGGCCCTTAACGTTTAATAGTATACGTCATAGCCTAAGGATAGTTCCCTAGCATGTCTCTCCGTGTCGATATGTCATTGCTTATTGACATAGCAAGTAATCGTGACCTTATTACACCAGTACGCGCTTTGGGGAGGGGAGTCACAAATTTGTGACGATGTGTGACGAGGGGAGGGTCGACAAAATGTGACGTCACACCTTCACATCAAACATCAAATGCGTACATGCGTACCTTCATTAAAAATTTCCCTCAGTTACACAAGTTTCACATTACTAATAATTGCTACCGCAAGTTAACAATACTAATTATGATCGCTGCGTTCCTAATTTTTTTTGGATTGTTTGCTTTACACTCGATGTCAATTTTGGGGTCCCAATTGGAAGTGAGGCAGTCATTCTGTAACACACAACTGTGACACAAGCAGGACTCGATTATCCCGCCCAAAGGCACATGCCACAGAGAGTCGCTGCACGTTGGCAACGTGAACTAAAGGTCTTAATCGCAAACGAAGAGATGGAGCGAGTGTGGATTGGATATTATTTATTCCATGTAGGAGCATTTTCTTCACCGTGGCAGAATGGAGAGGCATAAAATCTGGATTATTTCGAGTCATTTGTATTAAACATTTTTTTTACAAATGTAATGATTCCGCCAACGCCTTTTATCTTGAGGAATGCATACAAATTGTAAAAATTATACTTTTTCCATTTTTCTTCGTTCAACTATATAGTTTTAAGCATTTTTCTAGTTTTAATTAGTTTTATTGATAATTATAAGAAAATTCGCATATGACATTCTGGAGATTGGTTTTTCGGGGAGAGGTAGAGCTTTGTAGCGTCATATTTTAGGGTGGTCATAACAATTGTGACGACGCGTGACGAGGGGAGGGGTCAAAAATCGTCAAAAACTTGCTTTGCATCATTTATGGACGGCACCTTAGCAAACGCACATGTAATTGGACATAGAAATTGAATGCAAAGTAACACATATAGAAGTTCCAACAATGAATAATGTACAAAGATAATAATAGCTATAGACCTAATGTGTAGTAATAATTATTATGACATAGGCATAGTGTTATATGAGTAAAGTATCCTAGCATTGGATCCCTTTCTATAGCAAATGGGTTATAAGGCGGAAGTTCACGGTAGAGAGTAGGACTATTGGTGTTTCATCATGCACTTATTGAGTATGTGCGCACAGTACACTTTTATTGGTCTGGCAATCGGTCGCCTGCAGAATAAAGTGTGAACCGTAGGCCTATACGGATAAAGTAATATAATGTGAAGTTATTTGTCAAGGGTGTCGCATTGTTTTTGTCAGCAGCATAACTTCTGGTTGGTCGAGTGCCGCATGGTAGGCCTAAACCAGACTGGGTGTGGATGAAAGGGTGAGTTGAGATGAGGACCATCAGGTAGGCCCTAGTCATCGATCCGAGAAAGATCCACGCGTTCGGTTGTTGAGATATAATCGACACTATGACAGGCTGGAGATAGATCGGTAGTTAGAAATGATTTCTTTACCGAGCAATGGTTTCTTGAGAAATGGGGTAACTAAAGAACGTTTGAACAGTAGGCCTAGAGGGGAAGTTGCCAGTAGATAAAGAGAGGTGGATTACTTTGGTTATAACGGCATTGAAGGGAACAAGGAGTGCATGGCTAAGATGCGCAATCTTCAGTATTAAAGGAGGCATTATGGCTGAGTTCGCACTGCTTGTTATAGGAAGAGATTGTAACATACTGGATATTTCAGTCTATGAGATTGGTTTGAAGGCGGATAATGATGATAGGGCTAGTTGGCGATCGATGAAGGATGAGAGTAATGAACGGAGGAAGAGGATCTGGGGGTAAATCGAGTGTGGAGTGGGAAAGAGCTCATGATTGAAGAGAGAAATGGAGTAGAGTGCCTTTTCTAGAGAAGAAAGAACAAAACGACTCAGCCATTGGAGAAGATGGACGAGCGTTTGGATGTGTGCTGGAGGAGTGCCGATGGAGGAGTTGGTTTATAGTTTTCCAACGAAGGTGAGCATCTGGATTGAGCCAACGAAGAGTAAACTCTCTTGTTTGCCGTAGCCAGAATGTGCTGATATCTATTTGTGGTAAAACCTAGCTGAATTAGACGACATGCAATTTGTAGCAAATATAGTTACGAGTGAGATTAATTTTTTCAAAGGCAAAACTAGTATGACTTGCAATGTGCACACGATTGTGTGGGACATTGGTTCTATGTTAATCAAAATAATTATGTAGCTCTGTAGGCCTATAGCTTTTCCTCTTTCTGACCCGGCTTTACTAAAAACGGGCTTGGCTCTGCACTCCTGGTATCTCACAAAAGCATCTAAGTAACGTTTTTTTTAAATCAAGAGTTTTCGATTAAGTTGGTAGTTACTGCTAGTCACGCACCACAGTTCCTTAGGCTGTCGGCCTACGCCCAGAGAGGTAACGTTTGAGACCAGAGATATGCCTACATGAAGGCAGTGGAGTGACTGGGTTAGGTTACAGTGCATGGCTATTGGCTACACATAGTGGTTGATTAAGCTCTCTTACTATTAAATAATAATTAAATCAGCATAATAATTAATAGAAGCCTAACCAGAAGGCCTATATAGCTTACTTCCTTCATGAATTGACCTCCCGGACTCTGGTCTGGCACCGGAATGGACTAAATAACCCCGCTTTTAATTGCGATTTGATTTGATATAGCGCTGGTTATATATGCTGGTGTCCTCGACGTGACTTTTGTATGGCGCTGAAAAAATTCGGAGACATATATAGGCCTACTTTACATTACCGATGATGCTATTATGTGAACTATTGACGCTAACACTATGTGAAATAATCTTTACGTTTTTAAATTTTTATTTCCTGCATCTGTTTCTATTACTGTAAAGACTAAAGTCATTGCAGGTTGCAACTTACGTTAACTATATGTCAGCGATTGACGAATTGCCCAACTAGGAATTCGTCAAGCAGAAACCGCATTTAGAATAAATTAGATACGATTGGGTGGTATCCGATCAAGCCATAGAAATGGGGATACTCAACGACAGAAGAGTTTCAAGTGCTTTGCCCTGATGCCAATGCTAATTATCCTATTAAAGAATTTCAACGTGATTAAGCCACAGTCGACGTCTCTCTTCGGTCATACTTATCACGCAATGACACTCAACGCTGGTCCTTTGGAAGTCAACGAAACAGACGAAACAGATTAGAATCATTATGCAGATTAGATAATAACTCATAGGCCTACGTGAAACGATTTGCATATACGAAGGCGCACTTATAGGCCTACGTATAGGTCTTTTAAAAATCTTCTGCCACAGTATTTGTCATGACTCGCGTGGAGGCAAAAAGATGGGCGACGGGTGTAGCCTTATATATCTTACTATCTTTCCATCGTCTGCCAGTAGTCAGCAAAAATAGCCATTTATTCTGTAATTTGACAGCGCTCTTATTCCAAACATTTTCTTCAGAGGTCCACACGCCTCGACGGCGCAATTGGCCGATTGCAGATGTACTGCAGAGCAATTGTGCTCGAAGGACTTGCTCAAGGTCTCTACACAGTGACTGAGCCTCGGACGAGGGTCGAACCCGCTCACTCAGGTAACTCAGCGCACTCTGAGCGTTACGGACCGACCGCTCTAATCAATCTGCCACCGCGACATTGATCTGTTGACACACATAAAACTAGATAGCAGCCGATGGTTCTTTTAAGTCGGGCGCTATAAAGTCACTGCTGCGTTCATATATATATATATATATATATATATATATATATATAAATATATATATATATATATATATATATAGCGCAACTCACGCCATACTCATACGCCATACGCAACTCATGCCATATATATATATAGCACAACTCACATAACCTCCAAACATGATTTTATATATATATATATAAGCATATATATATATATATATATGTGTGTGTGTGTGTGTGTGTGTGTGTGTGTGTGTGTGTGTGTGTGTGTGTGTGTGTGTGTGTGTGCTTATATATATATATATATATAAAATCATGTTTGGAGGTTATGTGTGTTGTGGAGGGGACAATGTCTATGAGAAAGCGTAGATACATAAGCTTATACATAAGCTAGAGAAACATCGCATCCATGCGAGCTTCTTGAAAAGCACAGTAAAATACATTACAATTAATATATATTTGTTAGTTATTCAGAATGAATAACCTTCTATCTATTGCTATATTAATTTTTTGCAATGTATTTTGTATAGTTTATCTGCTCATCCGAATAATGATTCTTGTTTTGCTTTGGTTGCAGAAAAAATCGAAATCAAAATCAAATCAAAATGAATGCGTCAAATTAAAGCTATTTCCTCTCGTATCAGCCTTAAAAGTAGAATTGGTACTACTTTTAATTTTAAGTGAATGTTTGGAAGTAAGATTTTGTTGTCGTTTGTGACGCGAAATGGCGCTGTTAAAAGACGATGATCGAGTTTTGAACAGAATTTTACGAACTAAGAAGAGATTTAATTCGTTTCAAATGATTAAAGAGTTTCCTAAAAGGTGATTCAATAAAAACACCTTGAATGATCGTATATGATGCGAAGAATCGATGAAACAGGCACTAGGAGTCGTAAACTGCGAGAATCGGTTCGCAAGGCGCGCACACCCGCTGTCATTGCTCGTGTCACCATCGTGTGTCCGAGTTAATTTGCACAGCTGATAACCTTGGTACAAGCAAATCTCCTCAGCTAATTCAGCGCGAAATAGACATTTTGAGAAGGACAATAGTACGTAATGCAAATGATGTCCTAAATTTAATTTGAAGATATTTCGTCTACGTGAAGTCCAACAGCTCTCCTATGATCTTGCGATAAGAAGCGATTGGAAGCATGCAAGCGTATGAAGCAGTACATGACTGTTGAAAAAATTTATAGGACATGGTTTAGCGAGGAGAAGATAACCTATTCACGGAACAGACTTCTACAAACACCCAAAATGATCGTGCATATATATGATCGTGTTAGTAAAAAAAAGGAGATATGATGTAGAATGTATGAATTGCAGAATGTACGGCTGCTGAAAGGAAGAAAACATTTATCGCAAAGTGTTTTCTGTTGCGGTTTCGAAGTTTGACAGAACTGTCATAATAGCCACGTTCTTATTCTATCCTCTGTTATGAAACGCTCTAATCGTTTGAAACGAATCAAATCCCTTATCAGTTCACAAAATATGGATCAAAACTCGGTCATCATATGTCAACGGCGCCATTTTTCGTCACAAACGACAACAAAATATGGTAGCTATGGCTTTTCCAAACATATACTTAAAATTAAAACTAGTACCAATTCGGCCTTTTTCGAAGCTAAAATAGAGAGCAATATCTTTAATTTGACGCATTAAACATAAATAAATAATAAATATTGGCGAAGTCATATGCGAGCAAAGTCGGTTCATTTATGCTGGCCCGCCCTGTATATGAAAAAATATATGCATACATTTTTTTATTCATATTATTTTTATGAAACTTGATATCGCCCATCTTCCAACATTTTTTGGCTCAAAAGTGCACACGCCTCGCCGGCGCAATTGCAGCTGTACCCCAGAGCAATTGTGCGCGAAGAACTTGCTCAAGGTCCCTACACAGTGACTGACACCTCGGACGAGGGTCGAATCCGCGCTCAGCACACACTGAGTACCACGGGCCGACCGCTCTAACCAATCATCCACCATGCCTTACATATGCATGTAAGTATAGACAGACTGGTCCAACTGGTTCAATCAACCCACGCGCGCATTGATGACATGATCGTCCGTTTACTAAGCATTGCATAGACTTCTGTAACATCGTAATCAAGCGCTGCATTGCACGAGAGTGCAGATCGTTGTTCCAGATTAAATCGTATCTTAAGAGCACAGCTGCTGCTGCTTCTGCTGTTGTTGCTGCTAACCTTTGCATACAAGAGACGTAACCATTGATGCCGGTCTAAGTCCGTGAGACACGAAGCCATCTCATCTCTTGCACGTAATGTCGACTTTGTATAGGCCTGCTCTCGATAGACAGCTGCCTACGCCGGATAATACAGCGAGCGAAAGCAGGTGCATGATATATTATAGGACTAATGAGCTGCGCGTACATGAACACCGATGTCTTCAGTCGCTGGCGGTGCTGCTGCTGCTGCTGCTGCTGCTGATGCTGCTGATGCGGGACTTGAGAGAACGATGAAGAAGGCAGACGTCAAGAGCATCATAGAAGGAATGATTAAAAGGACAGCTGAGACAATTCTGGTTCGCACAGATTTTATCAATGTCAGCTTATTTCCTGCCAGTATGCCCACAATGGCCCACATGGAGTCCATATAATATATATATATAGACGCTTATTTTCTCATAGAGCCCACATGGGTCCAATCTAATGTACATGAAAATCCAGGCTGGGTTCTATCGTTGCGCAAACATACGATGCATTGTATCTATATGTTAAAGACAGTGGTTGGCAGCTAATGAGATAAGAAGATTGATCATTAAAGACGAGCACTCCTTAGATTGGCGGTTGATGAAGATAGCGTGGATACTGATAGTGTGCACCGGTTATGTACACGTGTGTATATGTATGCATGGATGTATGTTTTAAGTATGTATGTATGTATGTTTGTATGTATGTATGTGTGGATGTATGCATGTATGTATGTATGTATGTATGTATGTCTGTATGTATGTATGTATGTGTATGTATGTATGTATGTGTGCATGTTTGTATGTATGTATATATGTATGTGTATGTTTGTATGTATGTATGTGTGTATGGATGCATGTATGTATCCATGCATGTATGTATGTATGTATGTATGTATGTATGTATGAATGCATGCATGTATGTATGTATGTATGTATGTCTGTATGTATGTATGTATGTGTATGTATGTATGTATGTGTGCATGTTTGTATGTATGTATATATGTATGTGTATGTTTGTATGTATGTATGTGTGGATGTATGCATGTCTGTATGTATGTATGTATGTATGTATGTATGTATGTATGTATGTATTTGTGTATGTATGCATGTATGCATGCATGTATGTATGTATGTATTTATGAGTGTATGTATGTATGTATGTATATATGTATGTATGTATGTATGTATGTATGTATGTATGTATGTATGTATGTATGTATGCATGCATGTATGCTAATGGATGTATGTGTGTATGTATGTATGTGTATGTATGTATGTATGTATGTGTGTATATTTGTATGTATGTATGTATGTATGCATGTATGCATGTATGTATGTATGTATGTATGTATGTATGTATGTATGTATGTATGTATGTATGTATGTATGTATGTATGTATGTATGTATGTATGCATGCATGTATGTATGTATGTGTGTGTGTATGCATGTATGTATGTATGTATGTTTTAAGTATTTATGTTTGTATGTTTGTATGTATATATGTATGTATGTATGCATGCATGTATGCTAATGGATGTATGTGTGAATGTATGTATGTATGTATGTATGTATGTATGCATGCATGTATGTATGCATGTATGTATGTATGTATGTATGTATGTATATATGTATGAACGTACGTATGTATGTATGTATGTGTGTATGTATGTATGAATGTATGTATGTATGTATGTATGTATGTATGAACGTACGTATGTATGTATGTATGTATGTATGTATGCATGCATGTATGTATGTATGTCTGTATGCATGTATGTATGTGTATGTATGTATGTATGTATGTGTGTGTATGCATGTATGTATGTATGTTTTAAGTATTTATGTTTGTATGTTTGTATGTATATATGTATGTATGTATGCATGCATGTATGCTAATGGATGTATGTGTGAATGTATGTATGTATGTATGTATGTATGTATGCATGCATGTATGTATGTATGTATGTATGTATATATGTATGAACGTACGTATGTATGTATGTATGTATGTATGTATGTATGTATGTATCTTTGTATGTATGTATGTATCTTTGTATGTATGTATGTATGTATGGAAATCAGGGCTTGGATTAACGTTTCAAAATTTTATTTCCACTTCAAAGTCATTCACAAATGTATGTATGTGTTGTGTATATTTGGACGAGCCACGGGTCCTTCGCTCTGATGCCAGGCTTATTGGTCATGTTTCTAAGTATGCCCTAGTCACAGCTTACATGCAGGATGTTCTGCACTGACTACCACTCGCAGCGCACTAGCTACATGGTGGTAGCAGCGCTTTTCTGGCGGCGCCTCGTTGGTAGCGCTCCATCCTATTTAAGAAGTCTCTGTTGCCCGGTTTCTGAAATATCCGACCGTAGGGCTCCCCGTTCCTCGGATAGGGGGGAGCTACTGGTCCCACGAGCTCGATTCTCGATTAAGCAGCACCGACCCTTCTCGGTAGTGGGCCCCTCCATTTGCGTATGCTCCCTAGGAACAATCTGCCAGCCTTCTATCGAATCCTCAAGTCATTTTTGTTTGGCCGCTGCCTGGCTGAGAATGCCTCTGACTCTGAGTAGGTTTCTTGAAGGGGCGCTATATAAATTTTCGAAATGAATAAATGACTGAATGAAGCTGTATTAAAATGTCCGAAAACTACGATAGGTCGGCGACATGGAAGCGAATGTATACATGATGAAGCCAACGTATAGGTTCCTCATCATAATCGATTGTCAATTGCAGGTCATAAGGTTTAAGATCACAAGTCCAGAGGTTCAAGATAACCTGAGTTTAGACGCAAGGAAGGACGAGTCCTTCCTTATAAGAAGAGATGATGAGGTGAGGCTTGTGAGACGAGACGACACCGTGATGTGGACATTGATGAAAAACGTTGAGACACGCATGAGCTATATAATTATACGATCGATTTTCCATATAAATGATGATGATAGAGACAATGATTTGTCAATCACAACGACGATAGTAGCAACGACGACGACGATGATGATGCTGATGTTAGTGACGAGTTTGATGATACCGGTGACAGCAATGGTGATGACTTGAGTGTTCCGACTGCAGAGCGGTGATTTGTGCACCTTTGGGTGCTATCGCAATGTGAGTGTAGGCATGCATGGTTGTTGTTGTTGATGATGATGTTGCTTCGTTATTCAGCTGATGTCTCCGGTGGGTGCCATTCGAGAGGGATAGGAAATGTGGGAAGAGGACAAGGAGGGCGAGGGTGAGAATGTTTTTCAAGGAGGCGTGGTTGAGAAAATTGCATGTGACACAAGAAGAGGTTAGAACAGAAGAATGTAGGTAAGAAGGTGCATGATAGGAAGGTGACGAGGACTCAGAAAGAGATGCGCTAGAAGAATGAGAGTACTAAACCGATCTAGACGAGTGACAAGCAGCTCATACTGGCTGAGTTTTGACCCACAGTTTCAATTTCTACTGAGATAATTTCTATATTTATAGGCTCCAATACCTATACATTTAGGTCGATCACTGCAGTGCTATTTATTTTCTGACTTCACTGTGCGCCTTAATATTTCCACGTGTCTGTTTTTCTGTAGGCCCTATTTCCATCGGTGTCCGTCTCGCTGTATCTGTACCTGCCTGTCTGCCTGTTCCTGTCTCTATATATCTGTACAGCCTGATTTATATCTCTCACTCGATTCCAATTAATGTCTGTCTGGTAGTGTCTGCGTATGTTTCAAAGTCTTTGGAGTTGTCTCTCTCCTTTTTTATCGGCTCGTCTACCACGTTAACTTTCACAAATTTACAGAGAAAGGAAAATAATATATCAAGCAGAATTATACGGTAATTTAAACTGATTTGCTCCAATAAGAATCGTATATCTACGCATTCGCGTTACACAAAGGTCAGGACAAATTACACATACGGAGGTGTATGCGTGTGTAGGAGTGAGCTGATGCGTGTATAAAAGAGGATTCTATGATGACGCAGAGTCTTTTATCCCGTGGCTGCTGCTGCTGCTGCTGCTGCTGCTGCTGCTGCTGCTGCTGCTGCTGTACGGCTTCTTATGTCAACCGTCCAAGAAAATCGATAATTTCCAAAGGAAGCCAAAGACGTGCAGACGATGCACAAATCCTAGGGGCGTCTAGAAGTCATGAATTGGAACAGCAGAGGAACAACCACCTACAATGAGACGGAGAAAATCGCACAGGAAACGGTGAAAAGCACAATAAGACCTGGGACTAATAATATAAGGGCTATAGATCAGACTCTCAGATAAACCACAGAGACGCATAAAGACGGAAGGAGACGGAAACAGCGTAATTAGCGTAAGTCCATCAAAGTGATCAAACAGAGAAAGAGAGAGTGAGACAGACATACAGACAGACAGGCAGAGAGAGAAAGAGAGAAAGAGAGACAGAGAGAGACAGAGACAGCGACAGAGAGGAAGAGGTAACAGCAGCGCTCAGATCTATAGACCCACAGATAGTTCCTGCTCCATGTTCAGATTTTATTCCGGTTTTACCTTTCGATTTGCTGTTTTTCCAGTTTTTGTAGACCTGCCTCTTGAAATAAATCAATGAATCCAGTTTTTCAACCAAGTCAATGAATGACTGTCCTGAACCAAGTCATTGAATATAGTTCTTCAATGAATAGAGAATTTGAGGAGTTCAAAATGAGGTTCGTATCAGAGTCGTCGAGGTGCACGCATTGTGGGATATGGATCGGTTGGAGATCAGTATACGAATAGGGCATTCTCAATCATGGATACTTTTGTTTGGAATAGCCCACCCCCTCCCTCTGACCTGCGTTCTTTATATACAGCGGGGCCCGTATGGTCAGTTTTATGCATATACTCAACTTATTCAAGACTTTCCTCATTGACTATATGTATAGGCTTTAGTCGGGAGCGCCTCTGAATAGTTCAGTAGTTATCTAGAATGAGCGCTATAATAACTTGGGAAATAGCTATAGATACATGTATGTGAGTCAAAGATTATGCGGATGCAGAGCACAGGCGACTCGGAAGTGAAAGTGTGAGATGAGTAGTTGGTAGGTACATGTAGGTGTGTGGAAAAGGTCGGAGATTTTCTTTAGCTGATCTGGGAGCCAAGAATCATAAATTTTACCTTGGCAGGCTTGATGCGGAGAAAGCTGGAGGGCAACCATTTAGGCCTAGAAATTGATTAAACTGATCATATCAAATAGCTGAGCAATTGATGAATAGAAAGAGACAGAGGAGGAGGAGGAAGAGGAGGAGACATGAAGAGTTGGGTATCGTCTAGGTAAAGATGGTGGTCAACAGATGAGAATTTTATGCACTGCTTCGGAATGTATATACATATATATATTTTTTTTTATATAGTGTAAAGGATGAAAAGAGGTGACCACAAGAGCCTTTTAACAGAGAAAGAATGAGATAACAGGTGAGGCTAGATCCAGAGTAGAGCCATGTCGCCCACCAGAAGACGGCCAATGGAGAGATATACATGTAGCCCATACAGACCTGGTGGGTCTCGATCAAAGGTGCCGAAAGCGTCAGACATGTCGATGAGACAGACAGAAGATTTGTTGATGACCGACAGCAGGGTCCAGTTTATTATAGACCTATATACAGCGGTGTATTGCCAAATTTGTAACAAAGGGTTCGCAGTTAGTATGTCCCTTTATGCCATATCGGTCACCGCCACAGTCAGTCAAATTACGATTAGGGGGTCTGGCGTCTGGGCCCACGAAGCTCCTTCAGCGGAGTTTCGGGTCCATCCGCCAAGCATTTTTAAGTGTTTGACGTCAAATGGAGCAAGTTTTTCTATTTCTTTTTTGTTTCGTAAGAAGTCTTTTTAGTACATAAACAAATAAGCAAAATTAAATTAAATTTTTATTATTGACGCAGCAGTAGTTAGAGCAGAATTAATTTGAGTGTAAATAAATCGACTACGCTAATTTCCACAATTCTTCTTCGTTTAATGAGTATTTTCTAGGTACGCTATTTTTAACTCAGGTATCATTTGATTTTTTAAAATTAGTAGTTGATTTTAGGCATATTTATTATTTTGAACTAACGGTTCGCACGAACCTGACCGAACCGGCTCCAAACCACCGCTGCTATATAGCGCCAAGCAGAGTACCCCGTACTGGGTCCGTAGAGTAGTGTTTAGTTACAATAGATAGGTAATCGTTGAGTTCGATTAGTTCATATAAAAAATTAAAAAATTGAATGATTGGTTCTGAGGCGACGGTTCAAGAGGTTTACCTTTGCGAGATTAGCTTTTTCAGGATGAGAGACACAAAGGCGGCGGGGTAAGTGCTAAGTAAAGATAGGGAGATAGCGGGAGAAAAAGAGAGGGAAGAAAGAGAGAGAAAGGGAGAGAGAGAGACAGAGAGGCGGACAGAGAGCCAGAGAGACAGAGAGCTTGATTGTCTTGGTGATAACACGAACGATAACAGCGGCACAATGTTTGAGATGAGAGGCCGGAATAGGGAGGTGCTATCCAAACCGCCGCCCGCTAGCCGCATAATTTAAATGCCCGCCCATCATCGGCCCATGCTAGCAAAATTTTTGCAATTTGTGTAAAAATGAATTCACTTGCATAGCTATATTCGTTCGTAATTTGATTTATCATTTGGCAATGCGAAATAAGCTTACACGCAACTATCCATTTTGATAATTCCATTATAAAATGTTAATACAGTTAAATAATTTTCAATAAATTGTAGTCTCTGCATTTGTTTTTACTGGTGCGACCCAAGGCTCCAGATGATAAACCAAGCTGCGATCGAATAGCTATGCAATTGAAATCATTTTTTTTCACGTGCATAGTTCCCATGTACTGAACTCATCATACGTCTGACCTAGCTAGACTGATTGATTGCTCAATGATTATTCGTTACCTTCGCAATTCTATGAACCTTTAAGTCGCTGCGTACTAACAGCGTTATTTCTCCTTCAAACAAAGATACTATATCTGTTGGGAAACATTATCTGTGGGTTCCTCTCCTTACACCGCTTAATACTTCTGGAGTCTAGACACCTGTTGGCACGAGGATGACGGTGCGTTTACCTATCGTGGATGTATTTCAGAAATTCGAATCTTGGGCAAACATCGTCCGCACGCGTCGACCTTTCTTCTTGGTGTGTAACCCATTCAAATGAACAGCGATGGAAAAGAATCTTACGTAGGCCTATCCGATTAATTCAGTGACAAATGAAGGGTGTTGACTGTTGAGGCATAAACCTTAGCGGTTGCATTTCCATATGCATAATTTTTGCTATTGCATTCATTATAAGCCTATGATGTAATTCATTAATGGTCATTTATTCTATTAGGCACGCACTGGTGTTCAGTTAGGCCTATACATAATTATGACAACAGATTGCCCATGGCTTAACGTCATAACTGAAGTATGAAAATCGTATTTTATATAGCATTTATTTAAATCGCATTTAATAGCATCCATTTCTTGATCTGTAAGTTTAAAAGTTAAGCTTAAAAGGGCCTGCTACGTTCAAAGCATAGGCCCAACAGTGAAGACCGGGTTGCTTTTATATCTATCATAAACTGTAAGCATTTCTGCAAAGTATTTGAACACTTTGTTGTGAGCACCAGTACCCTTTGCATAAAAGAGTATTAGTTTTATAACTTCTAAGCAATTTGACCGCTTCATCTCATGAAACAAAATTAACGGATGGACCAAGATATGTAGGTCTAATTAAAACCAAAATACACCAGGCCTACTGTTAACAATTGGACTTAAAATACTCATCGAATAGGCCATACGGACGGCAAGAACAGTTGAAAATTATTTCTGCTGTCGTCAATCGCCTTCATTGCCTTGAGATGCTGTTAACTCTGTCGTTCATTGTCCGTGCTTTGAAAGCGTCGTTAAAACGTCGACTGGCCAAGTCTGGAGAAGTAGGAGGGCTGTGCTAATCAGCTTTGTCAGGACGCAACGTCATTAGACAGCTACTAACTAGCCAATGAACTGGACATATCGTTTTTTCGACTAATGCTCTGTTAATATTCGGCATGCAACTTACAGATAATTTACTCAATTGGATAATATTATATAATTAGAAACTCAACGGCCCTTAGCAGTACTTAGAAGATGTCTTGATGCATTGGCTCTAGAAACAATATCCTTGAGTAGAATTCGGTCCAAGACAGTATAAGGTAGGGCAGGGTCGACGTAGAAATTGACGAAGATGGAGTAATATAATTACTTTCTCTAATAGCTTTTATAGCTTAGGGCAACGGGAAGCAATAAAAGATTCTGCGTAAATATAGGAGACAGTGGGAGAGGGAAGGCAGGAAAGGACGGAATGAGAGAAGATTGATAGGAGCAAAAAGCACGGAATTCGATTTTGTGGAGGGCATATATTGAGAAGCAGAGAGGTGATGGGGAGGAAAGGGTGGAGGAGTAGAGAAAGACCCAGAGAGGCAAGGAAAAGCAATTTTAGATTTTATAAAACTAGGAAGACATAATAAATGAGAGGAGATAAAGAAGGAGGCAGGCTGCGTAGTCACCGACTCCCACATGAAGGACCTCGATGAAAAATGGTCTTTGGAAGTCTGGGTTCAGAGATACTTCAGATCCCTTCCAACGAGTTTTTAACTGCATGGTATGCGCCGCTTATCGCAATCGCAATTATGTGATTTCCTCACCTCAAACTCTCTGAGGCCTACCACTTATCTGGAAGGCTGGAGCAGTTGTTAAGGGAGATGATAACATGTACCACAGTTGGAATTAGAAGAACGGGGAGTAAAAATTGAATTTGGCCGACACAACAAAACGCTATTCCTGAGGATTAAGACATCGCCTACAATGTGTAATTTTTAGGACCAACAACATGAACAGCTGTAGGTTAATCGTCAAGTTCTGCGATGAGTCGGGTGATGTATAGGACTAGTGTAGGTCAAAGTGAGTCTTGTTCTGACCAAAGATAAGGGAAGAACAAACAAAAGCTTTGACGCTATTCAGGACATGCCGCCTTAATATTTGCGTATTGCAAATTATTTGAAATGGCCTACCATTAATGGGGTTAACAACTTAACAGAATATTGTAGGACACATGCAGTGCACTGATTCATTTCGTCAGTCCTAATAATATTTTCAATTAATAGTCAAGAACTTCATTGGTAGGCTACGCTTTGTGCCACAACATTTTTGTGCCATACGGTTTTATTGGGGATATGGTCTGTTTTGGAGCGGAGAAATCTTTGTCCTACATGCATAGGCCTACTGCATCGATTATCATAGACACGGACTGTTATTGCAATCAGATACCTGTTTTTATCGACGGCGCATATGGGTCCGTCTGAGTCCCAATGTGCAACTTTCCTAATAGGAGTCATTTATAGCAAGAATCACGTAAACATGAAAGACGTCATTAGCTTGACGGACCTCTAGGAGAAACGACGAATATCCCAACGGAATTAGTCGACGTCTTATCGACCGACCGACTTCCCTTCGACCGACCGTCCACTAGCAGCCTCCTCCCACGGCCCCTAAGCCAACGCCACCACCCCTCCGCCCCCGACTCAATTGTGCTGTATACATACTGAGGCCCAATTTCCACGACTTCTCAGACTGTTTTGCTTCATAAGAACCAGTTCAGTCTCTCTTTCTGTCTCTCTCTGTCTCTCTCTGTCTCTCTCTGTCTCTCTCTCTCTCACTCTCTCTCTCTCTCTCTCATCTCTCTTTCTGTCTCACTCTCTGTCTCACTCTCTGTCTCACCCTCTCTCTGTCTGTCTCTCTTTCTCTCTGTCTGTCTCTGTCTGTCTCTGTCTGTCTCTGTCTCTGTCTCTTTCTCTGTCTCTGTCTGTCTGTCTGTTTGTCTGTTTGTCTGTCTCTCTCTCTCTGCGCGCACTTCCCCGTCTGCTGTATCTCTGGCTTTTGCTTTGCGAAATTGCTTGTCTATGTACCTGTGCTTGCCTCTGCCTCAGTTCCTCTCTCTGCCTCTGGTCGTACATGTTAGTTTCTGCCATTTTCCTGTCCCTGCTACTATAGCTCTTCTGTCCGCCTCTTTCGTTGTCTCTGCCTCTGTCCATGTCTCTGCCTCTTTCGTTGTCTCTGTCTCATCCTCTGTCTCTGTCTCATCCTGTCTCTGTCTCTGCCTCTGCCTCTGCCTCCGTCCATGTCTCTGCCTCTTTCGCTGTCTCTGTCTCATCCTCTGTCATCCCCTGCCTCTGTCTCTGGTTGTGTCTCTGTCTCATCCTCTGTCATCCCCTGCCTCTGTCTCTGGTTGTGTCTCTGTCTCTGTCTCTGCCTCCGTCCATGTCTCTGTCTCATCCTGTCTCTGTCTCTATCTCTGCTTCTCCACCTCAGTATACATTCTTTTGTATTCTGTTCATGTGACGTTGTATTACAACTTACAAGTCCATGATACATTGGTGCATATGTGCATTCATACGCATATTGATACACATGCCTACATGATACATGCGTAAGTACATTATACTACATGTGAACGTACACAATGCACACATACGCCCATACACCCATATACATATGCATATACATATACATATACACCCATCCATTAGTTTAGGACATTGTAGAGTATGACTCAGTATGTCTACATTCTGAGAATTGGCGCAGAGAGAATCGATCAATTCAAATTCCATCCAAATGTAAAAAAACTAAACATTTCCTAGAGGAATTTATCCTCATGATGATTCATTTCTGTTTATCTTAATTGGTATTGATCAGCCAAAGGATTGCTCTTGAAAGTCTACAAAAGTGCAGTGTCTAAAGTCTAAACTAATGCTGGAGCAATCGTCTGGGAATCATAAACATAGGACGTGTAGTTTTCGCAATAATTACCAGGAACCCAAAAGACCAAATCGTAGATCCTTTAGTAAACTACTTGAATAAACGCATGTGGACATTGCTTCAACTGCGTTTTCATAGACATTTTCGTCTGCAATTGTACCAATAAGAAAGTGAATACGATGGCCCACCAAAAGGATGCAACGGGTCATCTCTATACCTGTTCCATCTGCAGGCACGACTAAAATATCCATTGGCAATTGTTTCATTAGCAGAGATCAACTGTTTCTGGATCTTTGCGGAGCATGGAAAGGCAAAGTGCCTCGTAATATTTATCAGACCTCCTGTAATATTAATACGATCAGTAAATTGCCATCAAGTGCAGTTGAAGAGGGTACGTAGTCCTCATTAACAGCCAGTGCACAATCAGATGCTTGTGAAACTAATAATCTGAAGTCGTATATCTACTTTCCTAAGGGAACCCTCTTATCGAAAGCACTCGGTCTGAGATCGCAATCTGTTATTCGAAGAGCACCAGCAGCTGTGTACGTAAACTCAATTAAGGAGAGCTAATAATAGCACAGATGGGATCAGATGCGATTCTGCTGGTCCAGAGCAATAGACTATAGGACGTGACGATAGATACTATGTATGATATAGGTCTACGAAAGAATAGAAACTATATATATATATATATATATAATTAATAATAGATTAAAATCGCTTAGATCAGATGAGTATTTGGAAGAGAGGGGATGAAATAAGTCGGTTTTAGTTGGATACGAGGGTGCAGAAGAAACGCATTGTCAGCGCGCAACAACTCACATTGTAGGGCTGTATACATTATTACATAGGTCTATTAAAGTAGATTTTTTCGCCCCGCCAAACAATGATCTCTTCAAAGACGCTCGACGAGAAGAATTGCATGCATCCATGTCTATCTATCCATCTATCTATCCATCTATATATCCATCTATGGAATTTATGTAGCGCCCCTTCACATAGCTATTCTGAGGCGCTCCCGAGGCAGGTCCTGCCTGTCTTGAGTAGCCTATTAAATGAGTTAGAGAGATCCAACGGGAGAAAAGGTGGGTCAGAGAGGGAGCCATTTCCAACAGAGAAATCCCTATTTTGCCTGGTGGCAGTGCGAACATGTGGAACCACTAAGTACCCTCTTGAGTCTGAGCGGAGAGATCGGCGACCAGAGCTGGTCGAAGTATGTGCGTGTGTTGTATATATAGCATGATATAGGTTTATGCAAGCTTGGTACTTATTGGTACTTATTGCATTTATGCATTCATGTGTTCATGCATTGCATATCCTATATAAAATGCGATATGCATGATTGCTTGCGTATGGGTGTATAGAACGATGTAGGCTAAGCCTACTGTATTCGTGTCCACGTATCAGTCCTACCACTCTCCAGTTTCTGTAATCCCAAGACCTTGCCACACAGATTCCCAAGATTGGTCAAGAGTGTACTAAGCAATACCAAGAAACTGATCAGGAAAAAGCTGGGATGAAATACTGTGCTGGTACAATTATTATCATTCAAATAAATGCTGAACTGAGAACTGGCAAAGAAGACACCAGAGCATGACACTGAATTAACCAATTACAATGTTTTACATGTTACAATAAACTTGATGATAATAGTCTTTCTGAGTGAGCCACTGGGCAAGTCCTTTTTAATCTAATTTGCTGCCACTGTTGAAAAGTTCGATTTAAACTAGTACTTAGACCTTAGAAAACAATCTCCAGAATTCCATGCAAAATCCAAAAGTCAATTCCCGAATGCAATTAGGACCTTGGAAAACTCCCAAGGAGTGGTAGCACTGATGTTTAATTATTACAATAATTCATGTGCGCCTCTTCAAAGCACCAAAGCATCTGACAGATCCAAAGAATCGGAATTGCGTGCATGGTACGAGCTGATAGCGATCGATGCATGCATAATTGTCAGATCGAAGGACCCACGGATCCCCATTGGTCTCAGAGCAGATAGCGACGTAGAGCAAGTCGTCTGTGTGGAACCAACCGAAGCATGCAACCAAGCGTACAATGCGGCGCTCAACATGATACCGTATCTAATTGCGTTACCAGGTAATGTAAACATTTGGCCAAGTGCAGCTGAGTGGACGGACATCGATCGTAGGGACTGCAGGGACTGTAGACACTGTGATCGACGCACAGTTGAATAAGCACTGCGTGTCAAGCAACGCTTGACATTCGTTGCCACTCCTGAGGCATTGTGGAGGAAAATTAGAATCTTTGAGTCATGTGAGAATAGAAATTCCGATATTCGATCTCGTTTCTAGTGTTTTCGATGTTCACACGCAGTTGTCATCGATTGCGACAGCGTTGTGATGCAGCCTAAACCAGTATAAGACCACAATCGCTATAAGATGGTTCAATGGTTCAATGACTCAACTTTACTGCCAATAGCAACACCGACGGTCTTACGTGACATCATCGACTTATACGTCACCAATAGCAACGCGTAAATCTTTTGCGTAACCTACGTTACGGTTAAAACTGCATGCTTCAGGAACTGCAAATTGTTTAGATCAAATAACGTTAGTCGCAATCAATTGCGTCTTGCACCAGAAATTTCTTTACATGCCTTACAGATGTGGGCATACATTGGCTCCTATGACCTATGGAGAACGCGTCTTACAAGTGCTAAGCGTATACATGCCTATATGGGTATGTCTTTGATATGGTGCTGCTTGCATATAGGGTTTGAGGCAATTATGGTAAATATGGCATACATGGGCCCATAATATACTCCATTGTGGATCTGTATTGGTGACCATCTTAGTCTAAGGCAAATTGCGAAATTGGTTGTCGAACATTCAAATTTTCAATTGTATCTGAGAGACGCCCATGCCCATAAACCGATTGTTTGACACCATCTATGAATTGTATTTGCTATTTTAGTTTACACGGTGGTTCAATGAAAAGTAAGCCAAACTTTGACTACCGATTTTTATCATAACAGTCCAGATTTAAATCTTGTCAAACTACAAAGTGTGGAGCGTAATGAAAAGCGGGTCTACCAGAAAGCAATCCATGGTGTAAACGATCGGAAGCAACGCTTGTTGGGAGTGTGCTTACTGTAGGATGGGATGGATCAGACGATAATCGACGATCCTGTTTCCCAATTGCGTCAGCAGAAGGAGGACATTTTGAACATCTTCTTTAATTAAATAATCAGATCATGCTACTGAGAGTTTCTTCACAATAATATTAAAAACTGTTTTCATTCTAGAAGTACTGTGTTACAAAACCTAAGAGAAAATTGTCAGGCATTACAGATATAATTATGAAATGAACAGTTTGGCTTACTTTTCATTGAACTACCGAGTATATTAGTTTGACTCATATATATATATATATAATTTTAATTTTAACATAGACAACGATTTTGCTCTGTGACAATCGTTGACTGAAGCCTGAGGTTTGTATTAATAGAGTACCCTTATGAAAGTTCTTCAACTTTATAATGACATCAGTATGTGATCAACCACATAATTACGAGCTGCTCGTTATCAAACTTGTCACGCGCGTGCCAATACTACGCTACGCTAAACGAAGCTACGAGTGAGCAACATTGACTTAATCTTCATTGAGTTTCAAAAAACAAGAAAACAATATATTGGTCTGTGTTGATCCCCTTAGTATTTTATCAAATATACCTGAGCAGGTAAACAAAGAAATCCGATCCTGCAAATTAAGTATGATGTAGCATTATTATTCAAGAAAATTTGTAATACATGTACTGTAATCATGTATTTAACACGCCTTAAAATAAGCCCATAATTACTTGACACACAACCCACACATACATACACACACACCTACACACAACACAACACACACACACAAATATACATATATATTATGTATTTGGTGCAGCGGAATATATACACTAAGTACACGCACAAAAGAGACGCATATGTGGGCGTATGACGACGATTAACACTGAGAGATACGTGCGCAGCAGGTGGTTCTTATGTTTTCATGAGACTCTCGGATGCCGCAGGCATTGCGCTCCAATGCTAAGTGAACTGATTGCTCGGTCTGTCCATCAAACCTTAAGGCTTAAACCAAGCACAGTTTGCACAGGGATGAATTGCTGTTTGTTAGCCCGCACTTCAACCGCAAGAGATCCTGCTGGTGGATGGTTAGAATAGCTGCACTATCAACACCTCCTTTTACTGATATATAAACTGTGGAACATGACCTAGGATACTTGACACATAGCAAGCAGTCCACTGTCCAGACTCCGCTGAAAAGCGAAGACTGCGATAAGGCATTGATCAAATGGAAAGCGCGATAGACTGATGGCGCCGCGATGTAAGTCATTACGCTGTAGACGGTTTATGTTCTATCAACAGATGTAACAGACACTTCACTGTTGGTCATGATATTAATCGGTGTTTACTCTCCTACCAGTCAACTGCCGCTGGAGTCCATTGGACGGAAGAAGGTCTTCTGGACGTCGGTCAAAGTGCTTCAGTATTTTGATATCAATCGAACTGTCCATGATGTTTACTTGACATTAGTCTGGCGTTCGGATTGTCTGTTCCGTTGATTGGTAATTAATTAGGAATACTGCTCAGTGCCTTGGTAAGAAATGACGGCATATAACCAGGCAGTTTGTCGCTTAATATATGCAAAATTATGACCTTCTGTGCATATGGATCATAAACATGTAAATATGATCGTCGCCACGGGAGGGCGAGGAGCGACTGCCCCGCCCTGCTCAGGAGTCAGTAAGTGAGAGTAGGTCCTGAGATTTGTGATAATCAGACGAGTATTTTGGAGTATCTCTAGACTGCTTCACGTTTTCTTCCTATTTTATGGTCGGGCAACTTTCTTCTACAGCTGTAGCACGCGATCCGTTTATGTTGTTTTTATATGCGAGTAAAGCACACCGTAAAATAGCGTTTTGTTTTCCTGGTATTCGAAGTCGAGCGCAGTCGGTCAGAAAACTCAGAACCCGGTTGGAAGAGTGCGTCCATCGAGGAGTGGTCGAGAGGGAATTCGGCAGTTAACAACGTCTCGTCATGCGTGTGCACTCAACGCTGCTCCTGTCTCCTCCTCCTTCGCTGCCACCTGCTTCAGTTCTTGCGAGCCATTGTTATTATTCCGCTAGAGTGCTGAGCTGAGTTATAGCACTCTTCGTCCGAATTAATAACCGAGGATCCGCGAAGGGTTGAGGATGGTCGAGGAGCAGGAATGGGGCAGTGGGGTAGGAGCGTGTCTGGACAATGGTGCAGTGGGACAGGAACGTGCATGGGCAGTGGGGCAGAAGCGTGCATGGGCAGTGGGGCAGGAGCGTGCATGGGCAGTGGGGCAGGAGCGTGCATGGGCAGTGGGGCAGAAGCGTGCATGGGCAGTGGGGCAGGAGCGTGCATGGGCAGTGGGGCAGGAGCGTGCATGGGCAGTGAAGCAGGAGCGTGCATGGGCAGTGGGGCAGGAGCGTGCATGGGCAGTGGGGCAGGAGTGTGCATGGGCAGTGGGGCAGGAGCGTGCATGGGCAGTGGGACAGAAGCGTGCATGGGCAGTGGGGCAGGAGCGTGCATGGGCAGTGGGGCAGGAGCGTGCATGGGCAGTTGGCAAATCACCAGCGATACTGCTCGACAAGATGCTTGTAAATATGTCTGTCTGGTCGGCTGATGATACAATGCTATTGGTAAATATATATAGCACTGAGGATAGAGAGAGAAACACGAAGTAAGAGAGGGTGACGAGGAGTAGGATGAAACGAATGACAGAGGAAGTTGTAGGAAAAGAAAGATTGACGACTATCAGAATAGGAAGCAGATTCAAGTACAGTAGTGGTGGGAAGTAGTAATAGTAATTGAAGCAGCATCAACAAAAACGTCAACAACAACAGCAGCAGCAGCGAAACAGGATAAGATATTGAAAAGCCATAGCAAAGAAAGGCAAATGAGAAGGAGGAGGAGGAGGAGGAGGAGGAGTAGCGTGAGAAGGAGGAGGAGGAGAAGGAAGAGGAGGAGGAGAAGGAGGAGGAGAAGGAGGAGGAGGAGAAGGAAGAGGAGGAGGAGAAGGAGGAGGAGAAGGAGGAGGAGAAGAAGGAGAAGAAGGAGAAGAAGGAGAAGAAGGAGAAGAAGGAGAAGAAGGAGGAGGAGTTTGGTAATTTGCTTAATTAGCTTAGCTCATCATTCCTTGTTTAGCGTTCCCTATTATATATATATATATATATATATATATATATTTGTGGGTCCCTGCTCCCGTGGTCTTCCTAGCGATCGGTGTTGACCCCTTCGGTATACTATTTAGTATTTACGCATCAGAACTCAGTTCAATCTGACTGATGTGCTGGGTCAGTTGTAGCTTGTGTGCAGATGACGTCCAGATCTCCTGCTGTCTGGCATCTAACGCCGTTGCCGCCGTGGGAGCAATGAGCCACGGGCGCCCAAGTGACCTGGATGTCGACAAATCAACCAATCAAAACCAAATTTTTGTGGATGGTCACTCGTCAGTAGCTGGCTAGGTAACCGCTCTTGTTGCTGGCTCTCCATTTCCTCTTTTCTTCAGCTGTCCGGTACCTTGGAGTTACTCTCAGCGAAGGGCTTACCTTCGCTCAACAAATTCACCGACTCCGAGGCGACCGTTGCTATCAACTGTGCCAGCTTCACACTACTACTCGCTCACTTACTCCAGCGATACTGCCACCACTCCTCAATCACAGACCGACTTGAATGTTGGTGCTCATTCTGGGTTGGTCTTCCAACTGGGAGTTTGGTGTCTAGACTGGGGTCTTACACTCTCGTAGGTTAGAAGGTGATGGCATAGGAACGTGAGATCAGCGGAGGACTGAAGCAGAGTAGTAGGAGAAAGTAGAAAAACAAAAAGAAATTAATTAATTATATTCAGACGGTGTTACAGGCGTAACAGATGAGCGAAAATCGAGAAAAGTGGTTGAAGATCAGTTAAAATGACAAGGTGATGATTATGGAATGTAATGTAATGGAATAGACGTAGGAACTGAGAAGTGTGTTCTGGGTAGGTTATTTAATTAGGAAACTGTGCAGAGTAGAGGCAAGAAATGATATCTGTAAGAGGAGGGTTAGAGTAAGAATTCCGAGGGAATGGGTAATGAGGCGGAGAAAAGAGGAGAAACGCAGAGATGCGAAGATCTGAAAGAAAGTTAGTGAAGATTTAGGAAACAATCAGGAAAAGTGGAGGCATGGAACACTAACAGAAACAGACAAAGTGATGGAGAGGATGGTGAGAGGAGACTTTGTGCAGAGCAGGTGTGATTTAGGAGAGTTGGAGAAGATAACGGCGGTGGAATACGGAAAAGAAAAACAGAGCTAATGAAGAGAAAGAGAGCTATTGAGAAGTATGAAAAGAAAGAGAAAGAGAGCTATTGAGAAGTATGAAAAGAAAGAGAAAGAGAGCTATTGAGAAGTATGAAAAGAAAGAGAAAGAGAGCTATTGAGAAGTATGAAAAGAAAGAGAAAGAGAGCTATTGAGAAGTATGAAAAGAAAGAGAAAGAGAGCTAATGAGAAGTATGAAGAGGGGAGGAGGCCGGTTCCTTCCTTTGAAATAGGGACGTTGATTCAACTGGTATAAATCAACACCAACTGGAGCAAGACGCGAATCAGTCGATGGCTGCGGCAGCAGAGGCCACTTGTATTGATAAGGCTGCTGATGGATACAGACCAGCACCAACTCCATCATCACACATTCTGGCCCAAGCACATATGCAGCAGCAACAGCAGCACCAGCAGCAGCAGCAGATGGACCCTATGGATGGAGGAGCGGTCAGCTACAGACCCACCCACCGATGCAGGCGTTAAGCCGACAGGCTCGAGAAGGTCTTCGCAAGACTCATAAGATTATATAAACGCCAGGGTCACAAGGACGCAGAAAACGTGACAAGGAAACACGTGCGTGTATAAAAAGTAGACCGATTGTCAGAGATACGACATCGAATGATTGATGAAATTATGTGCAACGTCAATTCTGTTGGAGAAACAAATCACCTGCAACTGGTTGCCGCCGCCGTCTGAGTAGTTGGCACCACCAAACCCCATCATCACATCACCCCGCCATCTCCATCACCACCATCACCGCCATCATCGCCATCACCACCATCACCACTATTATCACAACTACTGGTGCTGCTACTGGTGCACCAGGACAACGATGAATGATCGTCATCTGCATTTGGATCCCATCTCTCGCTTTCATCGAGCTCACTACTGCCACCATCTGCAGCATCAGCAGCCAGGCAGCAGCGCCTGCAGCTGCGGCTGCAATGTAGGCGCCGCATCAGTCTGACAAACCATCCGATTTCATTCGATGCCGCCAGTCTCTCGATGGACTCAGTAGTTCTTACTCTGATCAATGTTTAAAAGGGAGAAGACTCGTGTGTCAGCTGCAGTCTGTTTACACGAAGCGCAAGTTAGAGAATCAGAAAATTAAGTTAACCCAAAGAACACGATTAAGAGTAACATGTAAGGACATTACACAGCATTGCACAGTGTTTGACAGAAACACTATTAAGAATGCACGCTGCAATGGTTATAGGACACATCGCAACCATCAGTGTGATCAATTAAGTGTCATTATCAGGTTCCTATGAATTGGTTATATTCCTCGGATTATCCAGTTTGATATCACAAGACGTCTTTTATGCCGGGTGTCCTTTAGTTCAAGAGTCCAGAAATACGGTGAGTAATTTAAATGTTCATCTTTTATTCAGTATTCAGATTAAATGGGTAAACTGCGCTAATTTTAATTTGCTGAAATGGTAGATGAAGACGCCGCTTCTGATGTCTGGTGACACCTGAGTGTTTAACATCTCAGACTTTTCGTGGAATTTCAGAGGAGACAGTTGGCCAGACACACAAAGCGACAAGTAGACAGACAAAGCCTTGAAAAGACAAAGAATTGCACAACCATATGAACCCCTGCGTTTCTGAGTCGGTAGTTGATGCGTTCTGCTACTTGTGGAGATTTGAAGGCGCTGCTCTTCATTCTCCCGATCATTCATTCATTTCAAGAATGTGTAGATCGCAAAGAAGATTAGACATGCATTGTGCCTAGACTGTAGGTGCATCTTGAACGAAAGTCCATTCCAAGGGAAGGAACCAAAATCAAACCTATTTGAGTTGCTATACCACGGGGAGACCAGCAGATGTTGTCCACTAGCAAATGAACTAGGGGATTGATGATGGCCTGCTGTATTTCATACCGGACGACAGAGCTCATAGGTATGTTAGGGTGAAACCAAGATGGCTTCGCCTGACAAGACCAGTTATCCTATAGGAGATACACTGCGTGGCTGGAAGCCAGTGTCGCGCATAATTTATAGGTTGAAACAGAGGCGTATTTCGGGACTTGCGAAATAAGACGAGCAGCAGAGGGGAGGACCTCGTCTAGAATGGTGACCTGAGCAAGGGGCAAACCCACAATGATCTTGCTATAGAAGAACCAAAGACAGCGCAACATGAGTGCTTTGACAAGGGTGAACGAAGCCACTCTAAAGGCTTGTCTGTCAGTCCAAAGGAAATTGAGTGGCGCTTGAGACGTATTGTGCAGAGCTAACATCAAAGAGGTTCAAAAGAAAGATGTGTCGAGCAACATGGTTTGGTCTCCGTAGAGTGATTCCTTCGAAACTCAGATTACGAGAATTGAGCAAACCATTAATATCCGAATAAACAATGAAAATGATTTGCCTCAACACATTCAAGCCTCTACACTTCAATAAACTCTCATTGTGCAATATTATACCGTTCTCTTGGTAATGACCGTACTGCATTTCTACGCTGTTGTGTTTGTCTCTGAGCAACACAAGCTTTCTTAGAACTGGCTTAAAACTCACTTTGTTAACTCTTAAGGCAGGAGTCGACTTAAAGTTACTGTTAACAAATGCGACTCGTCGTAAAAGTGTTACAAATGACCAGATAAATTCATTTGTGCATGCAGTGTTACTCTGAGGTACTTAAAAGGGATTAAAGATAGTTGGAAAGCAGGAATGACGTCGCATGTATAAATATATATATATATATGTATGTGTGTATGTATATATATATAGTCTATGTATAGCGCGTGTGTGTTTGTGGATGTCTGCCAATGCGTACATGTGCAAAGAGAAGCAGGCTGCGTAGTAACCGCATCATCAAATTTCATGAGTCAGATTTGAAACTCTTCATCGTCCGTGGTAAGCAGATGTTTCCTTTGCCTCAGCAGCATCAGCTGCAGCACCTGTCCAGTTTGTTTGTTATGACCAATCTGTCGACAGCTGAAGCGATGTCTTCGCAGTCTTTACCACCACCTCCACCACCACCAACATAATCGTCGTCGTCGTCATCATCATCTTAATCATCTGCCGGTGTAATGCATCGATCAGAGTCCGGACGAATTTCATTGCTTCAAAGTTGATGTCTATTGCATTGAACGTAGGAGATGAGATCTTGTTAGCACCAGTTGTTTAGACAACTGCAGCTGCTCTCCACCTTGGCAAACGACTCAGTGTTTGGCATCTTTGGTTTGTCAGCAAACATCGACTCAGTGTTTGGCATCTTTGGTTTGTCAGCAAACATCGACTCAGTGTTTGGCATCTTTGGTTTGTCAGTAAAGACTAGAGTTTGGAATCTTTGGCTTGTCAGCAAACCTCTGCTCAGTGTTTGGCATCTTTGGTTTGTCAGTAAAGACCAGAGTTTGGAATCTTTGGCTTGTCAGCAAACCTCTGCTCAGTGTTTGGCATCTTTGGTTTGTCAGTAAAGACCAGAGTTTGGAATCTTTGGCTTGTCAGCAAACCTTTGCTCAGTGTTTGGCATCTTTGGTTTGTCAGTAAAGGCCAGAGTTTGGAATCTTTGGCTTGTCAGCAAACCTCTGCTCAGTGTTTGGCATCTTTGGTTTGTCAGGAAAGACCAGAGTTTGGAATCTTTGGCTTGTCAGCAAACCTCTGCTCAGTGTTTGGCATCTTTGGTTTGTCAGTAAAGACCAGAGTTTGGAATCTTTGGCTTGTCAGCAAACCTCTGCTCAGTGTTGTTATCTCTAGATCGTCATTGATGTCGACCTACGATGGCCGTCCTATTAGCCTCTATATATGGTTTTCTCTAAGTTACACATCTATTTTAGATATAGTACAGAGCTGAACTCAGAATAAACTGGGTTGCTCAATGGTCACGTTGCCATCTATATACTCTCAATTCAGTTTGAAGGGCATAGCATTTTGTATGTAGGCCTATCGATGTGTGCATGTGCTCACACGCATGATTACGTGCATGTAAGCAGTTGCAGTAGTATGCATGTATGTGTAAGTATGTGTGTGTATGTATGTATTAAAGGTCCAGGTTATGTATGTATGCATTATTTAAGCTTGTTTGAAATGCATGGATGAATGGATTGATGTAAAATTATAGGGCGCAATGAGAAATGAATTTGTTAAAAGAATGTTGCAAGTAGTTGCCATTTATACGTCTTAGTTAGTATTAAAATTTTAAATCATTTTTCAGCCGTATAATTGTCCTTAGGATGCTAAATGTTCGTGATTTGATGGCACCGAAGTATTGCATTTAACGTAGCTTCATTTTGCAAATATCGCAACGGGTGTAGCGTGGTGAGAAGGTCGTGGATGGTAATGCTGACTCAGTAGACGATTATTATTCCATATTAATTATAGATTCCAGCAGATCAAACGCATGTAATCCACCTAAGATAATGCTGTTCAACTTGGTAGTTATCAAATTTATGATGTTTCTTAATTATAGGACTTTATAGGCAAGAGACTATGTCGTAGTCTGCTAGAAGCATTATGACGATTACAGGTTGAAGCTGTGCGGGGAGTAATGTTTAGAAAAATTTACTTGTCGTCAGATTCGTTCTATCCTGTGATCGTCACAGTTCTTCTGACAGAGTAGCTGCTTTAATAGTTTTTGCGATGCTGCCAAATCGCAATCGCCGCTCAAGAGTTTGACTTTCCAAGATAACCACAGTAAACCACTCCACACAAAGGCAATGGCGTGAGGTCTTAAAGTAGTGACTGAAACTTCAACTGTAGTATCTATCAAAGCTAGGAACAAGATTGAATTTCAGGCGAATTATGCCGATTTTTAACACTAAGAAAGAATATTGCACAGCCTGCCTACTTATTTAGTTATTTTGCATCAATGATATAGGCCTACATGTAAACGGAACCGCAACTGTAAGCCTAGTTTAGACTCAACTCACTTTTTCATCAGTGGTGCAATGGACATGATGATGGAATCATACACCTAACATGTTTAACCAATGTACATGAGCCTATCATATATGTTCTACCAGTATTGCAATTTACTTCTCACCAGATACATGCTACAGAAGATTGTTTTTCTTAACATTACTTCCTGCAAATAATGAACATTAGAAAGATCTAAAACGGTTCTTTCGGTAGATTTAGTATTAGCTCTGTGGCTGCTTTCAGATAATCAGCTGAACTCATAGATAGACCACCGACTCATTTAGCCTCATTTACGAATGCTATTTTACTGACCTGCTGACTGACCTACTGACTGACATTGTTGAAGTCCGCCATAATCAGGTCGTTTGGGCGGTTCCAGTTCCAGGCCAGAATCAGAGAGCGTCAAGTGAGGGAGATAACATGGTGCCACTGTGAAAATCGTTGGCGGTGGGGTCGTAGGATGGCGCTGGAGTTAAACGAGAATGGGAAATCTTCATGAGTTCGGTTTTCAGTTGTGAGTGGAAAACTGGCCAGGAGATGGTAAGTGGATGAGAAGTGAGATTGATAGACGAGATTGGAGGATGAGCAAACTGGTAGGGACATTTTGGGAGTTCGTTACAAAGAGATGCATGGTGCGGCATAGATTAATAATCTTAAAGCCTTTCAATAGTTAAGGCCTATCATTTCCAATAATGTTTTGTACCTACATGCATGAGTCATATAGTCGCATCTATTATTATATCTATATCTATGTTACATACATATATATTGCATATATATATGTATATTACTTATATTTGATAAACTAAATGTATATCTCAATATTTACCTACATGAGAAGTCACGTAATAGCGTTTGTAGTGGAGTTAAGTCAAGTTAAGGAAAATAAAGATTCTTGCCGTGTGTGTTGATTAGCTGTGAAAATGCTATATATATATATATATATGACTATCATCTACGTAAACGTACCTTTGAATTGTAACAACGACTGTTGGTAGCATCAGCTGCCATCGCGTAACTCATTTGGTAACTATATGGAGCCCAATGCAGCGGGGCCTACATGTAGGCTACATCTCCTCAGGTCAAAATTTTTATTTAATTGTGCGGTCATTTACCAGAGCATTGATTTGAACTTATTTAATTCACATATATGATGATATATGTATAATTTACAGATAATATATAATTTGCATATATTTAAAAAAGAAGCTTATATATTATTATATATCATTCAATCGTCATAGGTATTTTCACGAAATTCCTATTAGGATCTAAAACAATTGTCGTAGAGCCGCTGGGTAGTTCGCTGGGAATTCGGATTCTGGTCATTACGTTAATTGAAGACCATGGCTAAACACTAATCGACCATGACGCGATAGGCGCTGACTACATTTAGACGACGTTTACTATTCGCTGTATTGGAAGACAAACGGACGCATATCAATAGCTCTGCTATTTTCCTGAAGAGTTTGGCAAAGGCACTTCCTAGATCGTCCATAATTCGTTGCTTCTTCTTCCGCATTTATAGTTAATTAACCTTTGCTGCTCTTTAGCTGCTCTTCCTTCGAGGACCCAACACCAACAACAGCAGCTGTGTCTAAGTCTGGGGCAGTAACACTGGGTTGGCATATATTACGACTTGAGCGATGACAATTTCCGACTTCGACTGCCTCTGCAATGCCTACAGCAGCAGCAACGCCTGCTGATGCTGCTGTTGGCGCAACAACTGCAGCCTAAGCAGGTTGATAAATACTGCAGACGCATCGTCCATCATCGTATACTTGTTTAACTCATAAAACAGAAATAAACCAGGTCTAGATTTGCATCTGTTTGCTGACATTTCCAAACTCAGATGTGATGTTCTCCTTGTGCCATAGACAGCTGAAAATGTGTTGCATCCTGATGATCCTTCTCATGCCGTAAATCATGATTCATGCAAACTTGCAAAGCAATGTTTGATGGGAGTTCTAGGATGAGTTGTTCACGATATATATATAGATAACGAGCGTTGAACGGCTAAAGGAAGATCCGCAGAGATAAAAGTACGACTGTGTTGCTATGCCTCTGAGACTAATTTTACAGTATACTATATATATATATATATATATATATATATATATATATATATATATATATATATAGACTAGAGGAAAGTATGCAGCCATATATCTAACAGAAACAAGCACCAGATGACTATAATTATAGTTTTACTTTAATCCGATGAGGTCATAGTAGAACCACAGAGCGGAACGAAGGAGTGCGGAAACGTAGGTTCCGATCACAAATAACAGAATAATCGATCAATCCGGTCAGTTGATGGCATCCCATTGGATATGGTCAATCTTGTATATGAAAAGGTAGGGATATGAGATGGTGGGCATAAGGATGTGGGCATGTGAGGTAGGCATACAGTATAGGAAGTGCTGTGGGCGTATGAGATAGAGGCATATGAGGTGGGTAACTTGACAAATGATGTGGGCATTAGAAGGTATCCCATCATATCAGGTACATCGATCCAATACCGACCGACCAACTTCTGCCACCAAAAAGATCGATTGACTTTGGCGCCGATTTATTGTCGTGCGCGTGCATTGAGTGAATTAACTGTGAATTGATCATAATTAGAGCTTATTGATGCTCACTGCATGTCTGCGCATAATATGCACAGTCGCATTGAATGGTTTGTGTGTGTACGTGTCTGCGTGCGTGTCTGTGTCTGTATGTGTGCGTGTGGGTGTATTGTGTTAAGCATCCTAGAAGTGGCTTGTAAACTACTGGTGATACCATAAAAATCGGTGTTATTATATTAAATTACATTAAACTATGCAGTGCATCACGTTACATTGCATTGCATTACATTACGCAATTATTACACAACGCTCTAGGTCTACTTATGATCTAACTTAGCAGTCTGCTGCAGGTAAGCAGAACGTCAATGAGTGATGTATACCATATCAGTGGTAACGCACAATCAGAATGTAGGCCTGCAAAGAAGTTTTATCTATAGACGACGCTTTTTGAATAGACTTACACCTACAGTGACCTAGTTAGTGATCATTGGCACACGGACTATATCGGCTTCAGTTCTTTAGCAATCACAAATTGAACTTAAATGCAGGCTAATATAAAGAGAAGATATAAGATTTCAAGGTTTGTAACATGGAATACTAGTTCATCGTGGAATCTACTGCTAGAAATTCCCGCAAAGGGATCCACAGTTCCACACCACAACAAGGTAGATTTTCGCTGTTCAAGAACACGTTATGCGCTTTTAAAACTATGCCAGAAGTTGGTCCAGAACACGGCTACGGTTAATTAATCGAAAACGTTGTCTGGGACCCAGGGAGAGTATAATACTACTCTTGAAACGAATTTACGCTCAGGATACCGAACATCGTAATCCAAAGTTTTTTCGTTAAAAACAATTGTCACCTCACTAGAAGCGGAATTGAAGAGCCGAATTCTAAGGCACAAATAGATGAAACCAGTGGAAGGTTTGAGATAGTAATGAACAGAAGGAAAACTAGAATAATGGTTATTGAATTGACCAAAGAGAAACAAATAGCCAGCAGCATCTAAAAACAAAGAAGAGTTTATTGTGTGAGTAGAAAACTAGTTTATTGATAGGAGGACTCGTAGCCGCAAATGACAGCAGCGTGAAAGACATCCACAGAAGAAAAGAATGAACCTGATCAGCATTTGTAGTATTGAACAGCAGACAGAGATAAAGAGAAATTAGAGTGAAAATCAAGACTATTTATTACAGATGATGAAACATTTTCCTATGCAGTTCGCCTTAGTTGTTAAAAAGAAAAAACTTATTGGAAAAGCGGGAGAGAACGTCGTTTTTCAAGGGAATAAGAGGCCTAAACTGGGGCAAACGAAGAAACTTAGGCAATTTCACTTCTTTTTCTAGGCTAATTCTTGAAGTGCTAGACGCTGGCACTCATCATGTGCAGAGCTCGCACAGATCATCTGCCCTCTTACTTGTCCCTTGTGGTCACACTTTGCAGCTCTGTTAAAGACCGCTCCTCTCTTAGATCAGGATCCGATGGAAGTACATGCATATACTGCTCCTAGTACACGTCTTGTCTTCGGCCGGTGGTCATTCACTGCTGCCGGTTCATCCATCTGGAACGCTCTACCTTTTCATGTTCACAACTCTCTCAGCGAGTCTGTCTTTCGCTCTAAACTGAAAACCTACCTCCTCCAGTCTGTCTATGGAAAACGCTCGAATGTTATCTCCTTGTCTTTAGTTTAGCTCTTTCATGCACCGACACGAAATGGAAATCTTGGCGACAGAGGAAAAATAGGAAAAGGCCCCACCCACGCCTTAGATGAACAGTATATACCTACAGGTCCAAACTTAATAACAGCACAAGACACACACAAACATGCACACACACACCTACGGGATCACCCACGCAAACCACCTCCTACACACTCACACGCGCGCATGCCCACACACGCACACACCTTCCCACACGTATATATATATATGCGGCTGCTATTTGAGCTTTGTATGTATTTGTGTTCGTTTATGTAATACATTTATGTATGTATGTATGTATGTATGTAATACATATGTATAGAAATGTACGTATATGCAGGCTGTCAAGGATAATGGAAAAAAGCCTAAAAAGGATAGAAACTCTGAAGAAAGATGGAAGGACGGAGAGCGAGAGGCAGCAGAGATGGAACGGGTGACAAGTATTTATGAGAAGCGATACATTGAGAGTTCAGTCAACAATGGCTTATTGCGATCAGAGGAGGTCGTTGGGAAGATGACATGTGGCAGTTTATCATCGCAAGGACCCACAGCAGCCGAGCTCGATGATGCTGTTGCTGTTGTTGTTGCTGCTGCTGATGCTGCTGCTGCTGTCGGAACGAGATGCTAACAAATCAATCACTAATGGCATGTAATAATTTGGCCACAGGCAATTCAGAGGCACAGTAAGAATATTGATATTGTGGCATCGTCGTTCTTATGCCACTACCATCAGTATCGTCACCATCATCATCATCATCATCATCACCAAGAGGCCTACTACAAGTGTCCATATCATCATTGCAATTAACACACCATCATACAATCTACGCTACTATCATTACCACCGTCATCACCACTGGAAATATTGTCATCATTGCCATATCAACTTCCTCAACATTATCAGCACAATAAGAGAACATTGTGTCTTCATCGTCACCACTGTCATCGTCATCATGACCATCATCACCATCAGTGTATTTATCACCACAATGCCGTTATCATCACGTTCGTAATCAACTTTAGCTTACTGTCAATCGCAGCCACCTTAGCAAAGAAATAGTTTCAACTTGGGCTTTTGGTGAAGGGAAGCTTTTTATGAAGCTTTGAACTCTGACCTGGTGAATTAGCATTTTTTTGGTACTTGTCCTATTTCTGAACACTCTCCATGTCTATCTATATCTATCTATCTATCTATCTATCTATCTATCTATCTATCTATCTATCTATCTATCTATCTATCTATCTATCTATCTATCTATCTATCTATCTATCTATCTATCTATCTATCTATCTATCTATCTATCTATATCTATCTATATCTATCTATATCTATCTATATATCTATATCTATCTATATCTATCTATATCTATCTATATCTATCTATATCTATCTATATCTAGCTATCTATATCTATATATCTATCTATATCTATCTATATCTATCTATCTATATCTATCTATCTATATCTATCTATCTATATCTATATCTATCTATCTATATCTATCTATATCTATCTATCTATATCTATATCTATCTATCTATATCTATCTATATCTATCTATCTATATCTATCTATCTATATCTATCTATCTATATCTATCTATATCTATCTATCTATCTATATCTATCTATCTATCTATCTCTATCTATCTATCTATCTATCTATCTATATCTATCTATATGTTCGTTTGTTATACATCTGACAAACTGCATCAGTTTACAATAGATCAGAAATAAAGAAAGATACTGAGAGTTAAATGAGAGTTACATGTAATGTTTACAATGATGTGCCTCTGATCAGTCGCTTGTGCCACTTAGTTCTCAACTGTCTACTTAACCTCTTCTAAATATTGCTAATCTAACATAGGCAGCAGCCTCTTTGTCTTGCGGACTGATTGTCTGGATATTGACCTGATTACGGATGATTTTGGAGCACCTTCGGTTGATGCCTTGGGCATTACACACAGGCGTAATCGAGTTTACGAGTTACAGTTACATGTACCATCATTATTATGGTAATTGCTGGTATTTCAATGCAGACAAGAAATGCACAAAGAAAATTTTAAACTCTGGACGACAACAAACATTCTTGTGGCTTCTATCGACATAAATTCACGCGGAATTTAATTTACATAATGATAATTATTACAATTAGTTTATAGATTTTTATTTATTATGTATTATTTACATAAGAACGACACATACCCTATACATGACCAATAAAATCATCAAGCGTGATTTAGTGATATGTGCAGTAAGACCAAGTCCGTATTCATTATTCATCTATTGTTATTTTCAGAATATAGGGCATTATAATATTATTTTGAAGAACCTGCAACGAGCGTTTTGCTATTGAAACTGTCAAACTGCTTTGACAAGGGAAGCTGAGTGGATTCTCGGTACGTGACGTTTTGGTGCAGCGCCGTTTTGGCACAGGGCGATTTGGCTCAGATCTCTGATACAATAATATTGTATATTATATATCTTATGTAAGTATATTATATGGCAATCAAAGACTTTAGTGTAGAAAATTATTCCCCATGGCAAATCAGATTAAGCCTCGGGAGCGTCGGTATAGTAAAAGAGGAATCGGTGAAAAGAATCATGCTTAAATGGACGCTGGATTGATGAAAATAGTAATGCATGAATGGAAGCTGGATTGATGAAAAATAATACGGTATAATTGGAGGCGGGATTGATGAAAAGATTGTAACTAGAAGAGTTCAATGACCAGTAGAATTCTCATATCCATCTATTTAAGCATGATTCTTTTCATTGTTCCAGTTCCCAGTTTAGCATAATAATTTTCATCGATCATGCCTTGTATTACATTATATAGGTATCTGCCCCAAAACGTCCTGCGCCAAAACGTCCTGCTCCGGTGGATTTTAGCTAGGCCCGTCCCAAGGATATTTTGGACCCTAAGCAGGTTTCATTTTGGGGTCCATCCCACTGGGAATTTGGAAGTGCTTGGGCGATAGACGAATGGTAGGCCTATGTAACGTTCACGTAGTATAACGGCGTAGAGAACAGACGCGTTTTCGATGCCCTCTAACCTTCCCAAAGGTTGACGCATCCCGTCATTCGCAAGGTTGCTTTGGGAAAACAAAGTGATTGGCACCCTGCACGGCCATCATGCAGTTAAACTCGATTCCTGCAATAACTTGTAATCATCCGTTCATATAACGACTTGCAAGTCATAAGTCATAAGTCATAAGTCATAAGTCATAAGTCATAAGTCATAAGTCATAAGTATGCCTCTCTCCAAGTTGTCTCTATGTCTGCCAAGTGCCAACAGTCTTATAATGTGGGAATATTTCGGTATATATGCATTGTATGTCCACGTGGATGTGCCTCTCTATTATTATTTGTCTTTCTCTGTCTCTTGACGAATGCCTCCATCCTTCTATCTCTCCGTCTCTATCATGAAATGCTGTGGTGACATGAGATGAGATGAGATGACATGGAATGTCATGAGATGACATGGGATGAGACGAGACCATTTAGATGAAGTAATTGTGTTGTTGTTGTTGTTGTTGATATTGCTTCTATTCGTTCTGTGCAGGTGGGTGGTCGGTCGGTCGTTTCTTTGATCATTCGTTCGATGACGTCATAGAATGTCGTCATCCGATGCGTTTGATGTGTCTGCCCGAGTGGCATCGACGACCAAGGACTCCATCTACGTCAAGTGGCACGTCGAGAACGCCTTACATCCGCCGAGCAGGGACCTCTTGCTTCGCATCCAGGGCTTCCAGGTCCGCTACCAGGCCGTGGGAAGCACGGTCGTCCAGTACAGCCACCGTCTCGAAGCGTCGGCCAGCGCCTACGACATCACTCAACTGCACGAGAATACCTACTACGACATCTGCGTTAAAGTCTTCGTCAAGCTCAACTCCACCATCCCATCTGGCGGTGGTGCAGGTGGTGGATCGGTGGGTCCCGCCAGCGCTCAAGACGTCTGCGTGAAGGGAACGACAGCCACTGACTCCCTGGCCGTTGCCCTTGGCAGCACATTCGGTGCCTTCTTGGCGCTTGGCTTCATCGTCTTTCTCGTGTTTCTCGCCAAGTGGCAGCACACGCGCAGGATGCGCAAGCAGAAGCTCGTCACTTCCGGTTACGACGAGAACGGCGTCGAACAGCTGAGAGGCTGCGACGACCCCAAGGAGACGTTCGTCGGGTCTGGCACTCGATTCCACGACGACCTGGCAATGAGCGAGCTGAGCGGTCAGTCGTCCGAAGTCTCCATTGCGCTCTATGCTGACCAGATGCAGGACAACGTGGACGGCAATGCTAGAGGAGGAGGCGGAGGAGAAGGAGGAGGGGTAGGAGGAGGAGGAGATGGGGGAAGAGGAGGAGAAGAAGGAGGAGGGTTAGGAGGAGATGGGGGAGGCAGTTTCCATTCGTCCAGCGGTCCCTCTAGCGGTCTGCCTCGGAATCAACAGGAAGCATCGGAATTAGTGCACCATTGGATTGCGGGGACGTCCAACTCTGCACCGGACTGCGAGGAAGGGGGCAACTGGCTGCTGAGACCGCCTCCGATTCCAGGTGTCATCCTACGACCTCAGACTGGAACTGCAGATGCTGAAACGGAAGAAAAGAAGCGCCAGAGGGCTAATACGCCCAGCTCCTCAGCAGGACTTCCGGCATCGTCATCAGAGTCCCAAAGCCACACCAGACTCACGGAGCACGGAGCACCTCGAGAGAAGCAACGACCACCTGCAAGAGGCAACGGAGAGGGCGAAGAGCACCGACCGACAAACGACGAACATTCTGGAGCACAGCAGCAGCAGCAGCAGCAACACCTGTTTGCCCATCGGGCGCTCAAACCAACATCAAGTAATCTCTGGTAGTAAGACAGCTGCTACATCTGCAGCCGCCAATCACACGTGACTGACTACAAGCTGGACTCCGAACGTCGTCTGCTATAAACACGCGGCCTCTGAATATCTGCTCCACGTCATGTAACACAACAACGTTTGCAGCCGATAGATGGCGTATTGACGGCACTGGCCGACCGACCGACCAACAAACTGTTGCAGAACAGTCAACATTTACCAATATTATATATTTAACATAAGTTATGCACGAGTGTGTTTATGTGTCTGAATTCTGCGTACATGTGTAGCTATATATTATATGTAAACATATAAATAATTTATATGCACACAAAGAACAACTCAGAATCGTTGAATGTGTACAGTATATATGGCATATATATGCATATATATACATATATATACATATATATACATATATATATACATATATATACATATATATACATATATATACATATATATACATATATATACATAAATATACATATATATACATATATATGTATATATATGGCATGCCATGAAGAATAAAGCCTATAAATCAGTCAAAACCGTTTTCTGAAACAACGTTTCAGTCTTTACAAAATGGACAAGACACTTAGAAAGATAAGCATTTGGCACTTACCAAGAAATTGTCGATCATTTTTTAATGATAATAATAATAATAATAATAATGATGATGATGATGATGATTATTATTATTATTATTATTATTATTATTATTATTATTATCCGTCAGCGCACTTGCACGTACAACAGTCCTTCTGCGCTTTTCCAAAAATACTGACAGGCTGACTGACAGCTCTTTAATTTAATATTATTATTATTGTTATTATTATAGTAATGATAATAATAATTACAATGATAGCGAGGCTTCTTTACTTTTCCAGCGTTTATCTATCTTTATTCAACGCTATAATCTTGTGGCCTTCCAGGGCACCTTTCACACACTCCCAGAAGACGAGGCCTGACCATTCGGACAACGGTTTTAACATAATATTAGTAATCACTAAGTCCTTGGGGGAATGAAGTACCTCAGGGCAAAATAATAATAATAATAATAATAATTATTAATAATAATAATAATACCGTGTGATCCAGACAGTTCCGATAGCTTCATCCCGCTTCAAGTTTCTAAAGAAGATGTCGCTAGGGCAATCTCCTCTTTCCCTGCGGGTTCGGCTGGTGGTCCAGATGGCATAACTCCACAACACTTAAAGGATCTGATGGCCTATGGAGCAGATGACAACATCGGGCAACATCTATCTGACCTTGTCAATCTGCTCCTAAAGGGAGGTCTATCCGAAGAGGTGAATGAGGTCATCTATGGGGCAAACCTTTTAGCCCTGAGCAAGAAGGACGGAGGCATAAGACCGATCGCCGTGGGCTACACATGGCGTCGTCTGGCGGCAAAGTGCGCTAATTCGCATGCTGTAACAAGGCTGTTTCAACTGCTCGCACCCATTCAGCTTGGGGTAGGCATTCCAGGAGGCGCTGAGGCAGCTGTCCATGCGACACGTCGTTGGATAACCACAATGCCTGAGGACAGCGTCCTAGTGAAGCTCGACTTCGCCAATGCCTTTAACACTCTGCGCAGAGATTGTCTTCTAGAGGCAGTTGCTAGAGAGATCCCAGAGCTCTACCACTTTGCTCACGCTGCCTATTCAAACCGTCCACTGTTGCGCTATGGTTCAAACACAATTCGATCCGAAGAAGGAACGCAGCAAGGCGATCCTTTGGGACCTCTGGAATTCTGTCTTGTGCTGCAACCGATTCTGATGAAGCTTCGTTCGGATCTGCGTATCGGATATGTGGATGACTTGACATTGGGAGGTAACAAGGAAACAGTGGCCGACGACGTTCAATTAATCGAGCAGGAATCAAAGAAAATGGGATTGCTATTGAACCGCAGCAAATGCGAAATCGCGTGTCACAACACCCAGATGCCGAACAATGACCCTGCGTTCCAAGAGTTCACGAGCATAGCCCTCGAGGACATGACCTTGTTGGGTGCACCTCTGATTTCAGATCCAGCTGTGAACATGGTCGTTAATTCAAAGGCCAATGACCTCGAGAGGGCAATCGGAAGATTGTCCTTGCTTTATACACATGACGCTCTGGTTCTGCTGAGAAACAGTCTAAGTGTACCGAAGCTCTTGTACAGTCTGCGCACAGCAGTCTGCGCTGATTGCCCGGGCTTGGCTCGGTTTGATCAACTGCTGAGAGTAGGACTGTCAACCATTTTAAATGTGGACCTTGACAATGACCGCTGGCTCCAGGCTTCTTTGCCGGTGAGAGATGGTGGTCTGGGAGTTCGTTGTGCATCTACGCTGGCACTTTCTGCCTTTCTGGCTTCTGCTGCTGGTACAAGCGAACTCCAGGCATGCATCCTACCAACAGAGTCTGCTGAGGAACCATATGAACGTGCGAGTTCAGCACTCAACGCTTGGAAGACCCTGACAGATGCAGAACCACCAACAGGAGCAGCGAGTCATCGCCAGAAAGAATGGGACCTCCGATTCACAGACAAGGCATGGAAAGGTCTGCTGGATTCCAATGACAATCCATGCGACCGTGCTCGTCTGCTGGCCTCACGAGCACCTCATTCTGGAGACTGGATGCTAGCGCCCCCTGTGACTGCCCTAGGCCTGCGCCTCTCAAACGAGGATGTACGACTGGCAGCCGGGTTGAGGCTAGGAACGACGCTCTGCGAGCCACATTTGTGTCACCAATGTCAAGAGAGCGTCGACGCAAAAGGGCTCCATGGACTAATTTGTAGAAGAGGCAGCGGAAAACATCAACGACATAGCATGTTGAACGATGTCATCTGGAGAGCTCTTGGGAGGGCGAAGATTCCAGCGCAAAAGGAACCTCTCGGCTTGGTAAGAGAAGATGGAAAGCGACCGGACGGCGTCACGCTCATTCCTTGGACACGTGGTCGATGTCTGGTATGGGATGTGACAGTGCCCGACACCTACGCCAAGTCACATCTTGCCGACACATCTATCAGAGCTGGCGAAGCAGCCGAACGCGCAGCTAAGACGAAGAGGGCCAAGTATTCCACCATAACCAACAACCACGACTTCGTAGCCCTCTCCTTGGAATCCAGCGGCGCTTGGAGCAGTGAAGGACTGCAGTTCATCTCAGAGTTGGGTAGTCGAACGAGTGCTGCAACCCACGATCCAATGGAGACATCATTTCTGTTCCAAGGTATCTCGGTTGTTCTTCAGCGTGGGAACGCAGCCTGCCTCTTCGGGACATTGCCAACACTCACTTAGCTCATCATGGGCGATAACAGCATAATGTGAAACATATATAATAATAATAATAATAATAATAATAATGATAATAATAATAATAATAAAAATAATGGCCTTAACAACAGACCTAGAACCTAAATCAGAAGCTGCCTTGAGCATAAGCGCAACACGGGCTAAAGAAACACTCAAAGCTTAATTGTGGTGACATAATAATAATAATAATAATAATAATAATAATAATAATAATAATAATAATAATAATGATAATGTTAATAATAGTAATAATAGCAACAACAATTACAATAGCAATGACTGCAACAACAACAACAATGATGATAAATAAATAATAAATATTATAAATTCTACGCACTATGCTGTTGTCATATAAGTTTCTCAATATGAGGAATATAATGTACATGTGATGTTAGCTTGTAGGCCTTTATATGGGAGCTGAGGGCTTGTGCGTAACCCAAGCTATATAATTATATATAATATATATATATAAACATATTCAACTATTTATATTCATTGATCCATTGTGGTTTTATTTATAGGACAGATAGATTCTATTCGGATCTATTTATAGGTAAATTGAAGAGCACGAATGAATGAGAGCAATATTGCCTGAGAGATAATATCAATCGCTGTTATCAATGCAAGATTCACATCAACAAAGTCTTCAGGAAGAGAAAAAAAGGACAGGACGATGAAGAGAATCAGGAAGAGGACGAGGAGTAGGACTATGAAGAGGACAAAGAATAGGACAACGAAGAGGACGAATAAGAGAAAGAGGACGAAAATTAGACAAAAAGAGGACAATGAAGAGGATGAGGACGATGACGAAGAAGAGGACAAGGATATAAAAAGAAGATCAATGTAGCAGAAATATAAACATATATACATATATACATATATACATATATACATATATACATATATACATATATACATATATACATATATACATATATACATATATACATATATACATATATATACATATACATATATACATATATACATATAGATGTGGAAGCTGAGGAATAGGGAAAGAAGAGGAACACAAAGGAAGACAGAAGAAGACGAAGATGAAAACTGCGCCGATTTATCCATCATCTGTTGATGAGGAGACTCAGTAGAACTAAAATAGATGACGCTTTGGGACAAATAAGCGAATCCAACATTGTTGCTCGACTGATACGACAGACGCTCTGGTCTCTATAAATACATACGACGTGTGCGTATGTGAGGAGAGAGAGGGAGGGAGAGAGAGAGGGAGAGAGAAGGAGAGAGAGAGAGACGAAGACAGAGACAGACAGAGAGAGACAGAGACAGACAAACAGAGAGAGAGAGAGAGAGAGAGAGAGAGAGGGCTAGGGGGCGAGCGAGAGGGAGAGTTAGTGAGTTGGTGGTATGAACCTTTGCATTTCCTACCGGTGTAGCTTCGTACGCCTGCATTTATTGATTGGACAAAGAGCAGAAGCAATAACCGCGCCTTCCTTCGCTCAGTTCCAGAATCCTCTTTGCTATAAGCGGACGTCCATGCATCCATCCTCCAACATATATTATACATAGATAGGGCAAGATGAGTGCATAAATGCGTGCGTAGTTGGCCTACTGTGTACATGCATTTAGTCGTGTGCTTGTGCGTGTGTGTTGTGTTTGGCAGGATGGATGGCCCCTTCGGAGGAGGAGGAGGAGGATCGAAATAGCATAATCTTCTAGACAAAGGATCTTAAGACAACGGTTTCCATGGCAACTGATTATTCGCGTCATAGAATCCGCAACAGCAGTTCCAGCGTCTCTAGCAACCGGAAGTAGTCTACTGCCAACGCCAAGGCATAATGAATGGTTGGCTACACACGAGGAGAAGTGAATGCTTAGCTTAAGAATCATCTTTGGCATCAACAACCAAGCAATCACCATTAGCAATGATTTCTATGATAATGATAATCAACAACTACGACAGCAATGACCACTATAGGTAATATTCTACGTTAGAAGAATCTGTTCAACGGTTGAGTGTCGCCACAGAAAGCAATACTTGAAAGAGGGATTGAAGGGCGATTACTCCATCTTAGCGCAATTAGTAGTGGCATGCAGGCTGGCAGCGCCGATGCGGCAGCAGATTCAAAACTCAGAGTTTGGATGATGATAATGACGACGACTACGATAATATGATGATGACGATGACGTTAATGACGGCGAAGACGACGACAGTGACGATGCAGATGCCGATGACGATTATGAATTCTAAGACGACGACGATGATGTTGATGTACTTTTGCTCTGTCCCTAGTTTTCTGTTAGGACTCTTTCTTCATTCGGACGAGGTCGACGTAGTCTTCGTTGGGGTCATTGGAGTACAACAAATCTCAATGAGTACAACCTGTGGACGAATTTCGCTCTTACCAATATAGCTAACTGGGCCAATGACAAGTGGTCGGCACTCGGCAGCCTTTAATCATCTGTAAGACCTCATCCTGCACATGGTTGAAGCAAAGGTCAAATGATAATGATAATAGTGAGAGTCTTCTTGAATAATTCAAACTAACAAGTTTACGCACTTTACGCAGTATGATAATTATCAGTCATAGTTTGAAGGATCATAGGTTATAACATGAGTATTTATGAAAGAGCAGCCATGCAAGGCTCCCAGCATATCCTACTGTCCGTTTTACCAACAAAACCGTGCGCATTATAGGCTGAGACTGAGTCAACTTCTTGAAAAGATAGAGGATAAGAACCGCTGAAACTGAAATATTACTGTTAATACCCGTTTCTGCTTTCAGTCTACGCATGAAAACCATCAGAATCAGGCCTATGACTGTACATGAAACACACACCTACACACACACACACACGCACACCTACACACACCAACGCACACTCCTATACACAAACACACACTTATAAATATATTTTATATATATATATATAGGAATTAATTGGTTTCAATATAGACCCATTCGCAAGTTGGATGGGCGTAAATGTACGTTTGCGATGAAGTGTACATTATAACGCTGAAGGCATGTCTTAAAATTATATCTCCTGCGAGGACAACTGCTGTCCTTGCTGCTGCTGCTTAATTCCGGTCACTGTAGTCTTTGATCATCTTCTCGATCGTCCCTCATCTCGAATGCATCATGCAATGGGGGTCATTCACTTTGACGTCAACTCTCAACCCCTCCACCCGTTGGGTCTTATGGTGTCTGTGTCCCTCTAATGGTCACCACTCACTCACTCACATTCACCCACATCGGTCTCTATGACGACCAAACCAGATTGCCATGTCACCAACCAAAATGAGTCCAATGAACACATATGCAGTGACATATGCATAACCATATGTACCTATGTATAGGTATACAAAAGTATTATACACGTACATATGAGATGTGAATAATATATCGTAAGAAGTCGAGTGTACTCAGAGGACTCTGTAGCAACCAGTTATCGGTCGTGTTTTAGGGATGGACTTCTTTATTGCTAATTAGAGAATTTAAGCCGTCATGATGTCCGAGTTCATTGCCCCACCCGGCACCTGCTGTGGTTCTGATCGAGGCATCAAGACAGTTATTTGCATATAAGCTTCCCATCTACCCATGGTTAGACTCAGAGTGGGCTGTACTGTCAGGCCTACACTTGTCGCATGTCAATTGCACCTAGTAGAGTGCACACTGTGACCTCCCTCCTGCTATTTAACGATCGTCCATCATCAACGACCAATCTCGTCTGCTTAGACGACCAATAAGCAACGATCGAGCGATGAGATATCATCTCATCTCAACTCACTCTATATATCTTAAGATCGTCCGAACGTCAATGCGTCGATGTCCTTCCAAACACTGAAAATCATCGCCACGACACTAGAAGACACCGAGTACGAAAGTAACGAGACCCCAGGCAACGAAATTTGTTGAACACACCGCAGACCTCCCCCCATCTTGTTTTACATGTCTGTAACGACTGCTATGTGTAAAACGTGGGTCCAACGGACATAACTGTCGGAAACAGAGGTCAATGGGAAAGTATGATAGGTTATCGTCGGAAATCGTCGTTCTTATAGTGTATACGGCGTAGATAATTCCCCTTTGCCTCCATCCCTCACCAGAAAGCATCGTGCAATAAGTCGCTGACTATTATCAATCCCTAAAAGTCGATTTCATTGAATCATTAACTGGTTGTCCTATTTCCACTTATGGTGACCAGCGTTGGTCCAGCCATTTTGTGATGTCAGAGAACAGGAATCAGATTGGTCATTAGCAAAAGCTCTACCAAGGTTTAATATGAACTTTCCTGTGCACGGTATAAATGCACGACCGTGGTTTGAATGACCCCTATCGTCTATTCCCTGGTCAAAGAAGCGTAGCTATTTATGTCTTTCTGACTTTCTCCTACTGTTGACCTTGGTCAAGGGCGTCGGCACAGCTCCCGCCATTCGAAAGTGGGGCTAGAGATTTCATCCGAATTTATTGACTGCTAAACTTAAAAATCGGGTGTCGTTTTTAGAAGCAGTTTGGAACTTGGAATCCTGTTGGACATGAAGGGTAAGACATCCACATGACCACAGAATAGCAATAGACGTAATGAGTGTATCTTGCAAAACAAAAGGCTTTACAGGATGGATGAATACAACTCTCGCTTCATAATATATCGGAGATGGAGGCGGTGGCGCAGCAGTATCTTCTGTGCCTTCCAATAGAAGGATCGCATGCGGTTCGAACTCACATCAAGTCAATGCGTAGCCATTTTGGACAAGTTGCTCACCCATAATTGTGTGTAAGGAAGGCAACGGGAAACCATCTCACTCACCTCATCTCCGGGTGGCGTAAAGCCAAATGAGACATAAATCAAACTCTTAAATGTATTTATTGACCGACTCATTCAAAACTGGATCGGCCAATATCCCTTTCACCCTCAAGACCATTCACAAGCTTTTGAACTTTCAATAAAAAAATATACTCTGTATGATAAATATGGATGATTAATACAGAAAATGTATCCACAAGAACACTTAGTTGGCTAGATAAATGAAAATGCATCGCCATGCAGATAAATTAAAATACATCTCCAGGTAAACAGGTAAATGAATTTGTGACGTGTTGTATGTGAATGAATTCTACTGTCGTATATTTGTAGTACTGCTAGAACGCACGTTACCTGTCTTACGAAGCACTGATTATCTATAATATATAGTACTTCCGCTTCGTAGAGCCCCTTAACCGGAAATGACCTGACACTCCCATTCGTCATCGCCGCAGTCGCTGACGTTGTCGCAAGATCGTCATCATCATCATCATCATCAACCATGTGTTGTCGTCTACTTGATGACGTCATATGCTGCATTATATAGCGCTGTCATTTCATCGTGCAGACGGCGTGGAAGTGGCATTGAGACTGTGACGTCACCCATCACTTCCGGTGTGGATCGATTAAAATGCAATGACTTACCATCAACATCGAATGCCTGAGAAATAATCACAGGTGCATTAGCTCATAATCTGATGTCAGCGTATTTGATTTAAGGCTCGGTTCCTTCAGTTCGTACGTTGGTTTGGCTGTCTGTGTATGTGTGCCTGTCGGTAATTCGGTAATTGGATATAATGCGTTCGACTAAAAAAAAATTCATATTTGGTTTCATTTTTGGTCTCTTCTGCATCGCTACGATACATGTTTCCGTTACCCCTTCTTTGGAACCTTTACAAACACTTGTCACCGCAATCATCATCATCATAACCATCATCATCATGTCTTTCATCATCATCATAACCATCATCATCATGTCTTTCATCATCGTCATCATCATAACTATCATCAGTGTAATCTGCCACACACAATTACTATTAATTGCCACATTTCCTACTCATTGCAGTCATCGTTCATTATAATCATCGTCATCAACAACAGCGTAATCGTTTTGTAAGCATCATCATATGGGGACAGCTACCCTCTTGAGTTTCATCATCATCACTTCTTAGTCGTCGTCATCATCATCATCATCATCGATCTGATCGCGAGAGAAGTTCTTGCGATTGAGATGAAAAGACTGATGAGGTCAGCAACGTCTTTGATCGCAAGCGCGGTTGGTCAGTGGACAGTAGACCACGGACTGGACACGAGCACAATCAGCCCAACGGACGAAGAGTATTTAGTCGCAGAACCTACGCCAGATCGATCGATAGGTCGTTTAGTCGGTCAATCGGTCGGTCGCTAAATAGGTCGGTTGGTCAATCAGTCGGCCAATCGATCTCGCCGCACAAACTGGACTTGGATCTCATTCGAACAGCTCCAATGATTTGACGCAGCGCTCGTCAATAAGCTGGTGCCCTGCGCTAGGCATTTGAGTGGCGCTTTAGAGGTTTGGGGATTACAACGACGCTCACAAAAGGAAACTTGAACGTATACAATTATTCTCGTTGTTTGAATTAAGTGAACAAACAAAGCGCGCGCAAGAGACGAATAGTAATCGTTGAGATTGATTGTTAGTCTTCCTAAATTCTCCCACATCTCCTCTTGTGTGGTCAGTCAATAAGCACCCGATCCCTCTTTCGCAGCTCGCAGTTAGTAAAATGTTTCGTCCCAGTCATTTAGTACAATCTGGATAGGCCTATTGCTCCGCAATCTCTCAGCCATTCTCAGGGATGATATTCGCTTCTCTCCAGCTGTCATAGACCTCTTCGCTCTTTGGACTAGCAGAATCTCTTTGTTCAGCGAGTTAGGACCACACTAACCCAAAACCAGGTCTTATATAATCGTTAATCCATTGCCTTAAACACAAACTTTGGTCAGAAAGCTCAGATGGGCTGCATCTCATTAGAGTCCTGCCGTAAACGAGATCAGATATTCATCGCACGACGTCGGTTAAATACGGAGAACTGATTAGTTTCACTGAGAAGGAATCAGCAGCGGACTTTGTCCATGAAACATGGTACGACATGGAAAGACGGCAGATAAGGAGCGGGAGGAGGAAGAGGAGGAGCAGGATGAGGAGGAGGAGATTGTTGTGAGAACTGGAGACCACAGAAGGTGACGTCATTCACCTGCGATCGATAGACCGACATTTCTTGGCTGACCTTTGTCCTTTGCTATGCACAGACACGCGAAAACAAAGATATCAAACGCACATCTTGTTAGACTTGGATCTAAAACCAAGTCACTTCACGGATCTGTACATATATAGAGAAAAAGGCCTATGTCATAGACGCATAAAACAAACAATATATATATATTTATACGTTATATAGACTCCATTAAAGGCAGAAAGTACATGCTATGTATATATATATGTATATATATATATACATAGGCCTATATACTTGTGTCGCAATGTTTGAAGCAAGCAACTTTCATTCGTATCCGGACAATGCGCCTATAGATATACGCACATAAATGAACGCAACCTAGTATGTATTCATATGAGTACATAGTACGTAATATATTCTTATTATAATCATATTACGATGTAGCCTGATCAAAATATACAATTGCAATATATATATATATGTATATGTATATATTTAATTATCAGGGTGTGTTTGGTATACACCTATGTTGGTCATCGTCGTCATAGTATTCTTTTATACACGTTATGTTTAGTTTGCATTTGGTCCAGAACGACTGCGAATTTGATAGAATTGTCGTCGTCGTCTTGGGAACTCCGTCACCGTCAACGTCACCGTCACCGCCGCTGAAGGAAAGGAAGTATAGGGAGAGCGTTGGAGGCGGAGGCAGGGCTATACGATGACAGCACTCGGAAGAGGCTGGACGCGAAGGAAGGCAATGGCTGTGGCCTCGACATGGATATGCGCTTGGAGCTTCAATCAGAGCAATCTGGCGAAATGGAATGGGATGGCGATTCAATTGCAGCAGCAGCAGCCGGTGCCTCTGCTGCTTGTCCTGCTGCAGATGCAAGACGCGTTGCTGCTGCTGCTGGTGGTGGTGGTGGTGATGCTAACAAATTCACAAGGGCAGAATGGGAAGATGTCGGCGTAACCGGCTGCCTATCGTCGAAAGTCACACTCACTCCATCTGGACTAGTTTTCCAGTTCTTCTGTCTCTTCCTCCTACCTCTCTCATCCGCCTCATTTTCCTTCGAAATGCAGAGGAATGAGGGAGATGAGAATTGAGACAGACAGGATATAATTATGCTGATTCCATTCCCGTTGTGTGAATGAAGATAGGGACCATACATATACCGACGTCCAAGGCGCTGCAAGGAAATTATACGAAGGCGATTGTGGCCCGTTAACAATTTTTAAAATCCAAATTAAGATATTAAGTCGAAATTTAGAACTGTGAGCACAATTCAGACTGAAAGCATTGCAGAAACTCAGATGTGTTGGACTGTGTGGTTTAATTCCCGATTCTCGTATAATAGATGACTAAGCTAAATTCTATATCAAATGTTATAGTCTTCTGCGCTCATCGCAATCAACTAGGTTCAATTCAGTTAAGATGTTATGTAATGTCGAGTAAATGCTATATAATGTTATGTAACGCTATGTAGTGTTATGTAATATTACGTAATGTCATGTAATGCTATGCGATGTTACGTTAGTCACAAGCATTATTTATTCAGTTTCAGTGATGATCCACCTACAAAGCACCATTATCCTCAGACTAGAACAGTTGGACTGTTGGAGAGTAATGAATCGTTGCACAGATCTGTTCTGGTGATGGGTAATCATTGAACAATTTTTTTAACTTCACCCGAGCCTGGAAAAAGGAGGAAGAGGGCTACATTAGATCATCTTCGATATGGAACGGTGTCGTAAAAAAATCAACACAGCATCATGTAGTGCAAAGCTTTCACCCGGAGAATTTTACTTAGATCCCTCTTCTGAAGATAAAACCTTATTAATCAATCGATAAATCAGGGTGTTCAACCCCCAACCCTAGATTCATTGTGAGATATTACGTGTAATTAGGTGGCAGTGGTGACTCTATATATTAGACCATGCAGGAAGGTCAGTATTCCATCTCACAACTGTGTGTACGCCCTCCCCGGTGGAATCCCCATTTTTGAGTTCATTTTCAGTTTTGACGAAACCAGACATCCAACCTGTCAGTTACCCCGGCCCCTCCATGGACCCTCTGTTGGAAAAGTCCAGAGCAGCCACGGTATATTGTACACTGTGTCCGGATGAAAAGTAGTACCCAACAAAAAGTGTCACAACTCGTTCAAAACTGTAAGTATTTACCTGAAATTTTGTTGTAGTTAAGGGTGCTCTCTTTTTCAGAATTAGATTGCATGACTCTTTTGAACTGTTGACAGATGCAATTGATATAACCACTTGTTTGACAGATTTATATGTAGGCCTATATACACAGTCACGGTCACGTCGCTTTGATGTCTTTTATATGCGCTTGTATTTATTAGCTTCATTGTGCTAAACATTATACTCCTTAGTGAGTTCTTGCCTAGTCATCGGAGGCAGAGAATTACTTTCGGCATGAAGGCACAGCATTGATGGCTTGTTAAACGAGGCTCGAGTTTTAGCGGGTTAGGCCCAGCTTAATGCTCATTAAGAGACAGACGAGTGTATCCAATATCACACGTCTTAGCATTGTAACCATGTTCAACACTCAACTAAAACTTCAATAACAGCAATGTCAAATTATAGATCCTCAACAATTAGTGACTATTCGTCTTCCTGTGGATCTTGTTTTGCTTCTTCCATATTATACTTTGCTGATGTTCAGAAGCTGAGAGCAGATTGGACATGAATGTAATAGGCACATGTGTTAGTCGTCAAAGCCGTCTATGAGTTGGACTCATTAAAATGCATTGAGCTGTCACATCCCAAGTAATGGATGACACGCTTGAATGCAGACTTGCATCACGAGAAAGTGAATTCGTTTCCCGTTTCCTCTGAGGTCTACTTGTCTTTCATTCGCTAGACGGCGGCGTTGGTCAATTACATGTATAACGTGATGGGCGCCTTGTATGACTGCCGACAGTTGAATTCGACTTCTGTAGGAACTTGTCTTCATCCATTCACACTGTACCTGTAATCAAACTGCGACTTGTCAGTTTGAAATTAGAACAAGATATATCGTCAACTCGGCGGCACTTCTTCAATGCAGGTTCAAATCTGATCTGAAACGTTTGTAAGTGCAGCACTTATTGAAAATCAATGGATGGTCAGCGACAAGTAAAAGTGGTGGTAATTGATTTAAATAGATTGACGTGGTGATTGATCGATTCGTTAATAGTATCTGTGGGCAAATACAGGAGCCTACAAGACGTGACATACCATGCCATTTAGCAGAGTAGTTGAAATGCTAGCTTCATAATGTCTACGGGACTAGGAGGTTCCTCGCATCTATCCTCCTTTCATCTGCCCGTATTGGAAGCCGCGGTGGGTTCGTTGGCCAAAAGGACGTCATTATGTACAAATGCTTTCGACATAAAACACGACGGACTGACTTCAATGGAATTAAGGAGACGACTGGTGTATGTAACGGAATATCTCCATCAATGACCCGCCTTTGATCTGCGGCAATAAGAGGCCCTGATGAAGGGCCGCATCGAGGCGAATTTGTATAATTTTATGACGTACCCCATTAGCGTGAATGGTAGTAAAGTCTATGGTCTACGGCGCGCCGTCTGTTCTCCGTGAAAGAAGACCCTACCTTAGCACCTAATTCGTACTTGGACAGACAGCGAGAGGAGGGAGGGCGAGTGGCCCTGCCAGCGAGGGGTGCGCGCCGGCGGTGGCGTGAGATGTCTCAACGAAGGTCGCAACAATAGAGAGCCTCGAATTCAAAAGAAATCGGCTTAAATGTTAGGGAACTGCAACAGAAGGAGCTCAGTTTAATAGACCAGGCACAGGCATTGACATCCGTAAGAGACGCTCGACATAGGAAATAGTCTTCTTGGCTTCGCTCGTTTTCCGGTACTACTGGACAATTTCCAGAACAGTTGATTTTCTTGGAAGCGAAGTCGTCTGTAGGAAAGGTTTTGAGTCTATGAGAAAGGAAAACGATTTTTTCTTACATTGACGACACAGGTAGACTATACAATTATTTCATAATCATTGTAAGATCCATTGCCCTATTTGGTGCGTTCGCAATACATTTTTTTAAAAGGAAGCTTCGTATTAACAACTTTTTAAGGCTATAGTATGTAGGCCTATATAGTCAATGTATGTATGCAGCTGGGCTTTTATACAGCACATCTTTGGAACCTTGTAAATGAGTTGTAAATGTAGCTGCGAAAGAGATAAAACGAATTATACGCTTATATATAAGCTCCGAAAACATCCGCAAGAGACTTAAGCTTGCAGATCGAAGTCCATATTAAACTAAGCCCATAATGTTAGACGTGATTTATACGGGCATCTACAGGCATTTAAAAGGCGATTAAATAAACATCGTTTGGCAAAGAATGTGGATATCCACGGATAAAATATGAAATGTAACTAAATCTAGCTTTAAACTAAGCTTACTCTTATAGCGCCTATCGACCTGCGTACGTAGGCCTACAGCAGCCCAGCAATCAATGACTTCATGCTCCATGGTCGTCTAAAAGTCTATTCCTATTACACAAATCTCGCGTTAAACATCCATGAAGAAGATCGTTCTAGGGTTTGAGCGCATACAGAGAATATATGAGATGTGTTGGTCAGTTGTCCGTTTCTCTGCTGAAAAATTATAAGCATAGACCTGGTCTCAAAGAAAATTTGGTTTGAGCTACTTCGTCAGATTCCTAGACACGAGCAGATCAATATTAGCCAAACGCCGGAAGAGTTCAGACAACAAATGATGAAATTGTCAGAGACACGGGTTAGATTTAAAATGAAACTCAATTATTGTTACGTTTGTTACATTTATATGGCGCCCAGAGTTATTTCCCTCTCGGATATTGCTAAATAATGGTTTGTTGTTTTTAACGATGCTGCGTAATAAAAAAGATGGTTAATTTAATGTCATCCGCCTAATTTTCCACTGGCACTCGGCCTATCCCACTTGGGGTAGACTAATGGCGGAGTTGGGTAATAATGTAGATGGGTTTTAAAAATACGAGAAGATGTTCTGTATAGTGGGCCTACTCCCACGCACCCGCCACATCATTGGCAGAGGATAGAGGGAGAAGGAAGAGAAAGACGGTTGAATTGGACCAATCAGGGCTCAGATTCTAAGATGCGCTACAGAGGTCATGACTCATGACCTATGGCATAAGCTGTCTGTCACTTAGATCGCCATCGCGTCGAGAACGACATACGCGAGTTGAAGAGGCAGCTTCTGTAACCAGAGAACTGTCTTCTTTAAGGTTTGTCGACAAAGGGTGAGCACTTTAAAGTAATTTGGTTCATGATGCATTAGCAATTACAGCAAAAGTTATAGGGTTGTTCACGTGCAGGCCCCTAAGTTTCCTGAGAAATATAAGGTGAACAACTATAATGAAAACTCAAGCAGTATCAGAAATCCTGATATATAGGTAATTGCTGATGAAATAAGCATGAGAATGGCTGCGCTAAATATCGACGATTTAGATTAAGCGAGTTTTAAATAATTGAAATTCTCACAAAATAGCCAATCGAAGAAGGTCCGACGAAATATGAAATTGATCCACAAAGTGTAAATTCACAACCGCGTTATCAAATGTTCATGAGGATTGGAAGAGAGTGGGACAACCTACAGCCACCACAGAGGTAGCATTCCAATGAGTAAACAGGAGATAAGTACCGGTAAGAAATAACCCAACGGACTAACTGCAATAGCCTCCGTCGCCATGATGGTGCTGTCTTGGCAACCAGACTATGCATGTGCAAGATAAGCGAATGTAGGCCTATGTTGATCCACCGTAGCATCACTTCTGTGGAATATTGGATTTCGACATAGCAACTCCAACTGATAACAACTCTGATTACGATTGAAGCGCCATCGCCTGATGCTTCATGCAATACGGAAACAGACTTAGTCTGTATACATCAGAAGGCAATTCATCGGAAAATGATGGTTACCAATGAACTGTCATTCTTTGAGTGGCGATATATAAATCTAAAGCTACGATACGAATAGCTGAGGTGAAGGCCAATGGTTACGTGATATGAGTTAGGTAATGGAGTCTGGAGTCTGTCTTCATCAGCCACAGTTGAACCCGAATAGCCTCTGAATAGAAATCCTGAAGGGAGGCCATATTGACTTTCATTGATTGATCGATTGATTGATTGGCGGTTAGGTTGTGTGCCGATATATGTGTAGGTGACTGTGTGTGTGTTTGTTCTGTGAATGGTTTCAGATCTTCGTGCAACAATGGAAGAGAGAAAGCGTAAGGTCCTCGTGCGTTCTTTCACTCAACATCTGACGTGTGTCTTGTGCGGCGGATATTTCATCGATGCCACATCCATCGCCGAATGCCTCCACACCTGTACGTGTATATATATACACACATATACATATATATATATGTTACATATATTAAATATATATAGAGAGAGCCCATGAACCATTGTACAGAATATCTCTGCTGCATCATATAAAAATCAAACTGCACAGAGGAGGTGGCCTGCAGGAAATGCTAAACTGTTCTGCCTCTGCTATTTGCGTACACCTGTCTGCATATATATATATATATACATAAACATTATATACATATATTGTCTGAGTATGTATATATTTATATATGGACCTACATGTGTATATATATATATATGTGTGTGTGTGTGTGTGTGTGTGTGTGTGTGTGTGCTCGGCATTGCGCAATATCAACATGCAGTTTATGCGCAGGGTCTCGCACCTTGAACCTCCCTGAAAGCTATAGCCAGAAATGAAAGGTGTTTACTCATCAATATGATTGGCAGGTGCATGCAAAAGCCTTACAGATATGTATAGATAGATGTACAGATATTTACACAAAGACAGACGAATAGACAGACAGACACACAGACAGAAAGTGACAGAGAAAATGCGGCATAGAATGTCTTTAAGACACCTATTTCCAAGACCAGAAGAATCGGCGCTTTTTGTAATAGGCCTATATCGTGTGCATTCTATAAGGCCAAAATTATGCATGCACGTGTCATGTACGTAGGCCTATGCATGTGCATTCACGTATTTATCAATGTCTATGTATGCACTTAATAATTTCCATTTATGCATATGTGCAGATGTGTATTTAGTATTCGTACATTTATGTATGTAGGCCCTATGTATCCAACCACTTAGATGCCATCCAATAACCTCTCAAACGCGCTTAGCACTTAAGACCCTATAGGTTAGTTTCATACTATGTCATTGTGACGACAAAGATCATGAGCCTCCTCCTCTCTTCCTCCTCCTCCTCCTTTATCCAGACTGCAAACAGTGGAGTTGTTACGCTCTAGTTCAGGACCATCTCATTCAGTTGGAATCAAACCCCCATAACAGAGAGATGCAGAGCTTGACCTATGGACGCATGACCACGGCAGATGACCACAGCAGATGACCACAGCAGATGAACGGGGCTCTGCGTGATGACCATCGCGTGCACACACGTAAAATTCAGTTCATTCTATCACCAGACGAGCGAGCATCGCTTCAATTTTCGTGCTTGGTCCCTACTTAGCCGCGCGCATCCCTCTCTGCACTTTTATGAATTTATTAGACGATGCCTAAGTACGGTGGGGTGGGGTGGGGTGGGGTGAGCGAGGGGTGGGGGGCTACACTTTGCACTCACCGACCGGATGAACTTTATGAGTTGTTCTTTTATTGCTGGATTTCTCAGAGTGGTTTCAGGCGTCATTAGAATTCTCAGAGAACACTACCAGTTCGCATCTGTTGAGCTTCATTTATAATAATGTGTGTAGGTGTGTGTGTAAGTGTGTGACTGTAAGGGATGATTAGGGGGGTGTAGGTCTTGAGGAGCAAGACATCTAAGTCAACCATCCATTATTTATTCTGGTCAGTCAGTCGCTGGGCGTTCATACGGTGCCTGTCGTCACCCTTTTGCCCCGTAATGCGTCGGATGGACCTGCTGCCCTGTTGATAATACCTATTGTCTGAAGAGGAACTTTATGACCTAATTGCGTGTATGGTCTAAGACAGGACATTCATTAACATCCCAGGACGCTACCGTGCTTTTATATTTATATATATATATTATATATATGTACATAAAGTACTACATATATATACTATAAAGATATATATTTATTATTGTATATGGTCTCCAGTATACAAGAACATGATCAGGCCTCTAATATTGTATTAGGTTAATATATATAATATGTAGGCTAATAAAATTCTCACATATATCACCTTGCATCTATATATAATATATTTATGGCCAAACTTAGGATTTGTGTGAAATGAGGCTGATTGACCATGCCCTAAGACGTCGATCGTCGTCTGTGACTGCAGCGATGTCTGTTGTCCGTTCGTTCGTCTGACTTCAACTGGTCTCAATCGTTATATACATTTATTCCGTTTGAACGCGTTCAATTCCTTTCACTGACCTAGTATCGTATTATTGCCATCTCAATATGTGTCTTTTGAATACAGTTTGCAAGACGTGTATCATTGGATATCTGGAGACGAGTGTCTACTGTCCTGTATGCGATGCACAAGTTCACGATACTAAGCCAACACTGAGCCTAAGGTAAGAAGAAGAACAAGAAGACATACATTGTGTTTTATCTGCTATATATTTATATATTATTGTATGTGATCTCCTGTATTTTGATTGATTGAATCTCAGTAAACGTGCGCATCTCTTAGGTTTTACTTTAATGGGACACTTGTAGGCCTAATCTAGATCTTCCGTTAGCCATCCTACAGTCGCTAACAAAAAATGGCGCAATGTTAATTTAATATGACTTATCCATACTTTGTTCTTACTACAACCAGTAGGCTTAACTCCTCTGTTTTCCTAAATTTAAATGATGTCGAGATATCATCAATCATGCAGCGTAAGGTGCTAACATTTATTTAACCTCATTGTAAATTTTATTGATAAAGCATAGGCCTACGAAAACAACAGGATATGTTTAAATTTTAATTGAGATATTATTTTACTTATCTGCCAAAGAACCTTTTCCAAGTAAATAACTGTAGACACCTTAATATTTGAATTTACGGTTGGCTGTTAATATTTAAACTTTTCCCAACTCGAAAGCTGAATTACTTGTCTATCAGTCCATAGTTTGTGTGTCTCTGTCTTCACTTTCTGTGTGTATCTCTGTCTGTTTGTCCCTCATGTGTGTAGGCCAAAGTCTCTCTGTGTGCATATCTCTCTGTCTTCACATCCCCGTGTCTTCATATCTCTCTGTCTTCACATCCCCGTGTCTTCATATCTCTATGTCTGTAGTTTTCTCTCTCTATCTTTTTTCTTATTTCACAATTCAGTGCATAATCCAGTCGTGTTCTTTGTTCCATTTTTATAGACGAGACCAGACGCTACAGAACGTTGTCTACAAATTAGTTCCCGGACTCCTTAGCAGTAAGTTTTCAACAATAGCCTAGAGTAGGTAGACCAACGTAGTGAAGCAAAGTGAAGATATGCCTGAATAAATCATCTTCACACATTTAATTATTGCTATTGAAGTAAACGAACCGAAACATCTGAGACGAATGCCGTCAAAGTAATGCATATTTCGACAATCAGATTCATATCGATTGACGAAGTCGTAAATCCAGGATCTCAGATGTAAAACGCCGTGCACAGTGCAGGCTTTTAATGCACTTGTTAGAATGAGTTGACGGTTTGCATTAGGCTGCATGGACAACTTACGTTTTCTCTCCAACCGACTAATGTTATAATTTTACTTCGGAGGAATATTATAGCGGGCTATAAAAAACCATCAATGTTATTTGGTATCACTTTATCAATATGACACTACTGGTCTTGCAATGCAGTCACTAATTGCTACACAGCTGCACCTTATAATAAATGATCTACAATCGCCTACATAAGTTATAGCACAAAAATTGATGCTTGCACAATTTTGACACATGTACATGTATACGAGTACGTATGTATACACGTCTTCGTGTATACATGTATAAGTATGCGCTTGTATGCACACTTGTCTTTGCGCATGTGAGTAGGCTATAAAAATGTTGTATGTGTGCATATCGTTTTGATGTGGTTAGATGGAGATATCTTTTGGTCATCAGGCTACTGGGTGCAAATGACTGACCTGAGAAACTTCGGTCATACGATGGTGACCCTTGTTACCTTTGACAACTCTGCACTCAGTTCACATCCACGAACCCTATTATTCTCTAGTACACGCTTGAAGGCGATCCTTCGAACTTAGCCCCAAACAGCGCTCATTAAACAATCAGAAAAAACGGTAGCCCACGAAAAGCAACTTATCTAGATTTATGATGCGCCATTCAAAGACCTCAGCGTTTCCTCTCAATTCATACATCTTTCTGTCATTTCTACAGCAGTGCTAGGCCTGTAAATTATTTGATGCGGCACAAATCAAGTATGAGATGCATAGAGCCTATAGACTGAACTTTTACTGGTTGAATATTGAATATTAACTTGGCAATTTTTGTCATTGTCGACGCTCACAGATCGTAGGCTCATACTGTGTAGCTTTAATATAATATATAGCCTAGTTATAGGCCTATATAATATGATAATTATGTCTAGCCTATGTATGAGATTATGTGTCTAGATATTTCTGTTTAACGTTATCCGTTGTTTTCAATCACTTGAAGGTGAAATCAAACGAAGAAAGGATTTCATTGAACAAAACGGTGATCCAGGTCAGTAGCACTCAATATTTGTAATACGAACATTTAAGAGACTGCTAGGCCTACGTGTATTAGAATTGAATGAATTAGCGTCTGAACACAAATCGTTGCATAGTGGACTATGTCATAGTCTACTATGTCATAGTCCACTATGCAACGATTTCTATGTAGGCCTATGATCACGACAAGAAGACTTACGAGCTAATTGGCAACAAATGATTAACACGACAATGTTCTGTGCATGCTTATGTAGCCTGTATGTTACAGGCAATGTGTGAAATGTTAGGCAATTTGTAAAATCCCAGATTCACTCAGGCATTTTACAAGATCCCTGAAAACCAGGGATTTTAGACAATCCCTGAAAGTCGTAGTTAAAAAATTGACAGATTGCCTGAAGTGATTGTTTGCAGGAAATTACGTGTAATTAACAATAAGCTATGCTTCTCTCTCTCTCTCTCTTTGAGCTTTATCTCGCACCATAGAGTTAGGTCTAAGGCTCTGTCGAACGCCTTAACTCTGCTATTCTATTCTATTTACGGACTTATAAAGCGCCTCTCACAGTACAACCTAATCAGAGGCTGTTGTATTCAGGGATTTTATAAATTGCCAGAGTGAATCAGGGATTTCACAAATTACCTTAATAAATCAGGCATCTTACAAAATCCCTGGCTTTAGACATTGCCTGTAACATTTATACACCAATCTTCAATTGATGTCGATCATTTTCTGAAAAATCTTGGGGCCTATCCGCTTGACTTTTCAAATTTCTGTATACGGAGGGAATACAAGGACAAAAACCACGTGGCGTCTTTCATCGATGACAAGCATAGATTGCATCGATCTTCCGTGATCGGATCTTCTTCTTCTTTCTCAGGTGATTCTGGAATCTGCGACGAAAGCGCCACCATCGACGAAAATATCGACGGTCGATTCTATCGCGAAGACGAACAGATCAGCGTCTGTCTCCAGTTCAATCCATAGTAGGTCAACCAGCTTACATTACTATTCACACAGACCCCTACACCGCAGTGTACATCCCATCCAATACACCACTATATCTGGATTGTATTAGCATATATATATATATATATATGCTAATACATATATATATATATATAAAATCTGAGGACTTCTGTAGCTCTACTACTTTAATTTATTTATTTACTTATTCTTGAAATTTGATATCGTCCTTCTTCCAACATTTTTGCACACATACGCCTCGACGGCGCAATTGCAGTTGTACTGCAGAGCAATTGTGCGCGAAGGATTTGCTCAAGGCCCCTACACAGCGACTGACGCCTTGGATGAGGGTCGAACCCGCTCGTTCAGCGCACACTGAGTGTTACGGACCGACCGCTCTAACCGACCAGAAACCACAAACCGTCAATAGATGGTCGTTGTTGATGTCGAATTCAAAGGTGAATCGTGTCCATCCAGACAACGACTGATTGAAAGCCTTGAAGACACGAAGGCATTCTATGCAGCAGGAAGCGAGTCGAGTAAAAGATCAGATGATTATAATTGTTTTTTTGCTAAACATCATCAGGATATCGGTAGGCCTATTTAATTTACCCGTCAATTATAATGAATTCATTATTACAGCATTTAAGAACTACTTTGTAGCCTATTGCAATTACAAATGGATATGTTCTTAAATCAATACCCATGTCTATTTCCTTTCAGCGGCAAATCCACCATCCGAGACAAGAAACACAAACATCGTTCGAGACACAGTAAGGTGAGATGTCTATGTGTTATGTCGTTCGTAGCTATGTTCCGTTTATATAGCGCCTGTCATTGGTCTCTCAGAAGCGCTGTTGTCTTATTGGTCCTCACTTACGCATTCCATTTGCTATAATTTAGACATGACCTTGATAGACACTGCTAAGTTCAACCTAAATTGAGCTGATGTGTCACTAAGCAGAATTCTGAAACACCTAAATACTGAACACTCTTGCTGAATTGTGATGTCTCTGTTTTCAACCAGTTTCTATTAGGCCTATTGGTATAGTCTATTCCGTTTTTCTTTCCAGTCCGTAACTTTCTGGTGTCGGGTCAACGTTAGTTGCAAGGCTTTAGACCTGCGGATAATTTAAGTTCACGAATCCATGGGTTCAACGACTCCAATCAGATGCCCCTAAAGCCATATTAAGAAATTAATGGTCTAGCATTTGGATTTGCCCCACTTTTGCAGGCGGTGGGCATCGTATTGTAGTGGTTATCATAGCCAGCCAAGTTACAGAGGCAATCTCCTGAGTTGAGCGACGTGCATTACGTTTAAGGGACATTGTGCCAATTTGTGCGCGTGCGTCAGCCAACAGCCTCCAGCTTCAATCAGAATAATTATATTAAACTCAGCTAACTGATTTGGTACATATTGGCTGTGCCAAGAAATAGACATGCGGCTTCACAAGCCAAATGCCTCTTTCTCTAATTAAGTATGTAAAATGGGTTTGACACTGGGCCAGAAGAAGTGTCACCTTCGATACTCAAGCAACTTCAAACACAACGCATTTTAATATATCGAACTTACCCTCACGAAGAGCGTCAGATCCGCACCATCCTTATTACGTCACTCGCTCTCAACTTGGAACTGAACATTTATATAGCTCCACTCGAGATCAGAGGAGCTCACGACTCAAGAGAAAGATAAGCGGGGAAAAGGCAAGCCTTCAGGCGCTTCCAGAAGGCGGCAGAAGGAAGAGAGAACAGCTCCTCCCAGAGAGCGAAGGGTGGTTGTTCCAGCCCGTGAGATCCACTTATGTGAATCTCCTCGATTGAGCCGTGGCAGAGCTCATGCGAGGAACCACCTGCAGTCAGTGGGCATAGGAACGAAGGGAAGCTCGGTGCGGAATAGAGATGACCCAGTCTAGTACAGAGGGCCAAAAGGTAGGCGGGTAGACCGGTGTAGACAGTTACGCATCTACCCTGATCAGGCCTATAATGCAAGCATTCATATATATATATATATATATATATATATATATATATATCTGTTATCTGCATTTGGCCATATTTCTAGAGGGTTCCTCGTCGCTTCCTGCTTTGTCCTGCGCCATTCTCAATCGGTCACTTCAAGAAATTCCTTCGAACGAAGCACGACTTCAACAACAACAGTCAAAGCAACAGACTCAAGGTAGGAACAACGCACGAAAACCCTCTGCTCAAAATAGACAACAGATGAACTTCTGATGCACGCGTACAACTACACACCGTGCACAGAAATAAATTACTCGATGTATCGACAATTCAATAAGTATCGATAATTAATTTGCAACAAATTGTCATTGGTTCTGTCATTCAATCTCTTTCGATTGTTGGTCATAGTTCGGTGGTGGCGTGACGTCTGCTTGCTGTGAATGGAGTTGACGTGTGGTGATTATGGTTGACTTGTAGAGGTTGCTGTGGCGGCGGTCGACTAGTTGTGGTTGACTTGTAGTGGTTGACTTGTGGCGGTTGTGGTTGACTTGTAAAGGTTGATGTGGTTTGTTTAATTGGTTGTGGTTGACTTGTAAAGGTTGCTGGGGTTTTGTTGAATTGGTTGTGGTAGACTTGTGGTAGTATTGGCGATGATGGTGATGATGGAGCCATAGGCGATGCAGTTGCGGATGTAGTGTAGAGGGATGCGTTATTGGTGATTGCTAATGACGATGCTTCTAATTATGATTGCTTGGTTTTACCTGCAGGTGGCTATTTTTCACTCAGACGAGGCTTTGCCCGATCACTACACGCTCATGGATGTCGCCTATATATACACTTGGCGCAGAGTAAGTTCAGCCGTCCGTCCGTCAATCTACGTATTTCTTTATTATACTTTTGGCAAACTACGTGCCATCATCATCACCATCGTCATCAAAGTCATCATAATTAGTTCATGACACCAGCTACATGTATGTGACTGGGATGGGTAAGAGTAAGAGGTCTCCGATCATTTGTTGTCTGTGATTTTTCACATGGTTCTCATGTCAAGTCTTACTGTGTTTTCTTTATGTTATTAGTCAGCGCAATCGTCTTTAACTCTATCACTTTCTAATCTTTCACTTTCTTTATTCGCATCTTGTGCTGTGTACTAATTGGTCATTCTGCATGACCAAACAAACCACCGCAGTCTTATGCCGTACGGATTTAATCAGCGCAACTGGCTACGTATTCGGCGCCTTTATTGTTATTACATTTCGAGCATATATCTAACTTTTAATCTTCATATTCCTGAAAATACAGACTGGACCGTTGCGTCTCTATTACTCGTTCTACGAAGGACCAGATCCTCCTCTACCACCGATGAAAATGCCACGCCCCAGGCGTCAAGAGAACATCGAGGACTGGAACAAACTAGAGGACTTCTTCGACAGCCCACCCTGTTCCCCGTCGTCCCTTGACTCACGCTCTCCTTCTCCGGATTCTTTGGGGCGGCGGGGGCGCGGCAGCTGCTCTCCCGTCTTCGACCGCTTTCCCAGCTTCCCTTCGAGTGGGCGCCAACTGTCTGGTCTGTCGAGCCATCTGTCGTTCAAGCAGAATGGCAGTCGACTGGATCTGTCGGAGACGCACAAGAGGGGGCGCTGCACGCGGGGCCGCGCCGGGGACGACGACTGGCGAGAACCGGCGCCGAAGAGGATCAAGCAGGAAGAACCGGACGACAACGGATCGAGGTGCTTTTTGGAACAGGCACCGACCCAGAACAGGTGCGGTGGAGAACGGTCGTTGTCTGCTCTTGCTGCTGTAACAGATGGTGGTGCCTTCGCGCATCCCATAATTCCGGATACGCTTCGGTTCACTCCGCTAACGAAGGTGAATGTATCGAGGGCATCTGCGTTCCAGCGGACTACACCGCTTGCATCCAAGGCACCTGCTGCTGTTGCTACATCAGCAGCAGCAACAACAGCAACAACAACAACTGCCAGGCTGAGTCTATCTGTTACTCTTCCGAAGAACTTCATCAAGGACTTACTGATCGCCAGAGACATGGAGAAATTGGTTCAGCCCAAGATAAAGATGGAAGCGCAGTGACGTTGGCATCACTTTCATCTACGTCACCAAGCAGCGAAGGTGCTTCATCCTGCATGCTATGACCACACCCGGCATCAAAAGTCCATTGACACCATTTGACGTCTTTTTACTAAACGTCTATTACGAATGGAGTGGCGCTGTCTGTAAATACTGTATCGTTATGGGGACAGACTCTTCTCATAGAATTCGCTTCTATCCAAATAAATCTCAAAAATTTAAATTATGAATGAAATCATGGTTAAAATAGCACAGAGCCCCGTCAGGTCCTCACGTTATGTTATCACAGACGTATAAGATAAAAAAATTTTTACTTAAAGCCTAATAGAATTACCTGTCAAAAATGAAGCAGAGGTGTATGCTGATTCGAATTTCTGGAAATAATGAAGAATTCCGCATCATATCAAAGCCCTTGTAGCTGAAGCTGGGAGCTTCAACCTCTCAGATATCCTCGGCAAATGGGAAGTACACCAGCTGTGCCTAAATAAGATGACCTTTGATTATTTTGGCCTGACAATATGTCAGCGAAGTCTTTCAACGAGACTCAAAACTTGTGCTGTAGGAGACAATTACATAACAGCTAGTAAGGATATTAATTGTCGGAATGAAATACAAACAATGTGAGCTCACAGGATGGTGCAAATAGGCTACCAATATTTTATCTCTACATTATTCTTAAGCCATGAATTGTGATGTTATCGAGCATTTATATAGCGATACATCAAGATATCTACTGAGAGGCGCTCTCTGCGCTGGCCTAGATAATGTTAACTGTCAACAGTGAACGAGTAAAATACGTCCATTTCCAATACTATGTGCACAGTAAGCTGAAAAAGTCACCAGTGGTGTGCCCACGCACAAGCGTGGAACCAACCAACGGATTCCCGTCGACAGCTGACAGATGACATCTATAGATGTTCAGAGCCTCTGGGCCAAGTTGCGTCGATATGGCAGGCCTAGACACGTTGTTACCGTTTTATTCGGCGCCAAATATTGTACAGATTAGGTCTACTATATAAACAGATTATTTTTTGTCATTATTGTGATGTGTTGATTCGTATACTGTTGTTGTTAATCCTTTCTACGGAGACTAAGCAATTTAAAAATTAGAAATAAACGATGATGATAAGCAAACAATTATCCCCACCTTTCTCGATCTGCCCCGCACCCTTTGAAAATGTCTGACCAATGCTCGCCCCCCCCCACCCAATAAGGTGTCATCACCTCTGAAGACATACATATAGGCCTACACCACTATAAATATTATATATTACATTTGAGTAAGCCCTACGTTTTTGCGTCTGATTCGATATCATTACGATGTTTTCGAGAATCAAGAGATTCAGGTCTGTATAGATCTGTTCGCAAAATATTTAGGCCTTATGTTAGAACTTATGGTAAGAACCTATGGTAGACCCTAAACTACTATCTATTGCTTTAGACTTTGATGTTCCAACATTATTCGTCCATTATAGTCCAACGCTTCATCATCCTAAATAAATATAGGCCCTACAAATGTAGGGGAGACCGAGGCGTATTCAGATAGTCAAGACTTCCTGATGAGTGATTAAATCAAAGGCGGATTCTGCCTCCGGAATTCCTTACTTTATCTGTTCCTCCATCATCACTGTCTGTCATCCAACGTCACCTGCATCAGGCTCTTCCATTAATCAACCCTCGGGTTTTTAATTCTGAACCTAAGTCACACCTTTCCAAGTAGGCCTACTCACGCAGGCCTACTTGATCTACGGCTGGACACGATCCGACCACGTCACTGATCTGTTGCGTGATAACTTACATTGGCTGCAAGTTCCTCAACGCATCTCATACAAACTGCGTCTAATCACATACAAGGCACTTAACAATCAAATGCCGGATTACATTACCGACTTCTGCACTGTAGTAAGTGGCAATCAAAACAGTGAGCGGCTGCGCTCCTCATCAAACTCTGATGCATGTCCCACGGTCTTCTACGAAGTTTGGGGACTGTTCCTTCTCCGTATCAGGACCAACTGCATGGAACGGCCGCCCCGAACATGTAAAGATTTAAATCGCAACTTAAGACATATCTTTTCCAACAATCATACGACTGAAATTGACTTTTTTCCTCGTGTACAGCGCCCTTTCTTTCGGCTTCGGCTGTGCTACGGCGCTATATAAATTGTCTTATTATTATTGTATTATTTGAATATTATAATGAGCATGAAGACATATATATGTGTGTATATATATATATATATCATAATATAGGCCAGAGCAAAAACCTTATAGCTAGACGAGTTGTAACTTTCAACTTATTAAAACAAAACTGAAAATGTTACTGAAAATAAAATAAGAACAGCATCGTTACCATAAACTTCAGACTGAAAATGTTACTGAAATCATACTCCATCGTTATGATCTACACAGTCTTGCATAAATGTAATTGTATCAAACAATGATACTATTAACTTCCAAAGAAGTCTCTTAATTAGCATTAATAATGATTAAAAACAGAAATAAGCCTTGCATCGATAATGCGAACAGTTTAGTTTGTCTGCCAGAATTAAACTTTGCCCAATCACACATATACAGAAGCAACTGGTTCCAAGTTCTAACATTAACCATAATATATCATCAGAAACAAAGTAATATGCAAATCTTTCTGAAGGTCATAATTAAATAATATGTTGATTAATTGTGCCATTTTAACTATCAAAACAACAACAGCAATCATTTTAGGCTAAACTTTTTCTGCAATCCCTGAAATGACAACACGTGTATGTGTTAATGAAACAATACTTTCTTAAAAACATACCAATACTGTTGTCATCAAACCTTTTCTCAAACATGCACTATTGAAATGGAAAGACATAAAGAAACATCAGAACATAACCAGCACTAACCATGATTTGGTTATTCCCTATGACACAAAGAATAGAAATAATAAATGAACAAAAAAGCCTTCAAGTCTACAATTTTTTACTCTAACTATACCCATTTCAGTTCGGTAGATGGAGCTACTATTATGAAGGTCAAAATATAAAGAATTTGCATGTGGTACGCTCAAATGCAGACATTTCAAAATTGCTCTTAACTGTCTTATCGACCAGCATTGCCTTTTTGATGAGCAGACATCTAGTGTCTACATAGTTAAATAACTAGTACAAGTATATTGTACACTAGTTACTGTAAACAGGAAACAAATTTGAATCACTTTCTTCTTATGAGTAAAGAAAGAAGGGTAAGATATTCGATCAAAGGTGCCAAATTTTTTTCAGCAGTTTGTTGAAATTCTGATTCTAGAACAGGAGCTACAACGAACATAATTATAAAATTACCTCTTCAACGTTTTTCATTAACTTTGGCACAAACTATTGAACTCTAACAAACCATGATTATCTTCCATCAACGCTTCTGGTGGCTGACCATTAACTAAATGTGACTGCATCTGAGAAAACCTTCAAAATGCAGAAAAATCTAAATTGTGTTTGACACTGCAGTGAATTTGGCTGTAATCGTAGATTTTAAGTAACTTTATCATTAATAGAAAAATATATACAAATTATAAAAATAATTTTACACATTATTTGAGAAATTTTAAATTAAAGTCAACTACATCTATGACCCAACCTATAGATGCAGTCATACTATGTTTGGAATCATACTGCAGTTTGTTGGTCTGAAATTAAAAACATTGTTAAATATAATTTATAATTAAAGTTACAAAGTCATGTAAATGACCATCTTGATCTATCTTTTATGCAGATTTCATCAATGGCAACCTGAGAGGCATATAAATATGCTCAAATTTACTATACTCGTTTTATGCATAGTATGACTGAATGCATTATTAGGAGTTTAATTAAACTGTCAGCAGCCAGGTAAGGCATCCATTATGTTATGCATCCAATTTAACCAATACCGACACCTAGAGCAGGACTTGTCAACCTTACAGAGGATCTGGAAATCAAATTCTGTTCCTCATCAGTTATCACTGCGCCCCAGTGTGGTTATCACTGCGCCCCAGTGTGTCGTCCATTACTCTAAGGGCCCCCATTTTACTATTTGTATAATATAGCACGACCTTAAACTATAAGTCCAACATAAATTTTTTGCTGGATATCATACAAAAATAGAAAATCAAATCAGTTGGACAGAAAACACTTCAAAAGGACTTGTAGTTGTTAGCTAATACAACGAGGAATATAAATATGCAAAGACCTAATTTTTTCTACATTTCTATGAGTGTGTTACTTGCAAATGAGCTTTTCTGATGTTGTGAGGATTTACTAGTCTTGGGCACAGTCAGAAATAGGAATCAGCATGTACTCATCATTTAACAATCAAAACATACATTCAAACTCCAGTGTCCCTCAAATGCAGTCATTGGCAATGTACCTCATAAGTCTTACAGTTCCACAATGTCATTCCAAAAGACAATAACTGATTAATATTATTATAGCAATGCTGAATAAAAAATGCACAATATAGTAATAACTGACAGTATAAAGATTCATATACTTTCCTTGCAATCAATGCACTATTCATATGCCGCATGGTAGCGTAGCCAATGCGTTAAGAGCCTGTATGGAACCATTCCAAGAAAATATTCATTGTGGCATTTTTATTCTTGAACAATTCTAATTTTTGTGTTAGATTATAACTGAAGATCCTTCACATTTTTATCAGTATTCTTATCCTCATTCCCAACCTAATTGTACAGTGCTAAAAGCAATAAAAGTTAAAATGCAACAAACTTCTATTGCATGTTTAGAAAGCTTTCATGTGTCTAATTTGGCTTATGAATTAGCTCCAGTTTCTGACACATCAACTTCAAACTTTTTAGACATACTGACCCCTTTGTAAATCCTAATTCTGAATGCAGGGTTTAGTAATTGTGTAATGATTTTACACTAACACTCATCGCATTCTTGTTTTATGACTGAAAAACCATACAGCTTTACCCGCATGAGGGGAACCATTCAGAAAAAGTTAGTTTCTAGTTGGAACTATTAATGGCACGGCATAGGCGCTGTGGCGAATGCCAAAGGAAGCCCGAGGTTGTTCACGCTTGTGTACCCACACCTGTTCAAAAGCAAATTTAAAAAAGAAAGTAGTACATCAAATGCCAAAGGAAGAATTTGGAAATTAAATAAACAGTGCAACAGAACACGATCTCTCATGCAGAAAATCTCATAAGCAGAAATGCATTATGCATATAAATGAACACAAATGTTATCAAGTACTAAGTCAACTTTTTTTATGCTACTAGACTCACCTCAGTTCAGTAGGTGGGCCTGGTAGAAGGTCAAAACATAAAGAATTTATATGCGGCCCACTTAAATGCCACTCGCATGTTGATTTTAACACTTAAAACTTGATTTTTAACTGTCTTATAAGGATTGGCAATCAAAAGAACAGAAATGTCATCAAATCCTGAAGTAAACTTTTCAAAATTACTCTTTAACTATCTTAGGATGGGCAATGATCTAGTCTTAATTAAGAAAATAACTAATTATTCAGCTTCATGTGAAAATCATGTCAAGTTTGTTTCTACTCACACAAAGTTCAAACATTCTTATAGATGAAATACAGCTTGACCCTTATTTAGTCATCTTTTTCTCAATTCTGAGAAACTATTGCCATTTATATTCTTATATCTAAAGCAACTAATACATGTGGTAATGCTGAGAGAGTTTTGGTTGTTTTGCATCTCCCCTTACATCTCAGCTGCCACTCCCCCACCATCATGGATAATCCTTGAGGTAAAAGTCTGAAAATGATGTGAGCTTAACAACAAATCATTTTCCATGCAGTCTGCAGTGTCGTAAGCCTGTTAGTGTCGAGGATTTGGAGTTCGTGTCAGAGCTCTGCTCAATTGTTCCCAGAGATTTATGTGAGACTCATTTCCTTTTTCATGACCTCTCCACCTGTGTCCTTCAGCCACACTTTGCCCAATGGCTCATTTTTTGAGAGACATAATATCCACCCGTTACTTATTTTATCTATTCCTGAGGAAATTTCTACCCTAAGCAAAATGTTGCTTAATATTAATACTAAATTGTTGCAGTTATGTCGAGATCATGAAACAAATGACCAAGTCATTACCTTTTCTGCATCATGTGCACCTGGGCCAGGTGCATTCGTCTTGTTACCTAGATCTTTACCTCTTCCAGGTATGCTGTATCCTGGTGGCTTATACTTGTAGTGTTTTGTGTCCACAGTGGCATATGCAGCAGGGCCAGGCGTCTGTGCATAACACAGACAGAAAGCAGCTTATTAACAATATCCATAGAAATGTAAAAAAGTTGTGAACTAGCTAACTAACTAGATAAATGACTAACCAATTAAAGAACAGGATGAGACTGGAGTTTTGAGCTAGAGAAAAATACAATGAATGAATAGACCTCTGGGCAGTTGAATGGTGACCTAACTGGTGTCAGAGACTGCTGATGATGACAAAAGCATGAGTTTATTCACTGACAGAACAGAGGCTGTGTGGTGATGTTTGGGAGTTTTGGTGACTGTATAAGCAGCAAGGGTGTTCTGGACTGTTTATAGGCATTTTATTTTAGAAGAGTCGATATTGTAGAAAAGGGAGTCGAGTTTGAAGTGAACAATTCATGTGGCTCATGTTCAGGTGGACTTGTAAATAAAGTGATGGGCACAATCGACCAAGGTCACGAATGTGATAATTATAGTAAGCACTATTTGCTGGTGATGTGATCAACAAAGGTATGGCTGATATTGAAGATTACTTCAAGAACAATTAATAAGGAATTTTGTTTTTGAAGGGTTCATGCATAGCAGGTTGGCTGTCATCTAGGCTGATGTCTGGGTGATGGACTGATAGCGACACATAGATAATCTAGTGTATCAGGAAGTGATTGAGGGAAGAAAGATATGAACATCATGGATTAATATGTGGTTTAACCTATCACAATGAATATTGTTCCATTAAATTGTGATTTGCATATTTATTTGTTACTTTAATCAACGGCACAATTAATACATCACCTTCTAGCAACAGAAGACGACCCTGACCAACCTTGCATGACAACTGTAATAATTATAGATGAGATCAGTGACAAGCAATTCATCTTAAAACAAGTATGCTTTTAGTTCAATCTTGCCTGCTGTATGTCTTCGCCAATTGCTCCATGTTTGCTTCGGCTTTTAACAGAGTAGCTTGGTGCTTGCCGTTTGTTGCTCTCAACCGTTCGGCCAATTGTAAGAGGCACCCGATACTGATTCGGACCTTTGAACACAAAGTAGCTAATTAACAACTTTTTCTACTTTTCCGTCAATATATATTCATATTAGTTTAACCTTCATTTATTGTTCTAAAAGCCTTAAATACTGCAGTCCACAAATATGTAAAAGAGATATGAAGGGCAGACCAAGGAGAGACTATAATACTGCTCTTAATGGTCACCTATCTGACAAGAAATTGGTTTGAACTGACGAGTAATTTCATGCAATAATCTTAAAATACTTTAACGGGTATTACAAATAGAAGGTATGTTAAATTGAAAATAGGCATGTGTTAGTGACAGAACTTCAACGATAATTTCTCTGTGATCTGGTATAAGTTGCTTTTTACAGACAATAAGATCTACAGATTCTTATAATCTATTATACTATTTATCTTACCGACTTTGCCACATTCTTCATGTTTCAGCACACACTGGTATCAGAAACATTAAAGACAGAAGGAGACTTCACTGCACCATGTTCATTTAAAAAATAAATAGTAAGATCTTCAGTTGCACTGATATTCAAAACATGTTTTATAGGTGTCCAGATAGCAGATATAATGTCATACCTGGATTGTTATTTGACGTTCTGTGTCGATGCCGACCACCAAAGCTGTAAGCTGGAGCCTTGTGGTGACATGCAGCATCAGATCTTTCTGGTTCATGAGTTCCAGGTCCAGGCGTATTGAAAAATACAGGCTCCTTGGTCCTGCCTTGAACTGAAAATCTGGGTGCACCATCCTTCCCCGTGCGGTAGAGTTTTGAATCGAATGCATAACATGGTCCTGGACCGCTGTTTGTTTCAGAAGCTTTCTCCCGGCTTCCAAATGTATAAGCTGGTCCACGATTGAAGGGACTCCTGGGATCGTGAGACTGGTGGCCAACAAGACCAGGAAGTGCATAACACGGTCCAGGGCTGCTGTATGTTGCAGCAACCGGTTCACGAGGCTTTGTGTACTCATACATGATGATGCTGCTGCTGCTGGTGGCGGATATAGCTTACCTTGGATAACTAATCAGTTTAACTGACCGAGTATCCTGATAAAATCCTACAAATTAAAAGTTCCTGAGTTAGCATCACTTTTGCAAATTCCATTCTCTGCTAAGATAACAACTCCCAAAAATTCATTGATGATTTCTATCCTCCACATATTATACATCATGATACCTGATTAACTTGCATTTAAGTGCATTGGCAGCAACACAAAGGTAACAGGGAAATTTTTGTCACTAAGCTACACTTTCTATTGTAACACAAATATAAACTGGTAAGAAGCAGTACATCTCAGTGTCCACATATACCATGGCACCTTGAGGTACCAGACAGCAGTTTAGCATCCACTTTATGCAATTTTATAGTATCCTTGGTTATTCATGGCATTTAAAATACTTTCATTAATAAAATGCTCTAGACCAACCAGATTCACTGTAGTTTTGAATTTGTGTAAAACTTTTGACTGAGTTGGTGTGGCATGACATCATAGAATTTTACTTCTATCTTTGCTACCAAAAATAGATGCTAGACCCACCCACTAGCTTTTAATTCAATGCTTCATATTCTTATATTATAGCTTTGCAATTTTTATCCAGCTGATGATTTATACCAGGTCAAAGGCACGTATTCATTTTCACTTCATTGAAGAAAACGGGACAGCCAATCTCAAACCTCACTTTCTTTTCTATCAAAAGTTACTGATATGATCAGTGCACAGCAGATAGAAATAAGTGGCTTCTTGCTGCAGTCTGATTCCAGAAAGGGGCATGTTATGGACAATGGTCAGTGGGGAGAGGGGACATGTTATACATTTGTCCCCACCACATTTTCTACCCCTCTCATTGGGTGTCCCCCTACCTGTCAAACGAGATCGCCGCCTCTGATCCCAATTGTCTTCATTTATTGATTTCAAACTGATACACTGCTGTATAATTATAAAGTCTAGTATTACTGGATGATCACAAGTTATCACACAGGAGTCAAATGTGGCTGTATGGCCGCCATGCAAGGTACTCGTAACGTCTTACATGTAATTTAACCACCATCGCCTAGCACATGAAAGGACTAGTCAGTCATATGGGGTAGCATCATTATCCATTACTCTACATTCCCACCCAGGAAGTAGGGGGCTGTAAGCGAGGCGTTTGGTATGGTCGACTGCAAACATCATAACCATGTGTCTCATCACCTCTGAATTTTAGGTCGACTTCTGAACTGCACAAATCCTTCCTGGGTGATTAGGTGATGGTGTACATGAGTTCAAACTGCAGAACTTGGACACCAATGCCACTATACTGTGCTGCATCGTCCCATTATTTATATATAGGCCCTATGGCGATAAACCTCAACCACGAATTTTGTGCATTGTGTTGGCTGGACAATGTATTCTTATTTAGACAACATTTAATTTTTCACTCCGTTTTTTATGAGTCCACTGCTGGTGCACAATAAATGTAGGATAACATCATTCACCCACGATGTAATTACCAGTTATTACCGGAAACAGCTCACCACTTACGTCGTATTAAATACGCCAATGCCAAGAAGGGGATCGATTCTAGATTGACAAGTCTCTTCTTAATAATTCTAGTACACTTCACTGGAGTTAATTATTTATAGATTAATGTCACATTAAGCGTAAAGCAAATTCACTTCCTTCGCCTGGTGCTGTTGATATGCTAACATGGTAACGGTCACGTGTAACAGATGCCAGGTCACGTGGCCAGTCAAACGGGCATTTGGCGCAATCTAAACGATTATTATTAGGTCTACTAAACTGTCATTTGTAACGCAAGTGACAAACGGATCTTGCAAGAAAGTGCCTAACAAAAACCTCAACTTATGGGTCATTTTTAGGAGAGAACTTTGTCGGACTGACAGACATTTACAATATCATGGCCATGGCCAGTGGCGTACGCAGGATTTCCCCAAGGGGGGGTTAGTGTAGGCACTTTTTGGAGGGATAGTCATTTTCCACACGAGATCTGCAATAAATACGGAGGCTCAATGAGCCAGAAGTTTTTAAATTTTAACCTTTTTTGCACTGCAACAGTTTTTTTGCGATATTACAAATTATACATACTTTTTGTTAAAATCGGCTAAGGCGCATAGCTAGTGATTTTTATAACAATGGGTAAAAAATAACAAACATATACTCAAGCTTTAAATTTGATATGATTATAAAATAGCCCTGCCTGTGCAAGTCAGTCTCAAATTTTCTTTTCTTAACATCTAATTAGTAGGCCATTATACTTCTTCTGATTATCAGTAGAAGTTAAGTTTTCTTGTCATTAGGGCCTATCTTATTTGTTCATTCCTTAATCATAATGAATATTGGTCTTAGCTTGCAATTGGCTTCACAGAACGAAATATAATCTTCGCTTCCTTAGTAGTTCATTGATTATTTCCTCGGATGTTGGGGTCATTGCAAGGTCAACATGTAGCTGAGCTAATCAATTCAGCCTAGTTGTGCTTGTCGAGTTCCTGAGATATGTTTTCAGACAGCGAAGTGTTGAGAAAGAGCGTTCACTGGTACAGATGAAAACAGGCAATGTAATGTATCCAAGATTGCAACAGCTTTGTAATATTTGGATGAACTGTTGAATGATACAAATGCATTGCGTCCAAAGCATTTTTTGGAACACTACCCATTTCTTTGCGTGAAAGACGACGATACCACAGCCTTAGTTCTGCCACTAATGAATCCCAATACGATGAGAGCCATTGCTTATGGAATGATCGCTTATAGCTTTGCTTAGTGCTATTCTTTCCCCAACATCTTATAACAAGAGATAACAAACAACCACAACACCTTCCTGCGAGAGAAAACTCTGCTTACTGATTTTATAGTTGATCCACTATATACAATGCAGCAATTTATACAATTTATCATTTATATTCAATTATTTTAAACTTCTGAACAAATTCAAATTGATATAATGCATACAATATAAGGATGAACTGACCTATATACATAAGTCTCTCTTTCTACCTCTATATATTTATATATATATACACATTAGTTAAATACATATACGAACACCCATTTTATATAGTTATATATATATATATATATATGTAGTACACATTGAGCCTATGACAGCTGTCTTATATCCCTGTCCTACATCCGAAAATAATTGAATGATACATTGCGCTTGTCACATTATGAGCTAAGTTCTGCTTCATTTACACCCTGGTATGCGGTATCGGGTATACATCAAATCTATAACCACAGCTGTGGCCTCCGTGGAATCGGTGGGTATGCTGCACTCAGCGCACTGTGAGTGTCTGTTAGTTCTCTAGCGAGGGTACGGTCCAAAAATTATTCCAACTTATTCTGTAGGTTGTTGCTAAAAAATATTTTCAACTCTGCCAATGGGGGAGGGGGGTTTTAACCCCCTAAACCCTCCCCTTGCCTACGCCACTGGCCATGGCAATAGGCCTATGTAACTAAAATGGTACGGTCCCGTACGGAGTCACTGGTGCATAGCAGGCTGGGGCAGTCACGTTGACCCAACCAACAGATTCTCGACTGTGGTCGATAAGGACTGGTGGTGGCAAAGTCGAATGGCAACCTTATAATCAGTATTGAACCAAAACGATCGAACAAAACTCTTAATTGATGCACGTAGGTCTACTACATGCCAACCATTGATGACGTGCTTCCAATTGAAGCTCGCTGGGGTGAAAGTTTTTAGCACGATGGCTTCGTTTGCCGTTGCTATTTCCACTGTCCCTGAAATAGGGCCTATGGCAGTCCAGGGTGCATGCAGCAGTCTCTGGTGTGAAAGGCATTTTCCGTATTGCAGTGATTTGCTGACGACATTTTAGTAACAGGATCCGGGGATACTGTGACGGAAGCAGCACTCATCAAACTTAATCGCCCTACTCGAAGTTCGACCGCGAACAATGGAATTGAGGCTGAATAAGGAGAAGTTTCAGCTGAAACGGTCGGTGATTAGGCCTATGTTCATGGGGCATGAATAATTGACAAATCCCGATCCGAAGATCATTGCAATAGGCCTACAACAGGTGCCAGGCAAGAGGGAAAAATAAGAAAGTGTACAACTGTTTCATAGACTTTAAGAAGGCCTTTGACAGCATCGATCAGCATTAGAATCGTATGGTGTGGATAGCACACTGACCCGATTACTAAAGGAAATCAACGGCAACGCGAGAGCAGCGGTACGGGTGAGCGACGAGATCGGCACCTGGTTCAGCACAAATAGAGCCATAAGACAAGGAGATACGATATCGCCTAACACATTTATTACTTTCTTGGAAAGAGTCTTGGACAAAATTAGAGAAGAAGAAGAGCGGGGAGTTACAACTAGCGGCACAAATTTAAGTGATCTTTGTTTTGCCGACGACATCGATTTAATAGATGAAAATGAACAGAGACTGGAACAAACAACAAAAGAATTAAACAAAGAAGGCAAGAGATATGGTCTAGAAATGAACTACGACAAAACAAAAACAATGATATTTGGGGAGTAGATTGCTACAAAAAGTATTGTTGTAGATGGAATCCAACTGGAAAATGTGGAAAGATTCACATACCTAGGGAGCAATATGACAGACGACTTGGACTGTAAAAAAGAGGTACTAACAAGAATTGCAAAAGCGTCAACATCATTAAAGGTTATGGACAAAATCTGGAAAAGCAAAGCCATAAAGTTAGAGACAAAATTAAGCGTTCTGCAAACATGCGTGTTTAGTAGCATGCTATATGGTTGCGAAACATGGGTAGTAACAAAATACATCGAAAGGAGAATTTTGAAATTTTAGAGAAAATGTTACAGGAAAATATTAAGAATAGGCAGGAAACAAAAGGTCAGCAATGTAGAACTGTACAGAAGAATGCAACCAAAAGAAAATCTAATGCAAAAAGTAATTAAAAGAAAGTTAGATTTGTTTGGCCATATATGCAGAATGAGCGATGATAGAAAAATCAAAATATTGTTGTTTGGAAGAATGGAAGGAAAGAGTAAAGGGGACAGTCTCACAAAGAATGGCTAGACGACATAGGCGAATGGGCAAATAAGCCGATTCAAGAACTGGCACATATTGCACAGGACAAACAACAGTGGGAAGTAACGATGAAGTGGGCATCGGACATCTATGGGCGTTGTGCCCAGGATTAATGATGATGATGATGAGATGCCAGTTCCGACCGACAAAGCGGCCCTTAGGCATGACTACGTAGGCGTAGGCCCTACTTAGCGCGTTTCTGCCCACGTTTTAGCCAAATTTGGCCTACAGCTCCATTGCGAAAGTTAGGCTACTTGCGGCGGAAAATGAATTCCGATCTAACATTCGGCATTCGCTTGAATGCAATGCTTAGGTCGGCACTGCAGTCGGCACCCGTTCTTCGCTACTTCATGTTAGAGAAGTCTCTCACCATACACTCCGTACAGGCCGATGCCTTGCGAAAAACAATGTATTTAAGTCAGTTAGCCTAAGCTCTGAAGGGATTACTGATGAAGTTGCGAAAAAGAGCGAATTTAGGCCTATATCAAGGAGACTTTAATGCCATAGAATTTCAGTTGTAATAGTCTAAGTTGAAATTCTTTTAAATGTTTCCACATTTTATTACATATTTGTTTAGTAGATCAAATTACATTTTTAAAGGAAATGTTAAGCTAAATCGTAATCGTCGCCTAACTTAGTTCTTATAGGGAACGGAGTCTGTAACTATAGGTCCCAGGCTGTGCCAAACCTTAAACCAAAGTTTTCTATAAAAGTTAACATCTATCTGTCCGAAATTTCACGATAACGGACAATTCCCCCCGGAGAAAAGCACCCCATACTAGGACAAAGCCAATCCGGTTAGACCATATAATTATAAGCTCGCCATATGGGCTATTTCGTAGAAACAAAGAGTAAAGGCTGTTATAATTTTTTTTATTATAGTCCGTGTTACTTCAGTTCATAATGATCGATTCGTTATCGGCTGTTTTAACAGCAACCGACAATACATATAACTGAATGGCAAATAGTTAACTAGTTCCTTGGTCTTTTTGTTGTTAGTGTATGATAGGTCTATCTACATTGAATGCACCACTGTGCGTAATTCATAGACCCTTGACGTTTAGTCAATTGGTAGAAGGTATGCTATTGATGCAGATTTAGATCAAAAACATTTAGTTGGCATGGTTTCATCTTTGTTAATTTCTGGCAGAGTTGTATGGTCTTGAGACAGTTTTTAGTGTCTCGGTCTCGTAATCCTGCTCTCTCGGTCTCACGGTAGTGTCTCGAATTTTATAAACTGTCTTGAAGTGAAAGTCGATCTTGTTCTGTCTCGAACAAGCGGTCTCGATAAGTTTCGCGTTAACTGTTTTGAAATCTTGCGCTAGAAACTGAAGTCGGAATCTACGAGAAACAGTCATTCTGATAAACGCACGAGTCTCATGATACTGAAATCAATTCATTTATCTTAAAGTTGAAAAATGTCTGAGAGCGAAAATAATTTGAAGTTATTGAATATTGACAAAACAATAGCTATGGCGCTCCGTTTGCCATTGATGTAAAACCACCACAACCGAAACGATCGGAACAACTATGCGTTTATCAGGGTGAGTAAGGGTAGGGGCAAATTTATAATTTCGTTCGGTAATTGGTATCGAATTTTCTTGTTTAAAATCGTCTAGAATATTCAGACGCGTCTAAAACGGATTTCTCTATACTATTCAGAAGATAGGCCGACATAGAGATATCGAAAAAGATAAAACGCGGCAATATAAAAACTATTCTCGGGAATTGGTATTATATACATTATAAGTTTCAAATTGAAATTACAAATGAAAATTATTCCCGAAAACCGATACATTAATATTTTGCAGCCTTTTATATAAGATTACTTGTCTTTTACTGTCTCGTACTGTCTTGAACCTATAGTGTCTCGGTCTTGGTACCTCACTGTCTAGGTCTCGGCACCTCATTGTCTCGGTCTCGTATTGGTCTTGAAGTTTCAAGTCTTGCATACAACACTGGTTTCTGGAGGCGGTGTTGATACGAATGTAGGACATTTTCCCTCTGGATACATGTCTGTCTATCTACCTGCCTGCCTGCCTGCATGCATGCATGTATTTATGTATGTACATGCATGTGTGTATGCATGTGTGTATGTATGCGTGTATGTATGTACGTACGCACGTACTCACGCACGCATGTATGTATTGTGTGTGTGCGTGCGTGCATCCGTATGAACATATGCATTATGCACGCATATATACATACAGTACATACACGCAAGCATGCATACATACATATGCCTACGTACGTATATGCATATATGTATGCATGTATACATATGCATGCATACATATACATACAGTACATACACGCAAGCATGCATACATACATATGCCTACGTACGTATATGCATATATGTATGCATGTATACATATGCATGCATGCATACATACGTCCATACATGCACACGTATATACATATATATACCCGTACATACATGCATGCATACATACATACATGTAAGCATGTATACATGCCCAGGTACATACATGAATATATACATATAGGAGGACTTATGTCCGAGGGGCAAATGTCCTAGCCAAAATCGGGGGGCTTATGTCCGAGGGGGCTTATGTCCGGGGGGCTTATGTCCGGGAGGGGGCAAATGTCCGTTCCCCGTTGATACATAACGCACATGCGTTATCTGTGACACGGCTTCTTAATTCAGACGCGTCAGATGAGTCAATGCAGAGCGTATGTGTGTTATCTGTGACAGCCTGACATACGGTGCATTGCTATATATGTGAAGCAGTGGTTCGTACTGCTTCATACGTAGAGTGGTCATCGCACCGCCCAGAGATCGTTGAGTGTTGTCATATAAATACGACCCCGAGTGACAGCCGCTCCACCCACGGGCAGGCCGGTGCAGTTTTTCGCTGATCTGGTGGGGTGGGCCCCTCTGCCGTTGATCGCAAGACGGACCGTGCCCTTATCGTAGAGGTTAACAGGTTGACAGAAGAAAGACCGATCGTGAGAAATGCTCACAGGCCTGGGTGCCGTTCGAGAGTGCGGTAAAGTCCGATCGTGACAAATAAATGGCTGATAGGTCTGCACGGGAATACGGGGAAGATGGTGACTCAGTCGGTGTCGTTCGAAGAGTACGTGAAGACCCAATCGTGAAATATAAATAACAGGACCACATATATCGAGAGGCTTCGGTGGCCGTTGAGACAACATACGGGGAAAGTGACCCCGTTGGAGCAGTTGAATTCAGATCGAGAGAGCTTCCGGTGGAGCCTTTGACACATTCTGGGAAACATAAATACGTCCGATAAATACGGGGAAGGTGACTCCATTTGTGCGTTCGATAAATACAAGATCTAATTGGCTAATCTCTTTTCGGGGACTTCCTCGATAGATCTGTCCGTGGTCCGTTCCGGTGTGTAAGAGGCAGAGTACAATTGCTTCAGAGAAAGCAATGATAATAAAACAAGTCCGTGTGAAACATAGAGGTAACGTGGTGACATTTATCTCAAGTGCCTGTGAGGTTATCAAGTCCGAGGACTACGAAACGAAGTTTACGAGAGTTGGTGCATTACCGCTGGTCAGAGCTCTGGGTGACGAGTACATAAATAATCCTACGATGGGAGGAGTAACCGCAGTCCATGAGAGTTACAGACATGTGAGAGTATATAACAGATGGAAGTAGGCCAAGAGATATTCTTGTTGGCTACCTATTTTGGTAATAGTTACTCATGCCGTTTTCCAGCAGTCTATTCATTTGGGTTGTCGGATAGGTGGAAGTTAGGCGGCCAAGACCGTGAAAGTTCTGGTGGCCGAGACCGTGAAAGTTCGGGTGGCCGAGATCGTGAAAGTTCGGGTGGCCGATACCGATACAACGCGGGTAAAATTCCCGAAGAGTCGACCATACAGACTGTGAAAGCGTTCGAGTGGCCGTGATAGATACAGACTGGGTAACTCCCGCGATTAGCGATCGCATATAGTCAGTGAGGCCCCGGTGGCCGAGAGTAATACAGACCGTGAAAGAGTTCGTGTGGTCGTTCGATAGAAATACCGGAATATTCCCGAAGGACCCGCTGGAATTACACGTGGAAGGTGACCACGTTAGAAGAGCACGTTACAAACAAGAGAAAACACTGGTGCGATTGATACCTTCAGGTTACAACCCAAATATCTCTTCTTGATGGTCTCATGGTCTTTCGAAATTATTCATGTTGGCTACCTACGTCAGTCATAGTTACTCTCTCGCGGTTTCCCCGCGGTATCTTTACTTTCGTGCCTAATCGCAATGTCTTTTACTCGCGGTTTCCCCGCGGTATCTCTTCTTGATATACTAATTCTTAATGTCTTTACTTGCGGTTTCCCGGCGATATCTCTTCTTTCTTGTCTAATGGTCTTTCGATAAATACTCTATATAGCGAATACCAGCCTTCTCAAACTGACTGTTTATAACACTCATTTAATTATAAGTAGATTATTTAAGGTAATTAATTTACAATGGCGTTTAATTAATCAAAGTGGCGATTAGATAATATATCCTAAAGAAATTAATGCCCAAAGCTATTCATGACGCTATTAATGACGCAACGCTTGCGTCACCCTGCATCAGCAACGGTTTAAAATTAGACAGTAGTTGAGGGAATTGGAAAATGGAGTTTAAAAAATGAGGTCGTCATGTTGAAACCAAGTACACGGATTAATACGAGACTAAATCGGCGTTTTCTTGTTTAAGATCGTCGCAGTTTAGAGCTTCGAGTGTGTAGGAGTCAGTTATAGTACTCTCACGTCAAGCTACGTCGTTTTGAGTCAAACGTATGAGTAAGCGATAGGACATTCCTGCCGCTGATCAGTTTGCCAAGCGAATCGTATGAAGAAATCCGTTGGTATTCGTTCGGCTTGTGAATTTGAACATTACCGGTGATACTTGAATCGAACTGCGTCCGTTGTGTCGTTTGGAATCGCTTTCTACGCTTTGATGAATTACTGACGTTGTCTTTGCGGAAGTTTCTTTCTGTGAATGAAGAAATTCTGCACTTCGACAACAATTCTACGCGTATGCCGTATGAAAGAGACTTTATGGTGAAGATGAGATTCGCCTACCAATTGTCTACATCGACGAAAGAATGAACAATGAAGATGCATCCTACGTCTTACGCCCTGGGGATCAGATAAGCCACTTAAATATAAAATATTATAGTAATTAACGCCACTTTAAGTATATAGGATATCTAATGTTGAGACTATGATTGTTGTTTGAAGCATTATTACAATTACTACAAATATTATATAACGTCTAGTGTTCATTATTTCTATTCATACTCTACGAGACTAAGCACTTCTCAGACAAGCACGACGATGTCTAATCCGGCGAAGACAGCGACACTCTTGTTGGTTACCTACGTTAGTCATAGTTACTCCTGCCTTTTCCAGAAGTCTCAGAATATATTACGGTGTTAGTGGGCAATTGCCAACGCAGAGGACGGTCAATCGTGTGCATGATCACTTATGCGTGTGAGGCCGGTATGACACACTCGGAAATGGATCAAGAGGCACGTGAAAGTCTGGGTTGTCCGAAACTAAAGTATGAAACAGATGAACGCAGACGTGAAAGTCTGGGCAGTCGGAAATCCAGGTTAAAGATAACAAGCAGACCAAGAATTGATCGATATGTAAGTATTCCTGTTGACTATCTACGTCGGTCATAGTTACTCTCGCCGTTTTTCCAAAGTGTATCTACTTGTGTGTCTGATCGAATTGATCGATACGACTACGTTTGGGTAGTCGAGTACCCAAGTGAATACATGTTTGCTTGTCGTCACACACAGTTCCGAGAACTGACTGAAGTGCGAGGTCGGGCCCCCTCGATGATCTGTGTGCAGATAGCGAAGGTTATAGACAGAAGACCTTCACTATCGGAGTCCGTGAATACCATGCCAGTGTCATTTTTATCGAAGCAGAATATATCAGTGTTGGTGGGTAACTGCCAACACAGAGGACGAGGGAACTTACTCCGTTAATTGGTGCATAATAAAATATACTTGTGAGGTCGGTATGCCACACACGGAAGTGGACCGGGAGACACGTGACGAGTGGAAGATAGGGTCTCCGGTAGATAAGTGTATGAGATGACATGACTAAGAGCTGTGCGACTTGTAGTGTCTAGGACGACAGAGTTTAGAGAGTCGCGTACAGTAATGTCTAGGAGTACAAGACGTTGAATTTAGCTACCGATAACTGTCTATCGGCCGATATGACTTGGGACTTGTTTCAAGTATATCTGAACTTCGTAACTTAAGAGAACGTTTGGTGTCTCTTATTGGCGATAGTTTCAGAGTCACAAGATGTTGAATGGTACGACATCAGGTAGAGAGGAAGTAGAGAATAGTAGCTTGGAAGGCAGGCAAGGCAAGAAAGACACCTGCCGGTATGATTACGAACCCTGTTTTGAGTACGGCCATCCTCAGAACATTGCCTATCCGGCGACCGCGGAATAGGCAATCAGACCTCGCGACTAATTCGAACGGTGTTACCTTTCTTAGAGAAGAGGCCCATCCTTAATCTAGCCTGTTGAGAGCGATTATCCTAGCAGATATAGAGAGCAACCATTTGGCATTGAGATTTGATAAGGAAGTGACTAGAGCGACTCCAGACGTGTTCGCGAGCTGGAGTCGACATCGTCCGGGCGAGCTGGGCAGGCGCTCGGGCGGCTTAACGCCTCATAAATAGTTCGCCTAAGAAATGGTGATAACCGTTCATTTCGTCGCAGATCACTTCGTCGCATTCATTTCGTCCCAGATCATTTCGTCGTAGATCATTTCGTCGCGATTCATTTCGTCGCATATCGGTTAGGGTCAGGTTAAGCATCGTGAGGGTCGGTTAGGGTCAGGTTATGCGTGATGAGGGTCGATTATGGTCAGGCTATGCATGGTGAGGGTCGGTCTATGTCACGGTATGCGTCGTGAGCGTCGTTTAGGGTCAGGTTATGCATGGTGAGGGTCGTTTATGGTCAGGGTATGCGTGGTGAGGGTCGTTTAAAGTCAGGGTTAGTGTGGTTTTTAAAATGCTCTGCAACGAAATGAACGGGAACCTTAAAAAATTTAAGCTAGTTAAGGCAAAAGGGGGTTTTGTCTGGGGTTAGTGTCCAGCCTAAAACTGGGATTGTGTGAGAGGGGGACTTTGTCAGAGGGATTTTGTCCGCGACCCGACTACACTCTGAGCTACCACTTCTATTTTTGCTTGTTCAACTACAGTTTGTTCAGACAGTTTAAAGAGATTGAATAGACGTAGACCCATTGTATATTCTAGAGACACCTAGAACGTGTTTAACAAATTTAACATCGAGCCAAATTGGTTAACCGGTAGCTTTCATGCACTCTCGGCGCTGAACTGTCAAAATGAATTACGTGTTGGATGGCTTTTGGGTTTCAGGTAATCGGCAGTTGGCAATCGAGAATTTTTAATGACTGGCCGAGAATATCCGTTTACAAGGGCATACCCGCTAACCGCTGGACTTTTAGATTCCTCCAAGCGCGTAATATTGCCGGCAGTTGAGAAATAATAATAACAATAATTATAAAGTAATAATAAAAATAAATATAATATTTATAATAATTTATATAGATGTTTATGCATAAGATGCATAAGTGTTGTTTGACGTCACATAGACAACAAAACACGGAAACTGTCACGGCACTGTCGACACGTATATATTTGCCGTAACATGAACCTTCAATTGTAAGTTTAATTATTGATATCAATACGAGTGTCTACGGAGCCCCTAAAGGGACATAAAAGAAGAATATTTTATCTCGTGCGCACGAGATACAAACTCGTGCGCACGAGATAACAACTTGTTCCTTCGACTTACTAACTCGTGCGCACGACTTAGTAAGTCGTGGGAACGAGTTGTTATCTCGTGCGCACGACTTATAAGTCGAGGGAACGAGTTAATAACTCGTGCGCACGACTTAGTAAGTCGTGGGAACGAGTTGTTATCTCGTGCGCACGACTTATTAAGTCGAGGGAACGAGTTGTTATCTCGTGCGCACGAGATAAAATATTTTTCTTTTATGTCCCTTTAGGGGCTCCGTAAGTGTCGGCATATAATATTTCAGACCTATTGTAATCAAATTTTAACACACTCATTGGTCAGAATTTACAAGTTATCACCTTCTCAACGGGGCGAACGTAATGGAATTAGAAATTCCGAAAGCTCATTCATAGAGGTCTTTATAATAGTACTGTTATCAAGCTAGGTCGATTATAGCGGCGTACTCGGATCATTCATAAAAATAATCATAACTGTTACCATGCCAGCAGCACGTGCTAGCTGTAGCCTATTAGGCTTAGCGTGAAGTAGTTTGTTTTTGTAGCTGATATTGTGGCGGAACGCCCCGCCTTGGGACGTCTTCCTTACTCTATGGGGTATTGCACGGAGCTAGGTGTCCTCTAACGATGACCAGGATCAGAGGCGCCCAGATGAGGTCCGGAGGAAAATGCCTCCAATTTCAGGTAGGGGGGAATATTTTTTGAGTGTTGGGGGAATTTCTCGCCTTCCTAACACTTGAACTGGGGGTTGCCTCCATCAATCCGGCTACCGGAGTATAACAGCAGGCGTCCTTCGTTCAAATGGTTCTTTATTGCAACCAAAGCATCCGACTAGTCGACTATCCATCGGTAATTGTAACTGGAGTACAAGTTCAGTGTCAGAACACGGCCATAGTCCCAGCAAGGGATCTATTAACTAGGCCTATAGCTAGGCCTACAGAGAGAATGAACTGCAGTCATCTAGAACATAAACCAAGATAAATGGGGAAGTGGGTCAAGCTCGAGCGGTAAATTTATGATGAGAGGACATAATCACAATCAGAAGTTCAGTTTTTAGAATAGAACGGAAACCATACAAATTTGATTCGTTGAAAGAGTTCTGCAAAGGAGAAAAATCCACAGTTGAAGCACTATATATATATATATATATATAAGTTTTTGAGTTGGTATGTGTGTCCACGATTGAAGGGACTCCTGGGATCGAGACACGACGCGAATCCGGCTACCGGAGTATAACAGCAGGCTTCCTTCGTTCAAATTACTCTTTATTGCAACCAAAGCATCCAACTAGTCGACTACCCGTCGATAATTGTAGACTCCTAATAACTTATGACATAGCTAGAATTGTTTGCGTCAAATATTTGTTTTATTAAGCCGGGCCCAGGCAATGAAGGACCTGCCAAAACCATAGACTACATGCTGCGGTTAAGGTACGGTAACCGTTCTGCATGTATACGGTATGAAAAAATATCATTACTTGATACTTTAAAGGCAATGCTTAGTTATAATAGAATTTCTTATTTGAATTTGAAATATTACGCTTACGCGAGTGAGCAGACATTTTTTTCTAGATGCACAGTGTAGCAACAAGTATCTATTAATGAAGGCATAACTACATATTCAGAATATAGCCTTTATGCTCAGTTTAAAAGTTGTGTTTGCTAATTTATCATTTTAATGTCAGTTTGAATTTTAAGGAATAAGTTTAAATTTAGTCTATATAGAATATTAAAAGAGTTTGTCTAAAAAAGCACACATGCGTTAAGAACCATGCACAGAAAATAATGAGAGTTGTTGAAATATTTAGACATTCCCACAGAACCGAAGACGGAGACTGAGAGCGAACTTTTTTGGTGCCCTGCGCTATTTCTGAGTGCCTCCGCAATTACAGAGCACTGTTTGCGTCAGATATAAGCACTCAAAGACCTGTAAAAGCCATAGACAGCATGCTGTGAATAAGGTACAGTGTCCATTCTGTAGGGCCCATATGGCATGACCGGGCTAAAGAAGCATCACTTGAAACTTTTAAGGATAGGCCTATACACTTAGTTATAATAGAATTTCTTCAATCAACTGTTGAAATATTAAGCTTAGACAGGTCGACCTTTTGACTGTAGCCTTTTGAGTGTCACTCTTATTGGCCGGTCGCCCTTACGAGATGCGCCCTTTATGTGTGCTCTTTTGCTGGTCGACATTTTGTGCGCGCCCTTATTGATGAATACCGTACAATTGAGTGCAAAAACTATAAATTATAACAGTTGAATACACAGGTTGTAACATTTTTGCCTACATCAATTTGAATAAGTAAAATTGCATCTAGAATGACAACTTGAGTCTGACTAATAAATTTTTTATTTTTGTAAATATCTATCCAACTATGCGAATTTTGAATACATGCATGCCCCCTCACGCCCTTGAGTTGGTGCCGGTGCCTATATGGTGTGAATGGATGATCACAAGTTATCACTTGAGTCAAATGTGACTGTATGGCCACCATGCAAGGCACACATAATTTAACCACCACTGCCTAGCAAATGGAAACACTAGTCAGTCATATTGGTTAGGCTAGCAGGAATTGATCTCGGCTTCAACTGCTCTTCAAAAGATCGTTATACATTAGGCTGTTCTACAGCCACACCCAGCTAGTAGGGGGCTGTAAGCGGTGTTTGGCATGGTCGACTACAAGCATCAGAACCATGTGTCTCATCACCTCGGAATTTTAGATCAACTTATGAGCTGCACAAATCCTAACTGGGTGATTGATTAGGTGATGGTGTACATGGGTTCAAACTGGCACTGCACAACTTGGACACCAATATAACTCTACTGTGTGTCGTTCCATTATTTATAATTTATGGCGGAAAACCTCATCCATTAATTTTTCGAATTGTGTTGGCTGGTCAATGTATTCTTATTTGGACAACATTTAATGTTTTACTCCGTTTTTAATTAATCCAAATCTGGCGCACAATAAATCTTGGATAGCATCATTCACCCGCGATGTAATTACCGGAAACAGCTCACCACTTACGTCGTACTAAATATTAATGCCAAGAAGGCGATCGATTCTTGATTGACAAGTCTCTTTTTAATAATTCCAATGCACTTCACTGGAGTTAATTATTTATAGATTAATGTCACAAAAGCAAATCGACTTCCTTCGCTCGATACTAGTCCTGTTGATATGTGAACATGGTAACGGTCACGTGTAACAGGTGCTAGGTCACATGACCAGTCAAACGGGTATTTGGCGCAATCTGAGACTAATTTGGCTGCTCTAATACTGGATTATAAAACAGATGTCCACATTGTTAGGCCATATGCACTTTTTTATATTCGTGAAATAACGTAATTATAACTATAGCAATGCTTGAAACTATATGGTAGAGCGAAGAAAATTTGAGAAAGTATAATTTTGAAAATATCTTTGTGCGTAGAATCATGCCGTTTATAAAACAGTTTATTACAGTAGTGACTCGATCGAAACAATTCAAACTTTGAGCTTCTGCATTCACCCACTAGTCGGGTCATTCTATGACTGAACCCCCAAAAAATGCGAACGAAAGGTTTCTAAACGGATTCTGATACCATTTTTTAATGCTTATTGACATATACTCTAATCTGACCATCAGAAAAGGGTCATTTTCAAGATGGCGTCCAAAATGGCCGCCGATAGCTAAAATTGTCAATATCTAAAGAACCATTTAACTTAGAAAGGTGTTTTTGGTGTCAAACCGTAGGTTTTATTGCATTATTAGTAACAAATAATCTATTAGGACCATGACATAACAGTCACTTTCAAAATGGTTCAGCCGCCGTCTGACGTCCACCATGCACTGACATAATATGCTTAACGCTGACCTCAACCTTTGTTAAATCTGCCCCATTAAACCTGTCAATGCTCAATGCTGTCAAAGACCTTGGTGTTCTCCTTGATAACGCTATGTCTATGGAAACCAGATATAACCTCCCTAACCATATCTTTTGTCTCAATTCTTACTCTCAGACGCGCGTCGCGTGAGAATTATCTTGGCGTATCTCTAAAATCGAAAATTCCGAAAAAAAAGAGTTTTAAGATTTTTGGCGGGAAATCGTCGCGTGAGAATTATCTTGGCGTATATGCAAAATAGACACTGCTACACCGTGCAAACTCCATACAACTCTGGTGGTACGATAAACGTGTCTGGCGATACGACAGTACGTTAGTTTTCGATGAATATCTTTAAAACGAAATGTCGTATCTCTTAGTTATTTAAACTGAAGAAAGAAAACGTATTGCCCGCTACATATCAAGTCCTAACACATTTTAGAAAAAAAGTGGAGATACGACATAATAATTCTCACACGACGCGCGACGTACGTTCGACAATACTTTGACAAGTCAAGAAAGTCTAAACGGATTCTGTCTCCGCAGTCCGCACACTAGCACTGTCCTCGGTCATCTCTAGAATTGATCATTGCAACTTACATGTAGTTCTATATAGGTATGGTCTCCCTGTATTTACTCCCCAAACTCTTACCACTGCTCTCGCGATCACGTCATCCCAACCCTTCGCGAACTACAGTCTACATTGTATTGCCTTCCCGTACAAACACGCCTGAACTTCAAAATCAGTCTTCCAATATATGCCTGCCGATCGAGAGATTAACGGATGAAAAAAGAAAATGAAGTAAGCTTTACCAAATTATGAAATTCCGCCGATTAGGCGGTCAGCCGCATTGAAAATGTACGGAAGCTTATAATAAATGTCGTGAGTTGTGACTTGTGAGACCTTAATTTTGCGCATCTCAATTTGACTTTATTGAACACAATTTGGAAACCATGCACTAGAGGAATAAACTGCCGGACTTAATTCGAAAATCTTCGACGCGATCGCTTTACAAAATTAACCTTGAGACTTATTTGTTAAAGATCTATTTTGACTACACAAATAATAATAACAATAATATTTTACATAGCGAAACTAATTTGTTGCCGTAGGTTTACTCGTTAAATTTATACTCGATTATTCAAGATGGCAACTTGCGCCCAATGATGTTAGACTAATATTTTTATGTTGTCGGCCCATGCTGTGCCGATGGCAGGCTCTTTAAACAAACCATATAACTCCGAAATGAATGAAGTTGAAGAAAAGGAACACTTCAAGCAACAGCAGATGGTAGGAAGTGATAAGATATTATTCTATTCACTTTTGGAAGTGAAACCGTATTTCGGAACGTGTCACTGAATTTGCAAGCTTCATAGATTTGGATGACGAGTATGCTTTTAGGTATCAGGTTGTTTCGCCTTGTTGTTTTCTCGCTTCCGAATGAGCATTTGCTTCCATGTGAAGTAAATGTTACAAAATAGAATGTCTGAGAAGATTTTTTGTTCTTCTGAAAAAAATATTAGCAGCTGTAAGGCTCAAATCTGTGAAAATGAAGTATCGCTATAAGATACCGGCTTACTTATAGTTCTGAGGACTCCGACTTACGCATAATATTTTGGGTGTGGATTGTGTGGAAACCTCTGTGTAACCTTTAGCGTATGTGCAGTCTAAAAACCTATAAGTAAGCCAAGATACCGTGCGATGCCCGATATATACACACGCTGTTATTGCACCTTCTCTTACAGATCAGCATCAAACATGGTTCTGCAAGGTTTTCTCACAGTGGTGAAGCAAAGTTTGCATGTTTCTGACAGTAGAGTTGTGCGCCGTGACTCTAAGTGCGGAGAAAATCGCTGAAATCTTAGTCCGGGAGACTAAATTACCCCGGGATCAACCTGAATCTTCGAAACCCGACTTCCCGAAAACGCTGAAAAGGCCAAAAAGCCTGATACTTCGAAAACAGCAGTGTACTGTTGAAAAGGCTGAACTGTCTCAAAACAGCAAAATTCTTTCATCAATCCAGCTTCTGCATGAATTCTTTTCATCAATCCAGCTTCCATTTAAGCAGAATCCTTTTCATCAATCCAGCTTCATTTTTGGGGATACGGCAAAATTCAATTTAGGGGATTCGGGTTTTGACGGTTCGCTACGCATTCCAGAAATCAATTTTCTAGGTGAAAGCATAATCATATATGCAATTGTAGGTGAGTGAGTTTGCAAACTATAGTAATAAGGGCTGAAGTTTATGGCTATGTTTCTGTGTGACATGGACAGTGTCAACATCCATAATCGTTGCCCAATAAATGCTTTGGTCTATGAACATTGTTTGGCAACAATTCATTATTTTCCTATCAAATGGGGACTGCTAGCTGCTCAAGGACACCTTCCGGAAATCTACCGGTTGACTCCACTTCCGATTCGGCGCTAGACGAAGGTCCTTTACCCTGCAGGCACCTACTCTGTCGCAAGGGTAACGTCAAGGCTTCCTCCCGCCTTGCTCCATATAAATCATGGCCAACTCCAGTGGTTCTATGGACCCCTATGTTCCCCGCAGGATGGCTCTCGAATGGGGTGGACATATGTAACGTGACCTCCGAGTGGGAGGAAGCTCTATCTCCTTGCAATGGCCAAGCGCTTGGGTTGGTTGGGATCCCTTGGGCAGACTGTGTCACTTCTGCACCCCTAGTTGCCACCACATCATAGTCGTCAACCTCTTCAGCTTGCTTACATACTAGGCCACTATCTTTGTCCTCAGTCCCCTTACTTTTTAGAAGCAGACACTCTGAAGATATTTTTCTAATTAAAATTATATTCTCTTTACAAACGTTTAGGTATTCAATCACTTAACAATGGTATTTGAAAGATTAAATCAGTTAATGCTTTTTTTACTAAGTACAGTGTACACAACATTTTCTGTGTTGTCACTGCTTAACACAAAATTATAATAATGTTCTCTCTTCACTTACCAGTAAGAGTTTTGCTACAAGAAAACAGTTGCATTCTACATGAAACATTTATCGAACAATTCTATATTTCTATTGATAACTATTCAGCGATAGGGGCGCTACACAAATCCTAGGCTGCCCTCACCTCACAATGCAGCTGTATTAGCACCGCTGAAATGACATAACACCAACTACACAAAAGTTTTTCACACAAGTAACTAGTAATTATACCAAGTCACTATCTAAAAACCCAAAATCTAGCTCAACAGAATGACATGACATTTCTCAAGGTGACCTTGGCCAGATGACAAACCCTTAACAGTGACAACAACACAGTTTCCCTTCGAAGTTTCGCACTTCCGTGCCACACTATCTTATATCTATAATATGTGTATACATATGATGTGCCTGAGCTCAACAGGTGGCTGGTTTGGCACACATGCTGCATTTGTAGAGGCAACCTAAGATGCTGTGGTGGTGTATTTGAACTGTATTATATTTTTATATGGGCAATTTTGTGTATAGAAGATTGAGTTGGGGCTGTGTTTTTACAGAAAGAGGAAATATTTGAAAGCTTTGAATGGTGTAAATGTCATTTTATAGCCACATCATACCAGAGTTTTAACTATTTTCATCTAAAAGTAGAGGAAGAGAGTTGAGTAGGTTACAGATAATAAGATACTGACTTTTATGGATATTTTCCCACTGTTATATTCAATGATTGATCAAGTGGTTTATACTAGATGATGCTTGGCGGAAAAATTGAAAAAGGAAATTGTGAAAAATTGAAAAAGGAAATTGTGTCAATTTGCATTTTCAGCTTCTTTGGATCATGAAGTTTGGGTGATACCGGGTTGGCCGTGGTTTACATACTTTAGCTGACATGCATTGATGTAGTTAAATGCTCAGATTTTAAAGTAACACTTTCCAAAGTAAAATTCATTTGAATATTTCTTCAAATGGGTTTACTAAATTGTCTTGATTGTAAGAATATTTGTAAGTTGTAAAAGTATGTAGAAATGTGAAAACAATGCAATTGTGTTTTGCACACTTCTGCAAAAATTCCAGATTGTGACTCCTTGGTCAAAGGATTGCCATGTTTGACATATGACATATTGTTTGAGGCAAACACATGACAAATAGCAATTAGAGGACAGGTCATTCTGTGTAACCTCTCACTAATATAGATTCTCATTGGCAACCATGAGAAGATGAAATGGTTTTTAATTGTTATCTTAAAACTTTGAAAGCGCCACTCAAAAAGGTCAAGCACAGGGAACCAGCTTATTTGAGTGCTGCTTTGAATCAGAGCTCCATGCTCCGATTGAAATGCGAGTCCGGTTACCTGAGGGCTAGAGGGGTGAAGTAGATGCTAAAGTGGGTTTTGTTTAGGTCGAGAATTGGACAATTAGGTGAGTCGAGATAAGAGGTAAAGGGCTGCCAGTTATGTGGTACTCTATTTTTGGTCCAACCATCTGATACTAACTCGACTTTATGGTGATCAATTTTCCCAATGCTTGCCAATACCATTTTAACGTTACCAAAAGTCTGTCACATGCTCACTGTTGTAGATTGTACTGATGTGCTGTGAAGTGCAAAGAAATTGATTTTTATTTGCATAATTTGTAATAAATTTGGATGCATGTTGAAGCGTGACTGTTACTGCTCTCATTTGTTTGATCCGGTGGGTATTTGCTTTGCCTGCATGCATTATTAAACAGATGTCTTGAAAAGCACGTTAAGCTGACCATGTGCCCAATTTACACATCCCCTCTAATGGGACTGCCCCGCTGTTCGTCTCAGCAGTTTACTAATTGCGCTAGCAAATATTTATGTGACTTTCTATTAGTCATTATGATATTTTAATTACTTTGCTGTTTGATTGGTGAAAACAAGCCTTTCATAGGTTAGTATCCTACTATTCCAATTAGTTGTAAGCTATTAGTTCAGTCTATGATGTTGTTTGGTGTCATTGGCTTTAAATTCATTTCACTGAGCTGAGTGTTATGAACAAACGAAAATATTTTATTGTAACCAAATCGAAACAAAATCATCAAGAGTATACACACGATATTTAGTTGCTCAGTTGGGTTACAAAGGGGGGCCCGAAAGGATTACCTCCCACTAACAGGACCACCCACTGACGAATTTTGCTATATAAATTGTTGTGAGCACTGACATAATAAACTCAAATGTGCAGCAAACAAAACACTTGTATAAAGTAACATCGGGAAATATTCAAGTTGCAGTCGTACATCTAACTAAACTTAACTTATTCTTTTAAGCCTAACTTAAAGAATCAATCTGCAAGGGGTGGATGATAATGAGCTTACTCAAATCAGACAAATGGACAATTCAGCAAATAATTTCTCATCTTATTTTTAAATGATTGCAAAGTTGCAGTACTTTGAATATCATACGGGATGTCGTTCCAAATCTTTGGTCCAGTGCATCTTATTGCAAACTTACGAGTATTAGTGCACTTATTTGTCGGTGTTTAGAAGCGGTTCTCATACCATAGGAATGGAACATATTGCCAGTTCCGAAGTATTCTGAAAATCTTACCGGCAAAAGCTCATTTACGGAATGGTACATAAATATAGCTATATGATAAGTACAGATCTGGGGAAGCTTCATTAATTTGTATTCCCTAAAGATTGGATCAGTATGGGATCCCAGGCTGTACCAGCAATGCAACGAAGAGCCCGTTTCTGGAGGAGTGTCAATTTATTAAGTCGGGAATTGTAGGTGGACGCCCAAATTGCATTGCAATAAGAAAAATAAGGATAAATTAATGAGTAATACAATTGTAGTCTAATGGAAGACAGTAACAAATGAGATGTTCTCCTCAGCATCCCAACATTCTTGGCCACTTTAGCTGATATAGTTGCTGTGTGTTCACCCCATGATAAATTTTGGTCAACCACTACTCCTAGAAATTTGGTGAACTGACCTGGGTAATTAAATCATCATTTATTGACAACCTACAAGAGGAATCTAGTGGAGTGACCTTTCTCTGAGATTTAAAGAGAATATAGGCCGTCTTTTCTAAATTGAGCGATAATTTTTTAGCCGAGAACCAACCCATTATTAATTTTAATTGATCATTAACAATTTCATATAAGATCTCAAACGAAGAGTGGGAATAAAAAACATTAGTATCGTCGGCAAATAATATGAAGGACATTATTAGAGCGACATTAGGCAGGTCATTAATATATAATAAAAAAAGTAGTGGGCCTAAATTTGAGCCCTGTGGCACTCCATGACAGATTATTTTGCAATCCGATAAGACTCCATTGCATGAGACACATTGGGTTCTCACTTCTAGGTAACTCTCAAACCTTGCTAATTGTATTCCCCTTATACCATAAGCTTCAAGTTTTTTAAGAAGTATGTGATGGTTTACAGTGTCGAATGCTTTGGTTAAGTCGAAAAATAACCCGATGGAGTAATTACTATCATCGAAAGGATTCGAAATTTTATCATACATATCCATAAGAGCCATTGATGGAGATCGACCTGACTGGAAGCCAAATTGGGAATGAAATATTATATGGTGTTTTCCTATGTATGTAGAAAGCCTCTCGTGCATAATTTTTTCATAATATTTGGCAAAATAGGGTAGAATAGAGATCGGCCTATAATTGGCACATTCATCTTTTTTCCCTTTTTTATAAATTAGAATTATTCTATCAGTTTTTATTCCAGAAGGTACTATACCAGTTCTTAATGAACAGTTAATGAAATCAGCGAGAACAGGCGCCATAAGCCTAATTTTAGGTGCGACCAGACAAGGATCAAGATTTACTGTGAGTAGTATGTATGGAAGAAGATATGTTCATTATTTCTTCTGGGCAGGTCGGGATTAGTCCAAAGGAAAAGGGAGGAGCTGGTTTCAAATATTCGTCAAAGTTAAATCGAGAAGTTGGTATTTGTTCTGCCAGGGACTTGGTAATGCTGGTATAATGTTCATTAAAACCATTAGCCATTTTTTTGGGATCATCAGTGTTTCTTCCATTAATAGAGAGATTTTTTATGGCAGAGCATGAATCCCCCATCTTAATAATAGTGCGAATTAAATTCCAGGTATTTTTAAGATTAGTCCTGTGCTTTTGAAATTCAGTAGCATATTACATTTTTTCTGCAATTACTCTAGTCTTTTTGAATAAATTCCTATAGGTTTTAAATTTTTTTAAGTTCATTTCAGTAGGATTTTTTACAAATTTACGATGAAGTTGTGCTTTTTTATTGCAGGACTTTAATAAACCTCTCGACATCCAAGGTTGACTGCTCTTAGGTTTTTTATTTGTCTTATTATATTTAATTGGAAAGGCCAAATCACAGTCATGTTTAATTTCATCATTAAACAATTCATAGGCACCATTGGCATCATTATTCTAGTAGGCCTAGTTATAGTAGGCAGGAGCCCATGGACTGTCATTCCATCAAGGAATAAACTAGTTCCATGATGAGATTCTGCTTTCAGTAAATCAATATTATAGTCTCCCATTAGAAATAAATTTTTCTCATTCTTTAAAGTAACATTTAACATTTGCTCAAATTCATCCCAAAACTCATTCAAACCAGAGCCCAGGGGTCTATATATAACTTCCAGAGTACAGCAACCGGTCCTTAAAGTAATTCTTATGAAGTGGGCCTCAAACGTTTTAGGTGGCTGGTTACTGATTATAATATCAATCGGGCGACAATATCTTTATGGACCAGGAACCCAACGCCTCCTCCTCCACCAGTAATCCTTGAGCGATGCGTTAAGGAATAGTCAGGGATTACAATAGTATCAGCAGTGTCGTTATCTATCCAAGTCTCAGATAGTGCCATCACCGTTACCGGCAGTCTACTAAGTAAGTCCACAACTTCTGGTGTCTTGTACCGTAAACTTCTACAATTTAAGTGTAATGTGGTAAGGATGGAATCATTTCTTGGATTAATGGCCTCAGGAGTCGTGTAGGCGCTGTCTCAAGTGCTACTCGCAATTAAATTCACATCTGGGTGTATATCAGGATTGTTAGTTAAGTGATGGCTGTCAAAATCATCAGTAATTATATCTAACCTCCTTCCGAAGTCATATTTAGTTAATATATCCAATTTGTTGTCCCTGCCCTGCACCGCATTGAGAAATTCACTATCACAGATTGTACCTTTAAAAGGAAATAGGTTAGTTTGACACTCCTAACAGAGCCAGTGGTCCATATCCAAAATAGAGTGATTAACAAACCCATGCGGCTGCACACTTCACAGTCTGTTTACACGCAGTTCCGCCAGTATATTAACATCAAGCTCACTATAAAGTTCAGTATAAATCAATTCCACCGTCAAGTAATCAAGAATATTGCAGTTGATATTTTTATGTATGGGGTTATTTACCAACCTTATTTAATAATATAATGGTTTATTACATTTATAATATTATAGCTCATTGAAAAATCAAGCATAATCATGGTCAATAGTCAAGAACACAATCCGAACAGATAGCGACCCTGGCATACAAACGCTAAACAATGGCATTTGCAATAGATTTAATGATGGCTGAAGAACAAAAATAAGACCTCAGCAGGCAGCAGTTTTCTTATTGTGAAGCCAGACTTACTTATACAGGCAGTGATATCTAATTGTTGCACATGTTGTTATCCTTAAGTGTCAGTTATGGACTTATTTGTAATGCTTTTTTGGCTGTAATGAATTAATCAGCTCTTTCTGAATATTGCTGAGGTGGTCAAAGCCCACAGATTAAGGAGAGTAATAAATCAATCCAGACTGTGAGAAAAGATATTGCCGTCGGGTAAAGTTAATGCACGGTAAAAATTGAAATAGATGGATTAGTAACTTTAAGATATGCTTTTAAAACCAAACAGTTAATTCAAGAATTAGAATTGATCAGCAATGTAACTTCTAATTGATTAGCAATGTAACTTATATTGCTCCTCTCTGGTTGCTATTAAGTCAAATTTTCGGAAAGACTATGTTGTTGGTTAGTGGAATGTTTGATTATTGTAGTCAATTCAAATTTATTGGTGTATCTAAGTCTGATCAATATTAACAGGACATGGCTTTCACTGTAGTTACATGTTTTTGGTAGAGCTACTGATGGAACACTGCGGCATATTACATGCGCACCTTAAACCTTTGGCCGATACCCATTCTTTGTATTCGATTCAGAAATGTTCTCATTTGCATCGGTTCTTTGCTGGAATGTGGCTGCTGGCTTATTTACAATTCATGTTTCCTGTTCTGTATTAATGAATTACATAAGAGTTAGTCAGTGGTCACAAATGCCTCGCTTGTAGAGTTAGTTTCCCTGTACGTTTTTAACCGTGTGTTTGAAATTGAATTCGGATAGTTTTACATCTGATTATTGTGGGACTTGGTAATCTCTCGCATTTGTATCTGGTTGTGATCTGATAGACGTGAGTCTAGGTTTTAATTAATCATGCTCTGTGACCATGGCATGAGTGTCTCTTGACCAATGACCATGTGGTACAGAGTACAGACACAAGATGGCCTCCTCTCATTACAGGGTTATTCTTGCATTTGGCATGGAACAGCTGTCGTTAAGATCCGTCATTTGTCAGTGTTTTGTGTAAGAATATTTATCACATTCCTAGTAAAGCAATGAACTGTATAATCACCTAACAACAGTTTGTCGGCTGTGTATTTTTAGGATATGCAAAGTGTTGCATGTGTAAAATTTGTGTTTAGTGCTTTATTTGCGTGTTATTTATGTTACTTTACAACGTTTATGTTCATCACTTGTCCGGCAATACTTGTATGACATAATTATACATGTGTATTTCGCAGTGGTTCATTCAGTAACGAACTGTGTCTGTAATCCATTGACTAAGAATTTGAGCCTGCTGAGTAGCCTGTCCAGCGATCTCTTGCTCTTCCACCAGTTGTATTGGTATTGAATTTTCTGACCTCACATGCATTTTGCATGATTAGTTAAAAAGATAAATAAATGACAAGTGGCATACCAGCACCTATCTTGTTAGAATTCAGATGATTTTCCAACTATATATAATTTTTATATATGGATTTCCACTTAATTTATGTGATATAATAATAACATAAAATATTAAATATATTCATGTTTATTAATTCAAACTTACACACTGCAGAATGACTATGAGTCATAGTTACTGCAGTAGTATGACTCGAATTTAACTGCCTGGCAGCCAGTTAGGCGTCCATCATGTCCTACTGCAGCTCGTTTTGCCATCACCTCTAAGGAGTGAAAAGGCTGATTCGACCTTTGGGAGGGTAGTGGAAAACGATCCCACATCCATGCTGGGATTCTTCTCTTTGTATCGGAAGTGTTGCTATCAGAGGGGGGTGGTGAAGAAATTGATTATTATAATCAATTAACTAATTTATTCGAAAAACAGCTAATTTTTATTTTAGTTGATTAGCAGTGTAACTAATAGTGCCCATCTGTGATTGCCATTCAACTAAACCCCTCCCATTGTGCTATACATGCCTGTGTGTCATGCTTAAGATTTGTCCATGTGCTGTCTATAAGATGCACTTGAGGCACATCATTAGTGTATGGACTAATCTGTTGGACAGATGGTTATCTTGTGCTGTTCATTATTATCTATGTTATCTTCTGTAATCCTTATTCAGTAGTCAGTTCAATAAGTCAAAACTTCAGTCCTCTTCAGTACAATGGAGGGACTTTGAATAGGATGTTAACTGTCGCCTCTAGATGTGAATTGATCTGTTCAGCTCTAGAGATATGTGTGAAGAGCCCACAATTAGTGACTATTCTACTCCTCTTGTATCTTATTAATGGACTTTTGTTATTCAGGACTTTAGCATTAACACTAATTTGGCTTGGATTGGCAGTGCTTTTATGAGGCAATTTAAAGGGGCTATGATATATATACATATATATATATATAAATATATTTATATATATATATATATGTTGACTGTCTAAATAGATGACCAAGTTGTATAACTTAATGACCAAGTTGTATAACTTGATGACCAAGTTGTATAACTATCAAATTATAGTTGAATAATCTGGATTATTCACTATAATTTGATATGTCTGAGGTGCAACATGAACAGATGTGGTCAATTTCTTCCGTTTTCTTCTATATGAACAGAAATCATCATAGATCATTAAGACTTGTTCTGCAAATGTGTTTTGGTGACATTACTAACTTTTGCCAAAATAAAACATGACAATTGAAACTGTGTACTTGCATTTAATGTATAATTGTAAAGTATCTCTTGAACAGTATTGACAAAGTCTGCAAAACTGGATGTTTGTAGAAACTTGCTAAGTATAGAGAGTCCTTGGTCATTTGTAAGGTCCATTGCTCCTCTTAGTGTCAAACCAAGTAATAACGATAGAGTGATAGTGTCACCACTTGCAATGGTTCTCAAAAGATTGAGCCTGCAGATGTCCACTCCCATTATCAGTAGCTGCTAATTATTCGAAAAACAGTCTTTTGATTTGACAGGACTCTTTAATTGTCAGTCATACAGTATTAAGTGCAAGAAATGGCGAATGCATGATTAACAGAGCTTATGAAAGACCACTGCTGTTCAATTCTTTTAATCCTGCAGTGGTAACTGTTGATGTACACATGCGCCAAAAACCGGATAAACTGGTTTTATGACATTTATTTTGTGTTATAGCCATTTCATAATCACCAGCTGCTGCAAAATATTTGCACACTGGCCATCCCAAAAAGTTTCCATCAGTTCCTTGCCTATATTTCAGGGCATGCGATATATTATTCATCATTGTTGTCGTCGTCATCATCATCATCATCATCAGTTACTTATGCCAGCCATTTTGAGGCAGAGGGGTATAAATGGTTGTTCTCCAATGTCTTTGCTTCCTCTAGTGTTAAGCCAAGTGATGTCATGTCTTCACTTATGTTATCTAGACTATCCAGTATACATGTACAGACCTGTGGTGAATTTTTCGGATATAGTTCAAGTAAAGATGGAGCTTCAGATCGTAACCAGATTTGTACAGGCCTGCATAAGGCCTTCCGTAGGAGCTTTACTTGAGTTGCTCTAAACATAGGTCGTCAATATTATTTCTTTGTGTCTGTATATACTGTGATGACATATTGAATGGCCCCAATCGCTTTTTAATGGTGGCTAGGCCTTGGATTTCCCATTTTGAATTAATAGCACTGCATCTGTTTTTTGATGCACAGACACATTTTGTGAAGCCATTATTAAGAACACACTAAACACATAGGATCATGATGGAGACTATGCATGTAGGAAGGGCTGTCTTTATAGTGGGTCAGATAAGTAAAATGAGGTTGGGTAGGGTGGAATGTGGAAATTGAAATACATGTGACTGCATGTGGTTGATTCCTATCACAGATCAAAAGATTTGTGTGTATAATGATTATATATATATACTTATATATGTATAATATATATATATATATATATATATATATATATATATTAGGGTTGATGATGAGCTTTGTTTGTGTTAGCTATTACTGGAAGTTACACTGTTACTATGTAAGTTAGTTTTGACAGGATATTATGTATCTAAGATGTGTGCACACACACACACACACACACACACACACACACACACACACACACACACACACACACACACACACACACACACACACACACACACACACACACACACACACACACACACACACACACACACACACACACACACACACACACACACACACACAGAGTGTTGGTGTCTTATGTTTAACTATAATATGCCATTTGATGTGCCTGATATGGTTTGCATGTGGGTTTTCCCATCATTAGTGGTGTATCCTGTTGAAGAACTTCTGAACAATCTCAGATTTTGTTTGGCCGCTGTTGCTTGAAATGTTTATCCACACATCAACTATGTTGCTTCAAGCAGCTGCACATAAGAGTGGCTTCTTTGCAACACAGTCAGGTGCCGGCTCTCCTAATAACGAACATGCACATATTTCTGTAGTGAATATATATATTTATTTTTATGTACATACATTTTATGTATCATTCATTTCTTACTTGACCCCCCCGTATTTTGACCTGACACCAGAATGAAGCGAGAGGCTTGGCTATTGCGGACTTGGTTCCCCTGATGTAGCGTTTGTGGGAGCAATTTTTGAAGATATGCATTACATTGTAATGTAACACAATCTTGGGCTCCTTGAAGACTAGTAATGGAAACTTTAGAGGATCGATGTGAGTAGAATTGCAGATCAACTGGATTGAATGACCTTTAAAGTTTTTATATCACACTACAGTTATATTGCAGGCACATATTGGTTGCATCTGCAATTCTTGGATGTTGAAGGAATAAGTAATAAGTATTCCCCTGGGGCGCATTGCACAGCTTGAGCGCGTGCTTTGTGCAGCTGCTAGACTTGTTGGTAGTTTTGCAAAAATATGACAGTGTCTCACATTATATACATTGGAATGTGCTCCACTGGCCTCCTGTTTCCGAGCACATTGAATTTAGGATCTGGGTCTGGCAGTGCCGGTTAGTGAGCGCCACAGTCTACTTGTGGGAGTTTTTGCCCAATCTCGAGTTTAGCTACTTTCAAAATCTTTGTTCTGCATCTTAGGGTGAATTTGTAATTCATGGCCAGAAAATGAGTATGGATTGTGATATTACAAATGGCTCTGTCTCCATGACATGGCTTGTCATTGGTTTCTCTGCTGTTTACGATGTCCGCTCTGTGCTTGCCGAATGCATTATCCAGCGACATCCATAATTATCGGGATTAATTTTACTCATCATCACTAGATTCACAACTGTCCGGGAGATTCTTCATTACACTGTTGCCCAGATCTGGGTCGCTATATTGTTGTTAGTAGGTTATTTGTGAAACCGCTTCCAGTTTTGTAACTTTAGGAGACATACCAGTAACCACTCGTTCTAGTAAGCTTTTCTTACATAATAATTAATAATAATTCGTGGCTTATTGCAGCACTGCATGCCATATGAAATTTGTTTAGCTTTTGAAGGTTTTGTGGCCTAAGAATGTTTCTGAATAAATTGGTTAATGTTATAATGATTTTTAGTAATATACCTTATAAATATGGAACAGTAATCAACAACAGGCATGGCCAGTGTATGCTGTAGCACACTGAGAATTATTAGATAGGAATGCTACAGACATACAAATATTTTCAATTAATATTTCTGTATGCAGGCCTTTTAATGTACCTTTGAGATGTGTGCTTTCAACCCTTTGAAACCAATTGGCCATGTGTTACATAAATTTTGCCTGTATATTAGAGATCATTTATCAGAGAGTGAATTGTTTCAAGAGATGCATACTAGGCCTACCAGAGCAGGAATGTGCAGTATGTGGTCTATGTAGATAGAACCGCTTGATAGGCACTTGTGACTTCTGTTTTACTGTTTGCTGCACATGGCCTGTGTAAGGAGGAGGAGGAGGAGAAGGAGCAGGGGAATCAGCCTGTATTGTAATCCAACAAATTGAGTTAGATTTGCCAGTGATGAACTGTCAGTGAAGACAAAGTAGTCCCAGCCAGCTTAGCAGCAACAGACCTATGTCTTAAGTCTTCAGTCATTCAGATAAATTGATTGGGGAAGGTTCACTCGCCCTTGTGGACATGTGTTGTATGTGAAATCTTTGGTTAGTCTTTTAGTTTAGGGATTGCTGGTCTCGATTCCCAGCAATTCGTCTAGAATGTTGAGTTCTCTGATTAAATTTTATGAGTAATGAGGTCTACACTCGGACAGAGACTCTTCCGTTGAATGGAAGGGACTGGACATTGGCTGCTATCCATCAAAATAAAATACATGGGCTTCAAACCAAAAGCTTCTAATATTCTGTGACAATAGGGAGCTGTAGGGAGCTGGTATAATCTCCATGGTTGGAGATTGTGGTTTAATGAACCATATCTTTGAGGAGAATTTCTTTAGTTGCTGGTCTTTATTGCATTAAAGTGATGCCTCTCAGAGGGTCTTACGTAGGACAGCGAACTAGTGCTATGCGTGGCTCATTAAACTTGCTAAGATGTTATGGTCAACGTTTAATAGAGACATAGATGATTCAAAGTGACAATAGTGCACCCAGAAAATGTTATGAGTCCTGGTTTGACTGTAAAGTAACTATTGATTGGTGATTGGTTACCAGTTCTTCAGAGGTACAATGTGACCCAGTGATGCTTTTGTTACCTGAATCTATAAGCCATGCAGCATATGGCAAATGTGTTTCAAAACGATCTACTTAGCCAGACACCATTGTAAAAGAGTAACTGGGTGTCTAGTTTCGGGTCTCTCCAGCAGGACATCATCCATACAGTATAATAGAACACTTCAAAATATAGCAGACCAACTGCAGTAAGTTCACTGCAGTGACGTAAGTTCTGAGCTTATACTGTTGTGGGCTGAGTGGATGGATCTGTACCCTTTAAGCTGCTGATCAAAGTTTAATGGTCATTCAATCGGTAGAAGTATGGGTTATCTTTACCTGGATTATTAAGTGGAATCATTGTCCTTATTTTATGGAAATGCTAAAAGCTTCTATTAGGAAGGTGTAGCTACACTATACAGCTCCCTTTGTGTTGAATGGATGGCATTGTCTTGTTGATTTAAAGTTCTATAACTTTGTCCTTATTAAATGAAAGTCCTAGAGCCTTATCCTTATTGAATGAGATTTCAATTATGCTGAGTGAAAGTCCTTAAGCCCTGCCCTTATTGAATGAGGGTACAATGACCCGGATGGAAAGTTCTTGAGCCCTGTCCTAGTTTCCTAGTTTAGTTAAAGGACCATCCTGGTGGAGTGAGAGGTTACCTGGCCATTGGGTATCACTTTAAACCTGTGATGGGCTATTTTGATGCTTGGTTCAACCCAGATAATAACTAATGCACCTCTCAGTTTTACAAGTCTGGATTTACTTACTGCGGTGCTGAAATGCTAGAATGTTGCAGACAAGATGAAAGGGTCATTTGAGGGCTTGAATTGCATCTAATTGAGGACTGAGGAGGAAGCCAATCTTTGCTTATGCTGTCTTCTGATGCACTTGAATTGCTCCTTATTAATTCTGCACTTGGTGACATATGCTTGCTCCGTTATCTAAAACATTTGTTTTATTTATTGATCAAGTTATTGATTGTTGTAACACCACTGGTGAATATATTTTGCAGTTATTAGAACTTCCTATGACAATGTTTTTAACTTGAATGTTCAGCCTGTATTTGTACCAGCTGAACTACTAGACTGCCACCAGGTCTGGTGGTGGTCCCACCAGGTCTGGCGATGGTCCTAATGCATGATTAACAGCTGCTGACAGTGCAGAAGAACCCAAGGACGGCAGATATATAAGACATTCGGTTTGTTACCTGTTGCTGCTCAGTTTTGGTAGTGATGAGTAAGACTTGACATTTTACCTTTTGTACATAGACCAAGATATGCATGTTGAAATGGGAAATGTTCAGATGCATATATGCCAGTTGGTAAAATGTCTTATGACAGAATGAAGAAGAAGAGTAATCCCAGGGCAGGCATTGGTGTGAAGTGTTGGCGACTTCACATTCTTAGCCTCAGCTTATGAGGCATGGGGGGTGGGTGGGTGGGTGGGTAGTCCTCTCTGTTGTTGTCTCATTTACTCACCGACAGTGTGCAGTCAGTGTACTCATTATGATTGAGTTGGCAGGTGGAATAGAGGTATGAACCAAATACTTCTGCCCTTGTGGGGACTTTATCCTCCCCTCTTCAATATTTGTATTAATAGTCTAGCACAAAACCATTACACTATCCAGCCTCCATGACGAATTAACCAGCAGTAAGTCTCTACTGTTTACAGTTCCTGTCTGTAATATGGTGTTTTATGAGGGTCTCTGCAATGCACTGACTATTATTACCTTTATCATCATATTATATACTGTATTATTATCTTTCATTTCATACATTTATTTAATGTAGGCAATAACCATTAATGCTAATTCTTAATTTTGATTGTAGAGGAAAGCCTAAGATAATATAAATTGAATTTCAATTTTGGGTTAAAATTAGTTAATTTAATATTTAAATTGATTTATATAGCATCACTTGAGCAGATGTTCTCTAGAGCTGTTAGAGCACTGCTTTTTCCTGTTAGGCTAATGGCCATGTTTGAATGTTGGACTGAGCGATTCTTCATGGGTGATCACGTGACCAGCGTCCTCTTACAATTACATCTACAAATTACAAATGTTTTGGAAAAATAGAAATTGTAGGATGATTTACATCTTTTGAATAATTCCTTGTTTATCTTTGATTTTCGTCTTTTTGGAGTCAGAAGCTGGAGAAAAGAACTGAATAAGGGTCCAACTCATCAGATTATATTACCATAAGCTGAAATTTTAATTTCTAATCATAATTGTGATGTATGTACAGCTGTCAAATGGACTTGTGTTTCCTTGTCACCCAAATGATGTATGCTGATAGTCTGGCAAAGTTCTGTCCTTTATGATATTGGATTTTGGCTCCTTACATTTGATGATGCTTGGATTAGTTGCCTTTTTAGAGTGAAGGAGATAAATGTTGTGTAATTTGAATTGCTTTATTGGAAGAGATCCGGGTTAGGTAGTAGCTCTCGAGATAGCTTCTCCACAGCTTGGTATTATGGCACAGTATGCATATTATGTATTACAGTCTTGCAAAATGTTACAAAGTACAAGTGATATAGGTTACATTACTAAATCTTGCGTTATATCATGACATTCACTGAACAGCTGGACAAAATCAATTTTTTATGAAACTTCTGTTTTCAATTTCTTTAAACGTACAAGTATATTTCGTCACAGGACTATTACAATTCTAGTATTGACTCAGAAAGATCTAGTGTTCCCTCAACCATTTGTTTCACACCAGTTAGAAATTGGAATGAATTGTCAGTCAATAAGTATTTAGTTATTATTTTGAAAGCACTAATCATTTGGTATCAGGAAAAGCTAGTGAAAGTAAAGATAGTGAAATTGAACTGTCAGATTAAATTTGAAGTGAATGATTGCTGTATGACTGTTTAGTTAAGAGCAGGAAAATATATTCTGTCCATGATTGTCAGTTTTTGTTTTTATGTAGGTTGCATTTCATGTCTTTTCCAGTAACATAACGGGTTTTTATTATATAATTTTTCAGCAGTACTTTTTTCATGCGGTCGATAGGCCGTCCACTGTACATTAGTGATATAGGTTGTGGAGGAGTTGCCTATTTGTTAGCATGGACAAATATCCAAATGCAGCATCTAATTATAAGGCATGCATTTGTATTCTTTTGAGAACTGGTAATTATGTGGTGTAAATTGTTCTCTAGACTCATTCTGCTGAATTTGTATGTGTACTTACTTCTTCACTGCAGGGAGTCTATTTCCTGCCACAACACAAAAGCAATTGTGTGTGTGTCAATAACTTGCCAAAAGCTATTATGCAGCAGCAATTTTTGTAGCCTCTGATTGATGTATTACGGAACTAGTATGGCACCAGCGCCCGCAGACTATGTGTATCATTGTGTAATTTATATAGCACTCTTAAGAAATTGTAAATTTTGTTGCCCATGTGGTTTTCATAGCCACTTATGGCAAAAATGTTGAATCTATCCTCTACTTCCATTTTTTGTATCATCGAATAAATCCATTATTTTTGTTGATGTATTCGTGTTATTTCCAACTAATTCTCGCATTTATTATAATTTATTATAATATTATTTCTGCAACTCTGTTGAATTAGACTGAGGTACTAAACAGCTAACATATTGTAATGGTTTGTTGTGTGACATTCCATGTATATCAGTAAAGGAATATTTATTTATTTGGTTAAGAATGGGAATGAAGTGTTAGCCAACTGCCAACTGCATATTGGTAGCTTCAGCACAGGAGGGTGAATGGCCGGCCAGTCCTTTGGGAAATCTACCCTTCAACTGAGCATTGAGATTAGAGTACCTATTGATCTTCCTTGTCAGGCAAAGGGAATCCAGTGTTTTGGATAGGTTCATAAATGAGGTTGGCGTCGCCCTCCTCCTTTTTCCAGGCTTAAGACTGGCACTAGAGGCATGGTCTGGTAGTGGCCTCTAATTAGATATGCAGTGATCAGATCAAGATCAGTATAAACTTTCTGCTGCAACTGAACAGGTGGTTAGGTCACTGATTATACTAAAAGAACTGCATATACCAAATTTAGATGTGGACATAGACATTGGGTGTAACCCCTCCTCATGTCCGCATTAGGATGACCTCACCCTCTGCCTTCATTGACCAGACCGTTAGATGGACGAACGGATGACTGGATGGACACACTGACAGATTTTTTAATTCTTTTTATGCATTTTGTGACAGACAAGCAACTAAGTTTACCTTTTATAATGAAATAACATTTTTTTGAGCACCTATGTGCATTGGCTATTTATATTGTAATGAATATGAGGCCTTCTTTTTCTAAGCAATGTCAATATTAAGGTGGAATTCCTTCTTTTCTTTATGTTGATGAATATCTTATCATTTTGTGAGGACAATTTGTTTTGCAGAAAGGTCTGCTTTCGTTCATGAGAGTGATTGCATTGAAATTATGGTTTCTGGACTCTGAAGAATATCCATTACAAGCAGAATTAAATGCCAAGAATCCTCTGAGTGATGTGGCTCATATTTCCTGCCATTTATTGGGTGTACAGACTGAAATTGTTTTAAATTTACAGTCATACTTCATCTTAGCTTAATTTGTACATGGTGAGTATCTAGATTTTAATTAAATCTAGATACTAGATTAATTTTCATTAATTGTGTGTTAAGTAATGTAACTTAGTATACCTTTGGCACATCTTGGAGGTTTTTGGTAAAAAACATACCAGATTTATTTTATATATATATAGATTATATTATATATATAATACTATTTTGTATGTGTGTGATGATGAGTTTTTTGCCCGATGGCAGGTCCATTGGCTTTATGCTATCTGGAGATGAGATGAGCGATGTGATTTCGTGGTGCCTTCCCCACAGACAATTATGGGTGAGCAACTTGTCCAAGGTCAATATGTACTGACTTGAGGTGGGTTCGAACCTGCGACCCTTCGCTTGCGAGGCACAGAACATACCACAATGCCACCGCATCCTATTGTATGTGTGTGTATGCTCTTCTTATTCATCATTTCTGCCTTGATTTATACTACCAGCTGCATAAGCTCTGCACTGTTGCTCGCTTGCTAATTCCAGACTACACATGTCCACTTCTTCATCATGACACAACTAGATTGCTGCTGTTCACTCTGTGTTGGCGTCCCAACTGTGTGGTTGCGAGTCCACCATTCTGTCACACATCTTGTCAGACTATATGCTGGATGTTCTCCACTGGCTTACCCTCCAGTATCATCGCTTTTGTCTAGCGGTCCTTTGCTGGGTCTCGCCCTTGCGTATCTTCGCGACCTCTGCTACTCTGCTTTGAGTGCACCAGTCGCTCAATCCGCTCTACTGAGCAAGGCCTACTCATCGTCCCATTTGCCCGTACAACTACTTAATAAAATTGTGCCTTCTCAGTGGTTGGCCCCTCGCTCGGTAACAGGTTCCCGTTGGTGTGGCACTTGTCTCTCAGGGTTCACTCTGACTCTTTTTAATGTTTTCACACTTGCCTTAAAACTGTTCTTTTCAATCCTGCTGGGGCTGGTAAGTCGGGAACACTCTTAATTGGTACCCTTTCAGGGAGGCTATGTAATTTTTTTTATTAAATCAATATATGTGTGTGTGGGTAATACATAGATTTATATATATATATATATATATCAGATAGTCTGTAGCTATTCTGATAGAAGAGAATATTGCAAAAGCCATTATGAAGATTGAAAGACATGGAAGCAGAATAACTGAAGTCAGGATAAAGGCAGATCCAGTCGACATAGTTATTATACAGGTTTACATGCCTACAACAACACATGAAGATGAAGAAATATATTTGATGTGTGATACACTGAAGGAAATTATAGACCGAACAAAAGGAACAGACTATTTGGTAGTAATGGGAGACTGGAATGCAGTGGAGGGAGAACGGAAAGAAAGACAATATATTGGAATATATGGATTAGGTAAAACGAACAGCAGAGGAAATAAGCTAGGGGAGTTCTATGAAAGAAGAGAATTGGTAGTGACAAATACCTGGTTCCAATATGAGAAAAGAAGAAGGTATATGTGGAAAGCGCCATGGGACATCAAAATATACCAATTACGCTACGTAATGGTCAAGCACAGGTTCAGAGATAGTGTCAAGAATGCAAGAGCAATGCCAGGAACAGATGCAGACTCAGACCACAACATGGTTATTATGAAAGCAAAGATAAAGATGAAATTCATCAAGAGAATAAAGAGGATAAAGAAAGGATGGAACGGAAAGAACTTAAAAGAAAAGATTAAGGAACTTGGAAAGAAAATTGAAGAGAAGAACAGACAATATGAGGGAGAATCTATGGAAGAAAGATGGAAAATATTAAAGGAAGCCATAATAGAAAGTGAAAATGAAATTGTAGGAGCAGAGTATAAAGTATAGGAAAAGAAAGCCTGGATAACAAGAGAAATGTTAGAAGAGATGGATGAGAGGAGGAAATGGAAAAATCAAAGTACAGAAGAGGCAAGGAAGGAATACAGAAGATAAAATAACAAACTAAGAAGAACAACAGAAACGGCCAGAGAACGGTGGTGTGAAGGGAAATGCCAAGAACTAGAAGACTTACAGCAAAAGGGAAGATATGACATGGTATACGAAAACGTGAAACAGTTAACTAAGAAACCGGGATAGAAAGAAGAATAGAAATTAAAGACAAGCAGGGAAAGATCCTAACTGAAATAGACGATGTGAAAGAAAGATAGAGGGAATATATAGAAGAGCTATATAAGAGTGAAGATAATCATAGTCTAGACAGAGAATAACTACGAACAAATGGAGATGATATTGGACCAGAGATAGTAGGAGAAGAGGTAATAACAGCCATAAGAGAACTGAAAAACGAAAAAGCTGAAGGAATAGATAGCATACCTGCAGAGGTGATTAAGAGTCTAGAGGAAGGAGCTATGAGAGAGATTATGCCAGGATATTTATACAACAGGGAAATGGCCAGAGGACTTCCTAGAATCAATCATGATACCAATCAAGAAGAAAACATATGCAACGGACTGTGAGGACCACCGAACAATTAGCCTCATTACGCAATACACATGCATCGAAAATCTTCATAAAGATACTAGCAAAAAGAATACAATCAAAAACAGAAGCAGTCAGAGGACTAGGAGACGATCAATTTGGGTTTAGAAAGGGCATGGGAACTAGAGACGCGATAGGGGTGCTAAGAGAGGAGCTGTCAGAAAGAGGGAACATTGATATTCATGTGCATTGTATAGGTCTATATATGCTTTGTTGACTATGAAAAAGCATTCGTTAGAGTAGGCTGGAGAATACTGTTACAGGCGCTGAGGAGGATGGGGATAGATTGGAAAGACAGAAGACTGATAGGGAATCTGTATATGGGACAAAAGGTACGAGTAAGAATAGATGGAGAATTTTTAGAGAAAGAAAAGGGGAGAAGAGGAGTCAGATAAGGATGTCCTCTGTCTCCATTGCTATTCAACATCTTTATAGAAGAACTGGGTAAATAAGCACCAAAGGCCACGGAAGAGGGGATAAAAGTAGGAGGAGAATGGATAAAAACACTAATGTGGGCAGATGACCAAGTAATGCTAGCAGGAAGTCAGAAAGACCTACAGATCATGATTGATAGACTAAACACAGCATCAAACGAAAATGGAATGAAAGTAAACTTCAAAAAGACAAAGGTACTCGTAGTAAGCAAACAACAAACAACCACAATCGGAATATGTGTTGGAAGGAAGGGAAATTGAACAGATAAAGGAATTCTGTCACCTGGGAAGCATGATCGGAGAAGATTCCAGATGTAATAGAGAAATAAAAAGAAGAATAGCAATGCAATGGGCAAAGAAGCATTCTCAAAGAGGAAAGAACTATTGAGAGGGAAAATAAACAAAGAAATAAAGAAAAGACTAATAAAGACACTGGTATGGAGTAATGTATTGTATGGCTCAGAGACATGGACAATGAGGAAGGATGATATAAAAAGATTGGAAGCCTTCGAGATGTGGATATAGAGGAGAATGGAGAGTATCAGTTGGACAGAGCATGTAACAAATGAAGAGGTGCTGGGAATAATAGGAGAAGAAGTAACCCTCCTATGCACGATAAGACAAAAACAACAGGGATGGATAGAGCATGTGCTGAGAGCCTAAGAGGTAACTCAATCATGAAAATGATCATAGAAGGGAAGATGGAAGGAAAACTCGGAGGAGGAAGTCCAAGACGAATTATGCTGGACTGGATGATGCCAGATGGCTACCAGAGACTTAAAGAGGAAGAGCAGAGGAGAGAGGAATGACGACATTGAACATTTGAACCTGCTTGAAAAAGCAGAGAATAAGAAGAAGTAGAAGATATCAGATACTACTTTAGATTGAATGTACAAATATAAAAACTTAGAGCACATTACAATGTCTTTGCAATGTTGTTTCAAAACCTGAAAAATGCTGCATAGTTGAGTTGACAGTGTTCAGCGAAACTCTTTGGCAGTTAGAAGTAGCATGGCTGGACATTTTTATTTATTTGAAATTGAGAAAATTCAGCCTTGTTGTTTTGATCTGTGGAAAACTCTCCAGACTTTGGAAAAGCAGACGCTGATCAGACTCACATTACAGCAGTGAGGCAGATGAAAAAGATCAGTTCCCTAAGTCAAACCCCGAGGGAGTCTTCATCCTGAACTTTCAGCTACTTCTGTTTGTTTGTCTCCTACCCAGATGAATGGCTAGTCTTCTACTTCATTGTATGATCTTATTTACCAAAGCCCTATGCTTTGCTAGAGGTTGCTATTGAAACGGCAATAGTAGAATATATTTCTGTAGTTTTAAGGAATTGACCTTTGACCTCTGGGTTGTCATTCAATATGCTAATGATACATTTGTTATGAACGTAGGCAACCTGATGTCTCAGTGGAAAGATCCAGGTTCTTCCAGACGAAACAAAAGCAGCTGTCCCCACATTGCAGGTAGCAGGGCTTGACAAACAATTCCCATTTCAATTTCAAAGAAGACAACAAAGTTCCAACTCAGAAGACCTGTTACAATATACGCCTCCTCCTCCTTCATTCTTCCTTTCTTGTTCGTCATGTCTGTTATCTGTCATAGCATTGCTGTGATTTATCTGTTCAGGTTTTCATGACTAGACACATATAGCCATTTGTGTATCATTACTATTTAATATCATGAATCATTACAACTTGCATATCAAGAATGTCAAGAGGCTGCTTAGAAGTGTGGGCTGAGAGCTTAAAGCAATTGAACTGATTATGGAATTTGTAGCGGTTCAGGGAACAGCTGAAGTCATTCAGAGCACTTTTCGGGGACATAGTAGGAAATGCTATCTGGTGATATCGCCAAAAGAACTAGACCAGGCTCTAATACTGGTCTGACTGCTGGTCTGCTTAAACTCTGACCAATGCGTAGGCGTTGAAACACGGTGCGCCATATTAATGCTTAAAATCGCACATCCTCGAACTGTTAATTGCTTTGTCACATGCAAGCGTACAATACATACATACCTATGTACTTGTTTTCGTAATTATGTGCATACATTTTGCATATGCATTTATGCATATTTTATACATTAATTTATACGTACATATTCATATTTGCATGCATACATTACATATGCATCATCATCGTCAGAGGCATCCTTTTGAGCAGATACATCCTGCAGGCATAACATTCAAATATTGTTCAGAGATGCATAATAACTGCTGTTTAACTGCTTTTTCTCATGATTTACCTAAGCATGGATAAATGAGTTACTATTTCCTCTTCAATTTTTGATTTTCTGCTGTCAGATTTCTTGTATAAGGCTAAGTCTGTAACATTATCCTGCTGTATGGTTTATGCTGAACCTGTCAAGTCCTGGATATTCTACAATTTATTAAGGGTGCTTGCCAAGCTGCAGCTTCCAGTCACTGGCTTTCCAGTCTTTCTCTTGAACTCTTTGGCCCCATCTTAAGTATTCAGTTATCCAGGGAAATTGATTAGGGCATACAAAATGGCAATTGTATGCCTAATGTTTATCAGTCGCCATCAGCAATTACTTCTGGTCATTGGAATTGGCTGGTTATGTATGGAACATCTAAAGAAGATGCACTTGCAATTATCCAGGACATCCTGGATTAGGTAAAACGAACAGCAGAGGAAATAAGCTAGTGGAGTTCTATGAAAGAAGAGAATTGGTAGTGACAAATACCTGGTTCCAATATGAGAAAAGAAGAAGGTATACGTGGAAAGCGCCATGGGACATCAAAAGATACCAATTATGCTACGTAATGGTCAAGCACAGGTTCAGAGATAGTGTCAAGAATGCAAGAGCAATGCCAGGAACAGATGCAGACTCAGACCACAACATGGTTATTATGAAAGCAAAGATAAAGATGAAATTCATCAAGAGAATAAAGAGGATAAAGAAAGGATGGAACGGAAAGAACTTAAAAGAAAAGATTAAGGAACTTGGAAAGAAAATTGAAGAGAAGAACAGACAATATGAGGGAGAATCTATGGAAGAAAGATGGAAAATACTGAAGTTCCACTGGTTAGCAGTATAACCTATTGGTTATAACCTTTTGGTTGTAACCTACTGGTTTAGCCTTCTGGTTGTAACCTTTTGGTCATAACCTTTTGGTTGTAACCTTCTGGTTGTAACCTTTTGGTTATAACCTTTTGGTTGTAACCTTCTGGTTGTAACCTTTTGGTTGTAACCTTCTGGTTGTAACCTTTTGGTTATAACCTTTTGGTTGTAACCTTCTGGTTGTAACCTTCTGGTTATAACCTTCTGGTTATAACCTTATAACCTTCTGGTTATAACCGTTTGGTTAGCAGGCTGGAATGTCACTCCAGAGGTCATATCCTTGCTGGAAAGAAGCAGATATTTTGAGTTTTCTCCTCGGGCACTTGCCAACCTTAGGTAAAGAAACGAGTACACTGACCATCCATAGTGTTTTGGAAAACCTGTTGGTGAGAGAGAGGACAGCATAACCTGTGCTCACATGTAGTGGCTATACCATAATGAAGTGTGTAACATTTCCTACTTCACAGTTCAGCCCTGGGCACTGTTCTACTATTATAAAAAACCAGAAACCTAATTGCAGTTAACTTGCGGACACATGAATGCTGGTAATGTAACTGCAAATGGTTGACCCCCCCTCTATTTGAATTTCACTGACTGTCTGTCTGGTTTGTCTTGGATGTAAGAGTGATGAAAGTACTGAGAGCTGGTGTACGATTACATGCTAAAATCCGAAGGAAAGTCATAGGAAACAGACCTTTGCTGAAAGAAGTCCTTGTTTTGTTGTGGATTTTTTTTAATCATTTAGTGACAAGCTGCATAGGTTTTTCCATACATTTTGTTACACCTTCATTGTTTGTGAGGCGCCCTTGTAGCAGTATGGCCGCGTTACGGCGCCATGTAGATTGTCTTTATTATTATTATTATTATTATTATTATTATTATTGTTAAAGGATCTATGACCAATGGAGCAGAAATCTTATCAAGGTCTTCTGCTGTTTGGCACTCTTCTCATTTCAAGGCAGAGGATCTGTAATAAGACCTCCAAACATCAGTCATCATATATGTATGTCTTGTGTATGTCAGTTTTTTGTGTTTTGTCCTTTGAGCAGAACTTCCCTTTCTTCCTGTACTTGGTCTGGTTTTTGGGCGGCAACTATGGTAGTTTTCAGGTTTTGACAGATGGATGAAAAATCTAGTTTCACCATTGCTGTGGCAATACCCCCTATAGAGGCCAAGCAGGGTTTGACTGTAGACTTCTAAATCCTCCTTACAAATACAGGGCCACTGGCAACTGAACACAACCTGAAACATGTGATAAGGGACAAACTATATATATGGAGAATTTAAGAGATGAATAACCCTCAAAATCCTTAGCTCTCTTACATGCAACTACTTTTAAATTCTGTTCAAACTATCTTTGATGCAGGTACTCTTAAATTCTGAAGTGTCTTACATGCAGGCTTTAAATAAAGTGAGCATGTTGAGTGGCCAGTGAAGACAGAACACACTACCATGGAAAGTGCATGATTCATTGAATTAGGATTAGCAGTATAAGTTTTTTGTGTATTTGTGTTGCTCACTATGAACAATGTTCTGCCTTGTTAGGATGGCCTAGCTTGGTGTGTGTGACAAACAAACCAACCAACAATGGAACAAACCTTCCTTAAACCTTCCTTAAAGGTTGTATAGTTCAACAGTGTCATTTGGGACATGAGTAGTTTGAACTTTGAACCCTGAACTAATTGAATCCTGGTTGACAAGTTGACAGAAGCCATCTTCCATGTTAACCTTGTAGTAGTAGGCCTACTACAGATAGCACTCCTGTTGCCACACATGTATTTAAATATAATTGTGGAAATGACTGATAGTAATTATGTTTAATACATTGATGTGTATACAATATGTTTTGTTATATATGTGTAATGATTGCAGCTGTTCATTCTTTGATGTATCATTTAATATCTGAACATTTGTAAGGCAGCTCTTACTGTGTACGAGCTATTCAAGGCTCTCATGGTGACAGACCCGAGGAAATAAGGTCTACAAGCAACAAAATGATGTAAGGGCAACCAGACTATAATCAGAAATGGGAGGTCAAGTTTAAGGAGCTGCTGTTTGGTTCCATACCAGATCAGTTGTGTCTTGTGGAGTTCAGGTCAGTTGGCTGATATCCATGGATGGAGATCATGTGACAGTCATTTGATTCCACAAGTACAAGATGGGGCCAAGGACTGAGCCCTACTTGCTGGACACTAAGCTCAACTCCAGCCCAGGCCGTTCAGGAATCACCAAGGATAACCATCTGGGAATGATCTAAAAGATCAGGTTTGAACAAGGTAAGAGGGGGTCTGCTAGGGCCATATAAGATAATTCAAAACACTGTAGCAGGATCACAGGATCTACCATATCAAAGGCTGAGGAAATATGAAAAGTGCCAATTGTGTTGAATGTGACTAATCAATGGAGAGAAAATAGGGTTGTTTCCATGGAATGATTACCTCTGAACCTAGACTGGCTGGAGGCAGGAGCTGAGACTGTTCATGGTAGGGCAAAAGGGCCATTGAGACAAGCCTCTCAAGAGTTTTAGAGAGAAAACAAGGTTGGAGATAGGTGATAATTTGGATATATATTTTGGTCAAGGTTAGGTTTCTTATGGGCAAGGAAAACAATTGCCCATTTTTGAGATGCTGGGAGTGGTCCTCTGTGAGGAAGGGAGGGACCTGTTGAACATGTTACTGAAATGTCCTTTAAACAGTTAAGGGTAATAAATAGAAAGGGATTATAAATATAAAAAAATTGCAGAAGTGGTTCCCATGCACTTGATGTATCCTACTCAATTCTGTTTTCTTGTCTTTCTTTTCTTTATGACACTACCATTAAAATGCACGTGAAAGCTCATTACTAACTTACTATGTATTGGAGTTCTCTGCGATCCCATATTCAAAAATCCCTGTTCAGTATATAGAGAGAAGGTCATATTTTGAACTCCTTTTTTGTAGGTGATCCTCCGATTTTGTCAGATTTTTATCTGTTATTTTGCAATGACATCTTGGCTAGAAGCTGTTTTGTTAGCTTCTGAATAAATTTTTCCAGAGTAGTTGCTAAGTTTGCATTGTAGAATTATTCTTCTTCTTTGCTGCTGTGGATTTTTATATGATTTGACTGCGATTATCATTGTTTTCATGATCATCATGATCCTGTTAAAATGAAATGCTACTCTGTGGTTTTTTCTCTCATATTGCTGAGATAGTTCATTGTAAGCTTGATTTCAGTGCATATTTCAGTTTGGTAGACAGAATATCTTTACTGAGAATCAGTTTATTAGCATTAGATGTCTATGTAAAACATGGACAGACTGAACCAGTGCTCCACCGACATAATTAAAATACATAATTAATATGCAATCATTTTCTCCAGATTTATGACTGAAGACTCCTATTCCTGTTGGTTCATGGATTTTATTTCTAGGGATGATCAGATGAATGAAAGCAGATTTCCGGGATGAGCTGTGCTAATGAGACTTTTCCTCTCATTTTCACTCTAGGTTTCTCTGTTATTGGAGGTCAATGAGTTATTTCTGTTGGTGTTACTCCACTGTGGGCATAAAAAGGCTGTCTTTGCACACATGGAGTGAGTCCTGGGCAGGTCAATGGAATGTCTGCAGGGCTGTTTGGTCTGGCCTCACTCCACCCAGGATCCCACAGCCCCACTAGCTGCTCCAATAGAGGTCATTGGGTGCTCTTGCTATTGTTTTCTTTTTCAGGGCCAGAATGCATGAGCCAGAATGTGCTGAAGAATTGTGATTAGAAACGTTATTGTGTAACATTGTAGACAGTGTAGGGTTGTGGCAAAGTGCACTATTTCAAGCAAAAGCGAATGCTAAAATAAAGCAATAATAATATATTTTCGTTTATTCAATTAAAACTGACAAACTGCAATATGATTACATAATACAGTAGTAACAGATGATAACAAGTTTTAACAGGAGTAGAATTTAACTTTATGACAGCGTGTGAGGTGCCCATCTGTACTACCTCTCATTTTACCAATGCCATATGGCAAATGGAAGGATTAGTCAACCTTATGGAGCAGCAAACAGGTATTGAATCCATATTTTACCCATCTTTGTGCCAGCATGTTACCATTCAACTATCTCATCACTTAATTGATGATTCCTTGAAGAAAAACTACAGCAGCCATGACAACATATATAGCAACTTTGGTGTTGGCAATGATATCTCACAAGATGCAAGACCTTCCTGGTTTAAAAGGTGCATTTCATTCAGGTGACTACTCTGTGATTTTTTTACATATATTGCTTACATGTGCAATATTTTTAACCATCCTCTTTTGCTATGTCAGAGTCACAATGTTTGAAATACATGTGGTTTTAATCTTTAACCATTTAAATATGGTACTGAATGTAATGAAATCTATAAATTGCTGGTAACATTGCTGTCCTGACTTTGATGTATAATCGCAAGTGGCCACTCTGTTCACATCACAACACTTGTACCTTAGACATGTGATTCTTATTGATAATTTGGCTTCTGTTTTATAAAGCAATCTGCAAGCTTTCAATGTTTGAATTGACTTGGTGACATTGCAGTGGCTTCATGGCTAAACCACAAACCAACTGAACAGAAAAAGTCAACACCTGACATTTGACTTTAGCTAAACAAGGACTCAGACAAAATCTATTACTGTTTATTAACAGCATTTAGCCACTTAATCAGTAATTTTGACATTTTTTTATATTTTATGTGCAGTTTTCACAGTTTCAGTGATATACACCACTTTGTTCTGTTAGAGAATGTGATCAGTTTATTTTCTGTAAGATGTTATGCTATACACGTCAGCTTGATAATGACTGCAACAACCACCTCATATTAGAATCTCAATGCTTCAGCAGCAGAAGAAAAGCAGAATAAGTTCATTATGCAAACCTAGCAACTATAGGAGCCTAAGCATCGTGGAAATTACTGAGCAAATTCTGCATTAATTCATTTTAATCTAATGATTTGACAGAAATTGAACACTGATTGATGTGGTCAGTGAAGTCGAATAGCAACTAACGTGGGTCACGAAATGCACTCAACATGTATTCGTTCGTTCATTCATTCATTACACAGATTTATGTTTCGCTTTTTCAAGGCTGAAGATTCTGGTTAGTAGTTCTCACAATTCTGGTTAGCAGTTGAGGGGCTACAGGGATGATGAGTGTGCTTCATTCAATAGAGCAGAGAGCTAGAGAGGCAGACAGGGAGACAGAGACAGTCAGACATAGACATACAGAGAGACAGGCAGAAAGACAGGCAGATGACAGACAGACAGACAGAGTGGCAATTTGGAACACTCAAGTAGAGTAGCAGAGGTATCTGACAAACATGATTAAGTTCTGGTGTGGTCATCTTAGTGGACAACCTTTCCAGTAATTTTTGCCAGGCTGTGGATTGAATTGGTTATAAAAACTAAATGGGGATAGCTAATTAGTTGTTAAATGGTGGTCCTACAGAAGTTACTTGATATCGTTTGGCGCTATATAAGTGTATCATTAAAATTGCAATTACAATTAATTACTTCAATAAGCCACTTAATGAGTTTGCTAGACTGCAGAGCTGTACAGAAGTTACTGTGAGTTCAATGGTCAACAGCATTGCAATGGCTTTTAGTATAGTTTTCATTCTCCTTCCTTAGATATATATATATATATATATTATATAAGGAGAATGGATATATATATACACTGTATATATAATGTATATATATGCAGGGAGAATGGAGGTTGTTCATTGGAGGTTATGTATAGTGATTTGGTGTTCCAAGCATTGCAGTATGCCATCCGCCATTGTGCCATGTTAGCACCATCCCATTTGTCATATGACAACTGATATTTGCACTGCTTTTTATCGGAAGACTTGTTCTATAAATCATGGACTTCTGTGTAGTAGAATTTGCTGCATTTAGTATTGGACGAGGCTCTCCTTGCCGACCTGCAATGTGTCATTTGGCTTGCAGCTCTTACCATGGTCTATAAATTATGTTGGTATGCCGGTGTCGTATCCATTTGCTGTTATGTGGAATTCTAGGTGTATGTGTAATTGTGTATGAGATGCCACAGGCATTGTTCCCTTGGTTTTATATGCTATTCATAAATGGTCCAATGTCTGAACTTGGTCTATGTTAGAGAGCCTGGCTTAACCATTGGCCAGAGTTGGTCGTAAGCTGCTAAATGGAAGAGAAGACTTAAAAAATTGGAATGAAAATGTCTGTAATTAACACAACAGATATTTTGGGTGTTGTCTTTTCTTGGTAATGAAGAGTATTAATTAGTTTGTTGAAGAAGTGCACAATTATTTACATTTGCATCATGGAAATTAATTTTATGTTGGATAAGTGGTGTCTCTAATGACCTGCATATGAACAAAGAGATTTAGTGTCAATGTAAAAACTGCAGAAATGCTAATGAAATGCTATATAGAATCTGCATTCATACAGGTGAGCAAGATATCAGATGCTAAATGAATTGTTTGGTGTAATGGGTAGTACTATTAGTACAGGCATTTTGTGAATATTTTTGGGTCAACCTCACACAAATTGCAACTGAAAGTGTAACAACTGTTTCTTACTCAGAAAAGTATCCTCTACAACATTTCAAAAGTCTCCATCAATACTTGTGGTGGAAGTATTATAAGAATCGTGAAATTTAGGGGCACTGTAATGACTAACGAGACGCATATTTTCAGAAGAACATTTGAATTCCAAAAGACCTATCGATGATCTAACTAATTTTAAAGTAATTCAAATAACTCAAGGTGAACTTCTTCTATGTTTTAAATTAATGCAACATTGTTGTACTAAATTAGGCAGCACAAACTGCTTAGTTTTCAGGTTGTTCAAATCCTCCGCTCAGTGTCACTAGTTCATCATCTTCATCGTCATTCATTGTAATGAATTTGTGCATGCTGGTCCTTTGTAGTTGTTACATGCAACAGAGCAGGGGCATACAGATAGGTAGGGGATAATATTATTTGAGTCTTGGGGGGGATTATCTTACCTTCCTGACACTTTGGACCGGGGGGGGGGGTTTGCCTCAATCAATCGAGGAGAGATTGACGTCCCTGCAACAGAGCACTCAATATCATACGGTTTACATGCTCACCTAATACTGCTGCTGCAATCGGTTTTGCAGCTGCACCTGATGATCTGTTCAAATTGTTCCTTTAGTTTGGATTTCATGTGCGTGTGCCCATATGTTGGGTCCAGTTGGGACCTCTCAACTTTTGAGATTCAATTCCATCCGGCTAATGAGGTCTTTGCTCGTGATCTGCTCATCATCGTTATCTTCAAGATAGTTTGCAACTTCAACAGAGACTTTTTCTCTTTCTTCAATTTGTGGCCGACTAAATTTTTTTTTTTATGTCAATTTCGCTGGACTGATGATCTGCTGCATATTGACCTCCAAAGACCAGCGACCTGGATCATCTCTCCACGTTTCTCCTCCAGAATTTGTGGATGTGCTTCTTTTTTCCTAACCGCTTTCTGTTGCCATTCCCTCTAAGAAGGTAGTTTTCCAGCCTCGCAAAAACTGGTCAATCGTTGTTCCTGTGCCAAGGCGCGAGGGGCCGGATGCAGTTGATCCTAATAACTTTAGGCCAATTGCTATTAATGTCACTTCCTTATCTAACAAACCTGAAAAGATTTTAGCCGTCCAACTCACTGCCAACAAACATTGATAAAAATGACCTACTCCCGGTCTTTCAGTTTGGATTCCGAAGGGGCTACTCCATGAAGACCCTATTGGTCCGCCTTCTCTCTGATATTTTGGGAGCAATTGACAGGTCTCAGGTTTCTCTCTTGGCACTGTTTGATGTCAATTCCCAGGTACACGCTTTTGATACCTTTTGACCACGGTATCATCTCTGCCGCGTTTGGTCTTTCAGGCACCTTCATGGTTAACTCGGTTCCTTCCTGTAGGGAAGACCACCAGGTCTTCTTGGGTTCCCGCTCCATTTGGACTACCCCCACGGCCCCCTCCTGTATATTACTTGTACAGCAGATTCAGGCCCTCTGCTGCCACTGTCCTGAGCCAGTCCTATGCGGACGACGTCGAGGCCTATCTGCACTGCTCAACCCTGGGTCTGTGCAATGAGCTGGGCCATGGACACCTTGGAGGCCTGGATGTCTTCCAACCGCCTCTGCCTCCACAATCTATCTAAAACTCAGTTTATTTGGTTTGGCACTGACATGGAGGCCCTTGTCCTAGAGTTCTCACACTTCGTTTTCTCATCTTCTGTCAAGGATTTTGGTGTTACTCTGGACCAAGAGCTCGCTTTCACATGGCACATCCACTTGCTCCGCCGAAATTGCTATTATCAGCTGTGCCAGCTCAGGATGGTATCCCATTTCTTGTCCCCTGATGTTGCTGCAACGGTTGTCCACTCCTTCGTGGTCTCTCGCCTTGACTACTGTAATGCCCTCTATGACAGGCTTCCTGCATGTCGGATCGGGTGCTTGGATCCTTATTGGCCGCATCCCAAGATTCAGCCATGTCTCTGAATATATGCGGGACGTCCTCCATTTGTTCCCCTTCTCTCAGCGGATCTCATACCTGGTCTCTTCATTATTATGGCGTTGCATAAAGGAATCAGCTCCTAGGTACCTGTGGGAACTATGCAGTTCTACATTAAGTGTCCAATGACAAGGCTCCCTCTGTTCTTCTTCACAGGCTGAGCTTCTTGTCCTTCACTCCCAGACTCCCATACGGCATCACCGAGCCTGCTCGGTTGCTGGTCCCTCAACCTGGAATGGAATCCTTGTCGCCCTCAGCTTAGCGCCCAAGGAACACTCCACCGTGTTCTATGCCAACCTTAAGACATGTCCAATTTATCCCGGGTTAAGTTGGGAGCGCTTCTGAGTAGATGCTCTTGTAGGCCTGTAGGGGTCTATGTAAATCATCCAAATAAATGAAATGTGCTTCTTTTATTCTAAAATTCATGCTACACACTTGATGATGATACACTGCATCAGCAGCATGAAGGTCGTGAACATGCAACACGCAAGGTTGCACTGCGGATGCCCAGTCATTGCCTCTGTCATTGCAAGATTTCAAGAGCATTCTTGAATGCAACATTTGCTGACTTCCCACAATCTCTGTCATGAAATAACTCTTTTTCAGCCGAGCATAGAAGAGCTCTGTCCATTGCTCCTCAGGTTTTTCTGTCTGAAATTTAACTATTTCTTGTTAGCTGGTATATTTATTTCGGCAGACTTGATGAGCCACTTCCTCTGACGATGTATGAATGTTATCCTTTCGAGAGGCGCTTGCTCAGTTAATGGAGACACTTCCATTCTCTGTTAGGTTAGCTGCTGGCTCTCTACCTCCCACTACAAGATCTGTGCAAATTGAACATCTGGGAGGACAACTTATATTTGTTCGAGTTGCAATGTCACACTGTATAAAAATAGTAAAAATAGTATTAAAAAGATAGTATAATATGTATATACTATTTGCAGACCAGCATGATTATTTGAGCCATATATTTTCTTTACAAAATAAAAGTTGAGTGTGAAAATTAAAACATGTAAAAATTCACGTAAGCCTACTTAACATGTGCGGAAATGGGGAACATTCCATCAATGATTTCAATACTTTCCACCACTTGCATTGATGGAGACTTTTGATATGTCAAAGGGCACATGTTTCAAAGTATAAATCAGTTGAAAAAGTTTCTGTTGCAATTAGTGTGAGGTAATATCACTATAATGCCTGTACTATATATGCCACAGGTTGTGTTGGCCGTTTGCCGTTGTGGATACAAAGCAGATGGGAACAGTGAAACTAAGAACATCAAGCATGGTTAGTACTTGCATGAGGGACCATCTGTTTAATACCATACCATTCCGGCTAACTCACCTAAACCATATCTCCAGTGGGTTGGTGAATTACTAGTGAAATAAGTATGAAGGTTTAAAAGGTGTCCTACTGTTGGTATTCTGTCATTTTTTCCACTTTGATCTTCGAATGATCCTTCTTCTGGATCACACTTCTGAGGAATGTTTATAGAGGATCATAAATAAGACCTCTCCCATTTATACAGAGAACAAACGAACAGCAGAAATGCTTAGAGCAGTATTCACTGACTGCAGAATCATAATTCTCAATGCTGATGAAAACTGGATGAACACGTGGTCACTCAGGTTCAGCCTCGTCGTTTGTTCACTGTCTATAAAGCATCCTTTGCATGATATGATTCTAAAAAGCTTGCATAGTCTGGTCCTTTTCCATTCACAGAGTCATAAGCCCTTCATCACCTCTTCACCCACTGCTGATGAAAGTTGTGGAGATATTAATTGGACTTTGGAATAGGTTGAGTTTCTAGGGCTCCGATTGCCTGTGACATGGGGAATACCCATCTCCACTCAAGCGGTCACTGTGTAAGGACCCTGAGCAAGTTTTTGACGTGGCGGTGTAATTACTCCGCGCCATTGATGTTTTGTCCAATGTGTACCATTATAAACTTTGAATGGAGGCCTGTGTATAAAATACAGTTGTAATGTTTGTAATGTGGCTACAGTTGAAAAGAAGGGGGGGTATCAGTGTACTGTGTAGTGTCTCAGGTCTTGGTAGACTTGTATGACAAATGACTCCTAGCCTAGTCGGCCCATTGGTGCAAAATAAAGAGTGCCGCGGCCCAAGGAGCTGTTCCAATTTACAAGGCAATATTGATTCTCTTAGTAGAGCCACTATGCAGGATACAGCAGTAATTACTTTTGCATGGCTGAGGGAGTGAGATTGAGAGAAAGACAGCGGGACATCGATGTACATGGAGTCAATGCAAGAGTGCGTAGGAGGAAAATACAACCAATGAACCGGGAGAAATGCATAGAGCAGTGTTTGCCTTAGGAGATTTAACTTATGCCACAGCTCCAAGCCTCCCGCCCTGCCTCCCTCCCTGCTTGTGCTGTGAGGTCTAGAGCTATTAACGCCGCTGTATTCCGAACCAGACATTTATGAAAGGTCGTAGCCCACTGTTGATAGGCTGGCAAAAGTTAGAGTTAGGCTTTGGGTCAGATGAGATAAGTTGACTAATCCATTTTCAGCCTAAGATTGAATCATGCAGCTGTCAGTTGCCTGAGACACTGTCTGACTGTCCGGCGCGTCCGTCAGCCACCCTCTGACTAAGAAAGTTGTGGCTGCCCTTCCAACAAACGCCCTCTTTAGATGCTTGCAGTCGTCGTCGGCTATTGATACTAGTTGCACGGGATGTTCTGCTCTTGAAGACATTTCAGATCATTGCTTCTGGATATTTGCTCTGGATAGTATGTTGAACATGAATAGCTACCAGCGAAACACGCACTTTGACAACATCTGTAATAGCGATGACGAGATTCTGAAAGATGGTTTAATCGATGCTAAAATTAAAACGGTAAGTTTCTTTCTTGGTTATGATTTTACGTTTTATTATTTATATGCGTTAGAAACGACCTAAGGATGCACCCTTTGAAAAGTATAAATATTAAGTAAGATAATATGTATCTAGGAATGAATCTGGTCTAGGAACCTGTTGCAGCCTGTCAAATTAAACTATAATTTAATTTAACCCTTTAATTAAAGACATGTCCAAGGGAATGAATAGGTTGTAACGATGCTTTTGTTTCTTAGTTGTCTATGTGAAGTGTTGTGTGTAGAGAATTTTATGATTGCTTGTCAATCAAAATGATTTTGTTGAGTAATGGACCAGAAGAACTATTCTCAGTCATCAGGCCCTTAGCCAGCCACTGCCGGGTGGAAATTATTTTGGCCAGGCATAGATTGTACATGGACGTGATTTAATGGGTTGCTGAAAAAGGTGGTCAATGACCATTGAAAAAAATAGTATGTCTTATGTGTGATATGACGTCTATCCACTTCCCGATCATCTGAAGTCAACAGATATGTTGTTTGTTTCATTGTATGTAAAACAAAACTGTTATAAATGTGATAAAACCCTATAGGTCATTCAGTGCATGATAGGGGTATTTCAGCACTCGTACGCTCACGGCGTTGAGCAGTCACGACTTCGATTATATACCGTATGTTCGACTGTTTTTTGGACGCCCTACTCTTTATTTCTGGCTAAGGGCCTGTCGTTCATTCATTCCATTGACTGCAGCAAACGAAGCTACCCTCTGACCTAAGCATTCATATACTGATCCTGACTTACAGCAGAGTTTCAATTTCCCAGGGCTGGCACGGTCTAGGGTCAGTGTTGAGAGTTTGAAATGGTGTGTCAGCCATTCAAACGGCCTGAGGTGGTATAGGGTCTGATTTGCTGTAGAGAAAAGCATTTATTAACACTTGCTGCAGGATCAAGAGCTTAAATGCACGATGTTATTGTCTTGCACTCAGAGGATGATAGTCTTCAATGGCTGTCAGCTTATGATTGCCTCTATACTTCCATTTTCTACTTTTCACTGATTTTTTGTTGTTTTCGATACACGTTTGTGCTGTCTTGTAAGTTTGGCAATGGCAGATGATTAGTTGATGTGGCTGAGTTCTGAGACACACCAGCTCCACTACACTCATGTGTGTTTTGTGGCTGACAGAAATGTCTGGTTTTAGACCACAGAGTCTCTGACCTCATAATATATTTGTTCCATATAATCTGTGATGATCTGCTGTAATGATGTTAAGTTTAGAGCTTGTGCACTCATTTTGATCCTCAATTAGTATTTGGCTAAAGAAGAGAGTGTGGCTAAACAGTAGACAGTTAAAGCAATTTTCTTCGGTATGATATCAGTGTCTGCTTCTAGCCTGTTTTTGATCTCCTTGGAATTATTTTTCTTCAGATAAATTATGTACTCTGAAAACTATCACAGAATGATTGCCACTCTGCTTCCATTTTTCCACATTCCAGCCATTCCTGCTCCTCCAATATGTGCCAGTTCATTTCTATATGCTGATGACACTGTTTTCTGGTACTATGCACATTAGGTAACCTGGGAAAAGTTAGGAATGGAATGATTTTGGCATCTTGTAGTTTATCATGTAATTTGGTTTCAGTTGATAACTCAGTGCTAGACAATTAAGTGCCTTATTTACAATGACAGCTGAATTAATTTTGTGATGCATGTCCGTGACAGAGTTCTATTAGAGGTGATGTTATAATGGAGGGTGTTATAATAATGGGTGTGGGTGTGGTGTAGTGGCAAAACAGACCTAATTAGACAAGGCAAGACAGATAATGAAGCATTACTGCTCATCCTTTCATACATCTGTTTGCTGTTAGACTTATAATGATTTGGGTTGAAGGATATTTCAGTTCAACAGTTAAGAAGAACACAACAGTATTGAGCAATTATGTGACCCTCATTGACTTTTTCAACTTTTGTACAGTGCCCTATCCTTTTGCTTCAGCAAGTCACCTTGTTATTACTGTTACTGTTATTATTATTGTTAGGGGTAATATTGTTGTTGGTGCTACCATTATTGTCAGTGGTATTATTATTGTTAGTGTTATTATTATCATTATTGTTATTATTTGTGTTATCATTGTTGTTATTATCATTATTTTAAGTGAGAGGGACAACCTTTTCTGGTGATTTACTAGAAAATGGGTTGACAGTCGGTTTCAGTATGATACATGCTGATTCAACCTCTGGATATTGAGGTGAAAGGAAAATATTTTAGCAGTCTACCACTCAGATAGTATTCTTTTAAGTTGTGGGTTAGTGGTGTCACCAATGAAGAGAAATTGCTCCCTAGAGTATACTTAACCCATCAGACCATTGAAATATAGTCTGTGTTTCCCATCAGAAGATCATTGTGCTTCTGCATTCCTGATTAGATGCAGTAGTTGATAGAACTCAAGAACTGATCAACTTTGTTCAGACATGTTCTTTGATGGGGTCAGGGTTTAGGTGACTGTTCTCAACTCCAGTACTATATATTTCTGTGCATTTTGTATAGTGTCTCAAGCAATTGATTCCTTGCTGCCTTGTGGGTTGTTGTGGATGCATGTGGTAGCAGATTTCCAGATGGACAGTTGAACCCACAGAGCCATTTCATCAACTGGGAAATCTTGGACACAGCAAAAGAAGGATGAGAAGTGTCTTTGGGGTGGACTAAACCTTCGATGATGACAGATGATAACGGAGAGGTCCTCTGATAAATTTAATTTCCTGTGCCCAGGAGGTACTGGTTCGAAGTCCATCTGGTCTGTTGAGGACTACTGGCCAATGAGACAACTGTGTAATATAGTCTGTATATACAGTATATACAGTATACAGGTCTCAGGCCATTTGTCATCCTCTTTACAATGTAGCCAAGGACTCCTGTGTCTGGCTGTTGCTTTCTCTTAGGTCCTGTTACCAGACATGCCTGTTGTCACTGTCAAATGTTGCTGGGATCTGTGTGATCTGTTTGCTTTTCTATTCATCTGAGCATTACTTGCTAATTGATGAATTGCATAAAAGGCATTTGTCTGTATGTTCAGTGTATTGAAGAGCCAGTTAGTTACCAGTGTCTAATGTTCAAGCTCATTCCAAAAACCAGAGATATAAACACTTGCTAAAGGTGTTAGAAGGTACACCAGAGGGATGGGCCTGATGAGGTCACGGAGGTCAAGTCCACCTCTGGTTGGACTTTAGCTCCAGAAAATTCCAGCATATTCTCATTTACTGAAGAAATTCTGCAGAAGTCGATGGTCTGACCGACGTGACCTATACCATGTGCAGACTGACTCCTACATAGGGTCGTGGGGTCTAGTGTTTAGAGTGCTAGACTGTCAACCGCGGGGTTGGGGGTTCAAATCCCCACCAGTGCAGAATTTGTGTCAAGATATCTATTTTGCTCCTTGTGCAACCCACAGCCAACTCAACTAAGAAGATACAGCAGGGGAGGAGAGACTGACCACCTGCCTTCAAATGCCAAGGCTTAGAAAATGAAGTTGCTAACACTTCATACCCATGGCTGCCTCGAAGACTGATCTTCTCTTCTCCTTCTTCTTTCTGTTCTTCCTTTTCCTCTCACTGACTAGAGTATTATTCTCTGAAGAAAGCTCCTTTATGGAATCAAGTGTTTGTTTTGCTGTCTGCACTTGACAATAAAGTACAAAGCAATAAAGAAACTCCTAAGACACTCTGAATGGAGCATTTCATAGAAGGGAGAAAGTGTTGTTGTCAGTGAATTGGTTTTGATAGAATGGTTTGTACTGCAGCCCTCGTACTACATTTCTATGACTTTCCTCCTGTTTGCTTCTACCAGTCTCATATACAGTGTTAGTTGCTGTTTGCCTTTCTCTTGCTTTCATACCAGGATGTTGGACCTGCCCTACTGGGACCTGATTTCAAATGTAAGCATATGAAAGCAGCTGTAGGTACGGTACATCCATCCATGTAAGGGAGGACATTTGAACATTTCGTCATCTGACTCATGTAGACTCTGTAGGCAGGCAGACAGTTGCTCTGTGATTGAGCAGTCAGCCTCAGAATTTATGCTAATACACGAGGTCAGTGAATTTGACCCCACAACTGACTAATAAAGCATTTACAGAATGCATATGCCAGAATACAATTCAGGTGGATGAAGATGACTGATGAAAAAGAGGGCAGTGAAAAAGCAATGACACAGATGAACTGTTAGCTGGTAATGTAATGTAATGTAATGCACTAATGATAACTTGATTAATTATGCTTTTAGACCCTAAATGGATCAAAAGGCATCTGCTAATTAACAATCCATCTATAATGACCCCCTATGTCATGAGACATCCTCTGTCTATTTTGTGTACTAATACTGTATTATCTTATATGCATTATGTATGTACTGGTATGCATGTATTCAAAGTGTTTATATAGCTCCATTAAGGGATCTTGCAGTCTAACGGATAAGCTGGTGACATTCTTGTTGCTTTATTGTTGGAATTGTGTTGTCATGGTTGTGCGTTAACAAACAGTTCCTTGACGTCCTGTGAGCAAAATTCTCAGAACTCTGTTGATACTGACTTGTAATAAACTGCTCCCATTCCTTAACCTTACTTGGCTGGCAAAGTGCTGGACAGTGAACTAAATGTGGCCTATTGTCACTTAACTGACTGTTATGGCTGTCTGTGGCTTTTTTGAATTGTGGTTACTAGACAATGTATGGCTGTAAACAGTCTGACTATAATCATTGTAAGAGTGCCATTATTAGGATTGTTTCTGGTTTACAACTGGATGTTTTTATATGAAAAAGTTTATTAGGGTTGTTTATAAGAATAATTATTATGACTAGTAAGATTGGTGGGGTATATGTTGAGAGTAAAGATAGTAGTAATGTTGTCATCAAGTTGTTATTGATGATGTACATTGTATGGATGGTAGTAATGCTGACTACTTTCTGAGCATGATCTGTGGTTGGGTGCACAGCAGCTGGTGCTTTGTGACTTGTTTAGCCACTCATGGCTAACATACAAGTGACTGTTTGAGTAGACATGTGACTCTTCTTGCTAGACACTGATTGGTCTACGCTAATATATTTATTTCGCTTCGACCCTTGTGATAATTGTAGAACTGTATATTTATTTTGATATTTAGTCACTGATAGCTCTATGTAGGTTAAAATAAAACTGAGTTACTCTGGCCCAGGAATGTCAGCCTACTAGTTGAATTTCTGAGTAGTTATGTAATGCTTAATGTTTGAATGGAATTGAGCATCCTAACCTATCTAAGAAATGGTAGCTCACAAGGGGAACAAGTATATACGCGTGGTGCTTAGCATGCCCTGTGGGTGGCTCTCAAGTATTAACAGCAAGTATACACACTAGGCTGCAGGTAGATATTATTCATGTGTTTCATGTTACACTGTGGGACAGAGAAAATGTGTAAGTCGTTGTGATATATCTAAGCACTTCGATCAGGTGCTGATCACTGCTTTTGCTTTAGATTGAGTGGTGGGGGGGGGACTCCGTGGCTCCGTATGATCACTTGGAAGTGATCATACGGAGTATGATCACTTCATCTGGATTGGGCAAGACCTGTAAATTGCATTGAAGACAGACATGTTTTTCTTTGCCTGTAGAAGATCTTTCACAGCCATTTTCTTTCAATCTCTTGTTTTTATCGATTGAACAACGAAAGTACTCCTAACAGCTGTTCAGCTTACACCTACATGAGACAGGCTGCCCCTACCGATGAACATGCATCACTTGGTTTTCTAGTGATGTGGCTCACCTACTTTTAATTTGCGTTTAGGTCCAATGCACTTGATTTAGGTAGGTAAATGGTTGATGGATGGGGTGATGACAGTCTAGTGGTTAGCATGATGAACTGTCAACCAAAAGGTCAGGGTTCAAATCCCTGCTATAGGGTAGGAATTTGTATTTCCAGATTTCGGCTCCACCTGCAACGCTGTCCACTGGCCTCCTGTTGTCATATGCTGGGTTTAAGAAAATGAAGTCGCCAATACGTAATGCCATGGCTCTAAGTATCTTATGGAACTGCTCTTTGTATTTTTGGAAGTTGGGACTTATAGCTAGAACTCGCTTTGCTACCCAGCCGTCTTGGCTTCACTTGACAGCTCAGCATCGTTTTCAAAGTGGTCTCTTCAGAAATGGTATATCCAGTTGGTCATCTAAATTGCCCTTTGTATCAAATTATATAGAATATGGTATATAGTATGGTCTTACCTCATTCACCTTCTTTATCTGCTAGACTTGCTCGACAATAATATCTCTGCTTCTTTTTCCACATTTCTTATAAATAATTTTCCCTTTTAGCTTAGCATAGCGAATTGTGTTGGAGCAAGACTTGCACTCCTTGTAAAATGTAATGATTTGGAGAACGGCTTTAGAGGAACGGAATGACTTGGATGATGAAAAGCCTTTAAAGTGCATGGTATAATAGATAAGAAAGCAGGTGTGAACAGGTAGGGTTAAGGACCAAAGGATTGATGAGCTTTTACTTGCTATACAGCACAGATTCCAAGTCCTGAAGTGGTGAATAAAGATCTTCTTATCCAGACTTTAGGTCAATGGGTATCATCTCAATTAGTTAATTTCTTTGTGATCACATCTACTACTCCATGGGAATAAGTATTCTTGAATACCAAATGTTGAAGTTTTTACAGTCCACAAATACAGTATTCTGTATTATGAATTCTTATATGTTGTGAATGAATGCCACTACATATTGAATATTAATATTCATTGTTTAGAGCCATGAGTAGTACATTTTTCTTAGAAGTATATATATAATGATCTTATATACACGGACACATTGGTTGTATGTGTGTGTGTGGGGAGCACTGTGTCCAATTGGTTAAAGTGGTCAACCTGTTACACAGAAAGTGCAAGTTCGATCCTCGTCCAGGGATATACCGTGTAAGGACCATGAGCAAGTTCTTCGAACAGAATTGCTCTGCAGCAGAACTGCAGTTGTGCCGTCAACACGTGTGTGCATTTCTGAACTAATTGTAAGAAGGGCAATACCAAATTACAGTTGTATTGTATTCTGTGTGTGTAGTGTGTGTGCGTGCATGAAGCATCCTATAAATAGCATTCCACTGATGATGCTGTGGGAAATGTGATCATCACATTACATTACATTCGTTTATTAAGTGCATTTGTGAAGTGAGCATAAAGAGATTGTGGTTATTGTTCTGTTGTAGGATGTTGTGATAAGGGAAGTGGATGAAGGCCAGCCATGTCTTTTGTGTGGTGAGAAATGCCCTGGATTTGCTCTTCATGTCTGGAGGTAGGTGCACTCTTCAAACCTATGAGCTGTCTTCTGTTTGTCTGTTTTAACATTAAATCTGAGATAGAAAAACATCTCAAGTGAAGTGTGAGCATGCAATTCAAGTGATGTCATTTCTAAAATTTAATGCATTCCTGGAAAAAAAACAAGTTTTGAATCGAAGACAGAATTGAAACATTTAGTTTTATGGTCTAGGGCAAGGAGGAGGATATGTTGCAAATAGTTTTTGCAAGTTTTATATCAACGGCATGCAGCCTTGAGTTTTACTATGCAATGGTTGAAAAATGACAGAGGGACTGGATAAGCCGTTTGTACACTCTCCGATAATTATGGTACCATTTGCATATCTGTTGATAGTTCTGAGTGGTAGGGAACTTAGTAAAAGCTCCAGTTAAGTGGAAGCAACCAAATGTTACCGAATGTCAAGTTATCTCGTGGTTACAATTATCACAGCCTGGAAGTGTGTTTCTGTGTTGGTATCATTGGTGGTTGGTTGGGTCTGTTTCCTAGTGCTGCCTTCTTTTGATTTTAATAACCACTGTTAGTCCAGACACCATTTTCTTGAACAAGTTCTTCTATGAACTCTACTGCATTTACTGAATGCTGGGCAAAAGTGATTTGTCTCTGTATTGCAGATACTTGAGGCATTTGAGACTGGCATAGGTGATTAGGAAAATTTCTGTCTTGTTTATGAGACAACTTAGGATTAGATTCTACATGACTGGTGGGATCAAGATCATGTCGTATCTGGATAGTAATTTCTTTGCCGCTGGCATTTTATACACACGGTTCAAAATAATGTTCACTTGCACAAATTGCATTGGCTAAAGACCATTTGCTACGCAAAGCTCGATATGTGATATGCTCTCTATGGAGTTCTGCAACTCGACTGCACATGTATATTAGCTTGAGACAGTCTTCTCAGAACACTCTGTTTATAATCAAGAAATTTCAATTCTTATTCATGAATTTTAATGCTCACTCTGCAGTTTCACCAAATTTTGAGATAGACAAATGTTGATGCTCTTGACAAAATTATGATGATTGGAGAAAATTGACCACTTTGATGTGCACTTTTTAGTTGAATTGATTTAGTGAAGCATTCATGTCTATATGTCTTGGTAAAACTATGCATGTATATACCGGAACACTTACCCATATGTGGTGTGTTTTAGAACCTCAAGATTGCATTTTTACACGGCTATCTAACTGTTATTAAAAAATGTAAATTTTTAAGATGAGCTGCAAATGTTTTCTGAGCATTCAATGGTGCTTAAATGATTTCAAGTTGGAAGATGTTTTTATGAAGAAGATTCATAACATGATAAGGATTGGTGTGAGCACCTTTCATGGAGGCATCACAGCCGTCAGATATTTGCCAGAGCATGACTCTGATCTTTGTGTGGTCTTAGTCTGGGCTTGACTTTGACAGTCGACTTATTTATGATTATGTATGGATTTGGTTGACTGTTGAACTACGCAGTCAACTGGAAAAAACTGTATGGTGACTTCTTTTGTGCTTGTGCCTCGGTGTATGGCAACACTTCCAACCCCTAAGTACAACCTGGAAGACATTTTCCAGTGGCATAATATTGTGTCATACCTTTCCATGCCATACGATATCGCCTCGCATGTTGCCTAGCTTTGGATTGCTGAAACCTTTGTTGCCATGTTTCAGAGACATTGTGTGGTTTGTTGCAGGAATATATGCCAGCATTGCAAATGTCCACGAGAGCTTCATGACCTGTATCATGAAGACTTTGTAAATATACGTGACAGGATTGGCTGTGGTACTCCAACGGACCCTGCCCTTCAGGTTAACCGAGAGAAGACTTTAAAGATGGGATACACCTGGGTGCCACCTGGACTCACCAAAGAAAAGGTAATCATTAAGTACTGATTGGCAATGCAGTTGAATTAGTGGATTAGATGTGTATGAACTCAGAGGTCTTCTTAGAGGTGTTTCTTATACAGTGGCATAGTGACAAGGACTACTCTTATATAATAGAAGTTCTTGTCTAGGTTCGTCTTTCCAGCCACCCTTCCCCAACATGATTATTGGCATCTTTCTACTTTCCAAAGGCTGTCCAGTGTGGTCCCATTTTGGTGTATTTGTACTAAGACCCAACAACTAATGGCAGACAGTTTGTGCTGTGATGGCAGCTTTGCATATATATGTGTAAACATGCATGTATGTATATTGTGTCGTATACATGCATATTAGGGATGAACCGAAACTCAGCTCGAGGCTCGGCCCAAGTTTCGTAGTACTCGGCATAAACTCACACTTGACAGACAATGGGTCCGAGTTTTAGTTTTAATCTTTCTAATTTTCGGTTTTGAAAACGAAAATTAGATTTTTTATTTGCAAAACGACAGTTGACAGTGCTAAAAGCACAAATACTGTTATTTTTATAAATAAAATTATTGTCTGCTTAATAGTACATATTGCTAGTACACAGTGAGATAGGATAATGATTGATTCATACGACATCAACAGCTTGCCGGTACAGCCTCTGTGTGCCAGTTCATCTCTTCTGTGGTAGAAATAGCACCTATACTTCTACTGATAGACCTATTTGTGTTTTGGTAGACCTACCCATCTGAGAATGAATGTTTTTATTATTCTTATAGACCTATCCAACTTCTGATAGCTTCTGAATTCTGTCTAATAAATGTACCATCACACTGCAAAATTTGATATTAACTTTAAAGAACTTGAATGGATTCTAGCTAGGAACCCTGTTATTAGTGCCTCTGCCAGTCTGCTTGTTTCTCTCCCTCTCTGTGGGCCTCTGCTTCACGCTGGTGACTCTTTCTCTGCCTAGTGTGTCTTTCTGTGTCTGCCTATCTGTCATTTGCTTTGAGTCCTGTCTTTGGCTGGTGTAGATAAACAGAAACTGGTAAGCACTGATGACTGATAGGCCCAGTTCTTCAGGACATTGCAAACAGATTTTGACATAAGGCTTGGAAATCATGTACTGCATTTCACTGCCTTTTCTTTCAAGTGGACATTCTTTCCTGTGGACATTCAAACGGCTCTTTCACTTTTGGTCGCTGATCTTGCTTCCCAAAGGTGTTTCTATGATGGATCTTATGGACTCCTGGCTTGGTTTGAGCTTTCTTGCAAGACGAGGTTCTCTTCTTTTATCCCCTTAGTAATCTTTCGGTATACTATTGTTTGCATTCCTCATCTTTTCTGCTGTTTGTCATCTTGTTTACCCTCCCATATCTGTCTTTGTCAATATCAGTAGCATAGCAAATGAGAAATTCTAAAAAGTGACAAATGTGTAGCTTTGTATGCTAGCATTAGCTTTCCAAATCACTCAGCTATTATCTGTTTTAAATTCTGTCTTATCAGTAGCACAGTTGATTTATTTACACCCATTACATTCTTAACTGTAGCATTTTGTTTGCTGACAGTAGCAGCAGACGAAAATTTAAAAAATTGTTTATTCGATATTATTGGAATGCCTGATCGGTTGAAAGTTAGTTATCCTTTTGACTTTTTTGCAGCACTGGAAAAAAATCGAATGATATAAGGATGTTTAATTTGCAAGATATAGTTGTTTACTTTATGAAATGGAGTTATTTTGGCTCATGGTTTCAGGTTAACTTTTGGATTAATTTGCAGTCTCTACACATGGACACTCCTGTGCTATGAGGCCTCTGTATTTCGCCAGTCATCCAGCTTAATAATTGAGGGTGATGGCTCCACCCATGATAATGTTGTTTGTGTCAGGGCAAAGGTCAGACTATCTTGAACACATGCATTGCACACACACATAGGCGCACAAACACACACAGGGATGGTCTGTGTCCAACATATCTTTAGAGGTTTCACATGAAAATCTCTGATATCACAAAGTGTTATATCTGACATGTAAGGATGCATAAGTAAATGTTGCCTGTTTGCTATCTGTTTCTTATTGACCTTTTGAAAGCAGCAAAAGCAAGATGAAAACAGGAGATGCCAGGATGATCACACACTATCATATTGTGTGAAGGCATTATACTTTTGTATAACCTAAGGGATAAAACACATGCATCTAGAGAGTGTAGAATGCTATTCCTTGCATCTCTGTGATGGCCAGCCAGTCTTTGCAGATGTGTAGCTTCTCAAATGTACCCTTTAATGGAATCATGGTGCAGTGTTTAAATGTGGTGTGACAACTCTCTGAAAAGGAAAGAAGTCTCCTTGGATATCCAAAAACCCTGGCCTTGAACTCCCAATTTCTGGTTATTAATCTAAACAAGTGTCTCATAGACCAGAGGAACAAACTGTCACAGATGAAGACCTACATGAGAATAGTAATGGAAACGACATGTCTTGTTTTCATAATTTGCAATGAGCAATTGGCCACAGAAAGCTGATATTAAATTTGTCCTTGCAGAATGTGTAGAATGCATCAGATAGCAAGGTACCTCGATGCAATGAAGTGAATTTATGCAAGGACAGGAACTTTGAACAGTTAGCAAGACGAAAATTTTAACCAGTGTACTTTTAAAGACATCAGGCCTGAAACTGGAAACTGTGGAGGATGCAGCTCTAAGGATAAGGTTGGCAGTTGCACTCAGAGCTGCATAATTGATTGAAGGGAGTGATAACTGAAGGGTAGAAGAGAACTCGGTACCGAATTGCAGTAGTCTGAGCATGATATGACTAGTGGATGAACAAGAGCATGCTTGAGCTTCATTAATTGGGGTTGATGATGATGATGATAATAATGATAATGATGATGATAGTATCACAGTGATGATGAAGGTGAGGTACATGATGCTGTTATTTTAGCATCAACATCTGCTTCATCAATATCATCGTCATCGTTATCATCATCACAATACAATAGTTACTGAGATAACTGAAAGCCTTTTATGAGATTTATCTACTTCTGCTCTATTTGGTTGAATGTAAGGTCGTACTTATTTGAGTCTTTTCCATTTGGTCATTAGGCAAATCGACATTTGAAGGTGAGTCATAATTTTTAAATGGATCTTTGTGGAGACTTTGGTGAAAGCAACTTTCTCAGATGAATTTCTGCTGAATTCTTTTAACAAACGATGGATCTTGCGTTGCGTTCCTCATCTATCCTGCAGTCAACATAACAAGTCGTTCACTTGTAATGAAATTCTGTGAAACAGGAAATTATAACTGCCATGATCCAGATGTCGGCGGCAGCTGTGATCAGGTTTATCAGTTGGAGTCATGCTGGTCTGTTGATTTAAAATTGTCGAATCAGTCGACTGGTTTTCTTATCGCAAGCCTAGAATCCAGTGCGCTGCTCGTGAAAACGTTTGGGACCTGTCTTGTTGTCTGGATTTATCAGCGTGTAGTTGAGACAGAATTCCATGATAACGTCCCCCGACGTTTCTGTAAAAATCTCCAAAGTGTATGACTAATTTGTCTGTATTTGCCATTCCATTCTCCTTGTTCTTCAGAACGTGTGTGTAATAAATATTCATAGCGGCTGCCTGTAAACTTGTTAACCTTTTCATTCTGCATCTGTTGTTTAGATCCTTGTGCGTGGTGTACGTCTGACAGTTGGTGAAGCCCTGTGACACTTAAGTAAAGGTTGTCTGTCTTCTATACTGCGCTTGTCCTTCAGTTGCAGACCTATAGATATACGAGTTTTTAGACTGAGCCTTTTATGGCTATTACATTGTTTATGTGTGAACACTTCAACCCCACCCTAAAAAAAACTTTATATTGAGTCTTTCAAGGACAACGTTGCTTTCCAACTCTTACATTAGACTGACCTTTGCATGATGACTAAACATTGACCCTTTCAGAGTCACATGGTCATTGTCTGATTCTGTTCTGGCTAGTTCCTTGGTTTTACTTCCTTCAATTTGTTTCTATGATTTGGTTGAACAGTTAGTCAGTTTGCTCATGTTCTTGTGATTAGAAATTTAGAAACCATTTCAATTCTATTTAGTTATAATTGATGCTAATAATTTCATTTCATTTTTTTCATTTTTCCGACATTTGATACCGGCCTTCTTCCAACATCTTTTTGCTCCGAAGTGCATACACTCGCCTCGACAGCGCAATTGCAGTTGTACTGCAGAGCAATGGTGTGCAAAGGACTTGCTCAAGGTCCCTACACTGTGACTGACGCCCCAGATGAGGCTTGAACCCGCGCGCTCAGCACACACTGAACGTTACGGGCTGACCGCTCTAACCGATCGGCCACTGTGCCACACCAAATAATTGGTGTACTAAGAGTATTGCCATTCACCTGGAAATCATATTCTCTGGTCACATTTTGGCATCTTGCAATGCACAACACTTTCATCACTTGTCAAGATCATGAAGCCAAAGGGCAGAAAATGGGTGTCTTTGACAATTGAACATAGGACTTTACTTTATGTTTGGTGATATTTTGGACTCACTAGAAAGCTGTGCAGCCTTTTGCTCTAAAACAGTTCTCAAATATGGGAGAACCAGTATGAGGAGCAAGAACTCATTTATGTGTTGTGCGTAATGTTTTGGTGGCTATTCCCATTGAACTGCCATGTGCACGCAGCATTTCTAACATAACATTTTATTGATTTAAGTCAAGAAATTCTTTAATTCTCTGAATTACTATAGTCCAGAAACGACCAAACAAAGACTTATGTTGATCGAGGCCTGTTGCCTAATGCATACCTAATGCAAATGAACAAGTATGCTAATTTGCAAATTAAATGTACTGGTGTGTACAACAGGAGAATCCGTTAATCCCAAGCAGGATGATGGCTTAAATTTACTGTTTGTTTGCTTATATGCATATACTGGTATCCTGTTTTATTGGAAGCGGCATCACTCTCCGTTTTATAACTGTTTGTCACCTAATTACTTAGTTGGAAAAGTAAATTACTCCTGGCAAAGTTTGAGACATGTGGTCTGTTGGATTTCAGAAATGCATAGGAAAATGCATGTTGGAGCTATCACAGAATCACATGCATTAATTAGATCGTATATAATTATGGTTGGGTGTTGATTGTGGCAGAATATTAGGTTTTGGTCCATAGACTATATGGTAATAAGGCTGTCGCTGTGCCTCAGGCCGTTTGACTCCAGCTCGGGGCCTTACTCATACATTCCGATATATGAACTCGTGTATACTTCATTACGAAGTACACATTCAAGGATCATTATTACACACTTGAAGATTGAAGACACATGAAAATTATGATCTTTTTTGTGTTTGTTCTATCCCCTGTTGATGATTATGATAATGATGATGATGATGACGACGAAGACGACGGCGGCGGCGACGACGACGACGATGATGATTGTCTTGGCAGCTTCCCTCTTTGTTTGCTCAACAATGTGACGGCTTCTGATTGATGTCATTGCATTATGTCTGTGAATCACTGATGACCAACAAATATCTGTGGCTGTGTTTGTGTTAATAATAAACATCGTAAGTCGGGTGTGACACTGGCATTTGCTACTTCCCCACCATGGCAAACAGCAGGCCTTTGGAGTGCAGCACCCTCATCTTTGCTTTGATATTTTTTTTAATTAATTACCTCGGTACCTTAGTTGTATTGATTGATTGATCGATCGATTTATTGATGCATTAGATTGTATATAATTTATATTATTATATTATTTATTGTGCTGCATACTAGTCGTTGTGACTGGCTGATATGTTGCTAACTGACTGACTGACTGGTTTTGACTGATGATCAGTGGTTCTAATTGATTGCTAGGTGGAAGAATACATGCAGCAGTTAGACAATAACAAGATTCCAAAAGTCGGTTCCGATGGAGAGAAGTACAGAGACAAGCAGCTGATTGTCCAGCTGCCGAAGCAAGACCTGGCCGAGCAGTACTGTCGCCACCTGAAGAGCTCTGGCCAGAAGCAGGGATTCGACGACTTCTGTAAGATGCGGGATGCCGAGGCAATGGACATTGGCTACATCAAAGACTTAGTAAAGGAGAATATGGTCAGCTGGGTCTATGTCTTATAGAATTGTTTCATTTACTTATTGTGCTTTGTGGCTTGTCATCAGCAGACAACTGTCTGATGACAGGCTGCAGCTATCTATGTAACTACATATTACTTTCCTATTGTTTATTAGTCATAAATTGTCTGATAGTGAGCTCATGGCCAAGCAGCTACTTTGACCTTCTGTATCAATCTGACACAACTGTCTGATGACAGGCTGCATAAAATTGCTCTAAGTTACAAGACATTTGTTGTCTGTGAATGAATGCTCTGGTCACACATTTGTCAGAGCTGTAATCCAGACACTACTGTAGAAGAGTGTGCCTACTTACTCTCTCTCTCTCTCTCAGTGCTTATTGTCTGCTGCCAATAAAGCAGATTTTACCTGCTTAATGGATGTCTAGTTGACTAGACTGAAAGTCATTTATCGCTGTATAAATGAGTGACATGAGCATATTATGTGCAGACATTGTATGCTAATGCAAGTGAGCTGCAGATGTAAGTCCAAAACACGTTTGGAACAGCCAACATTTGCATAGTAAATCCTGAAGCCATGGCTGGTAGTGTAGAAATGTGACACTGGCCTCTAACTTTATCTTTCCAATTATTTGCATTGGTGTCTGGCTGAGAGATATAATTCAATGTAGCATTGTAGCTGATGTACCAAAAAACCAATAGAGAGGCAATGTCCTATGGTATTGAAATAGTCATACTGCAAACTGTAAAATAATGAAACATTCCTGTATTCCCTTAACAAAGAGGCTGATGGAGAGTGTCATGCAAAATGGAGATCCACTTCAAGTGAAATATTGTGCAAAGTGGCCAAGTGGTGACCTCTAACAATCATTCCAATCATTCCAGGACAAGAATCTATCAGATTTGTTATAACAGAGCCAACTGGTGTCACTATTCAAAAATGAGGGAGAGCTTCCAGTAGGACTTCCTGCTGTTGATCCTGTGATGTGGGAGGGCATGATGACTTTAAGCAGGCTGCAGACACAGTTACATCACTGACAGTGGTCACGGATAAGGCCAAGAGTTCAGGCCAAATGTACAACTGCATGGTTCTAGTGAACTGTTACTCAGGTCCAGTTCCTGCTGTTTTTGTTGAGGACCATTGTAAAAACTACCCATGCAGACAGCACGAAACAGACCGTGACAGGGCAGGCATCAAAGGACCAATGCCCTGACCTCCATTAAACTCACAGTACTCATCTCTCTGTCAATTTGAATATTTAAGTTTATGTGATTTATGACACAGCATTTTCTGCCTATAATTTTGATCTGCTTTTATATGAAGTTTTTGTTAATAAATTGTTGTTTTGCAATAATAATGAATCGACAAATCACATGTTAATCAGCAAATTGGATGATCTTTATTAACTTTGAGACACTTGAGCTACCTCTCGTCCTCCATACATGAATGTTTGTTATTCAAAATTTGTCTCTATATTGGTTTTATCGTGAAGAGAACATTTTTCGGGTGTAAGACTTTCAAAATTTAACTTTTAGATTTTTCTTATATCCTTAGCCCCTATGCAGTCATGAATAGGAAAGGATGAATGTGATTTCAGAAGGGGCAGAAGCACAAGAGATGCAATCAGAGTTGGTGCAAGGCAATTCTGAGCAAGGCATGCTCATTGTCCCATTTGCCCGTACAACTACTAAACAGAATCGTGCCTTCTCAGTGGTTGGCCCCTTGCTTTGGAACATGCTCCTGTTGGCGTTGCGGTTGTTGCCAAGGGTCCGTTAGGACTCATTTTATCCTCGCCTTAAAACTGTTCTTTTTAACGGTGCTGGAGTTGGGGGCGCTCCTGAGTAGTAGCCTTGAAGGGGCGCTATGTAAATCTCTGCAATGAATGAATGAGTGAACGAGTTCACAGCATGGGCAGGACATCTATGTATGCTTCTGTAGATAAGAAAAGGTTCTTCATAGGGTAGATTGGAAGAAATTGATTATATTACATTGTATTAAAGCATTTGTAAAGGACTTCTAGTAGGGTGAACCATTCAGAAGTGGTGCCAGTGCCAAAAGGAAGCAAGGAAGCGAGGTTTGAGTAAGGCGAAAGAGGATGAGAGATGGCCAGATAAAATTTTAGAACAAGCAGAAGGCAAAGGTACACTCCAGATAGGGATCAATTGAGGCAAAGGGTCAAGACTATTGCAGACTATTGGAAAGAAACTGGAACAAGTCCTAAAATTCTGCATCCTAGGAAGTATAATGACAAATGATGCAAAGAGCCATGTAGAAATAAAGAAAAAAGTAGCTGTGGGAAAGGATGCCTTCTATAATGATGGAAAGAAGGATTTAATTAGAAGAAATTTAAATAAAAATCTGAAGAGACTTATTATCAAGTCTACAATATGGAGTATGGGGCTATATGTATTGGAACATGTGGAAGGAAGGCATCAAAAGATTGGAGGCCTTCGAGATGTGGATACGACAGGGATGGAGAGAGGCAGCTGGATGGAATGCAGGACAAATGAAACGATGTTACAAATAGTGGAAGATAAAGATCCGTTACAGGAATAATTAGAAGCTGGAAGAGATAAAGGTTGGGCCATATAATGAGGGGAGACTCCCTCCTAAAAACTGTAATTGAGGGAAGAATGGAGGGGAAGGACAAGAGAAATCCCTAGGATGATGTAATTGGTCTAGATGATGAAAGAGGTTTTCAGGAAGTTGAAGGAGTGAGCCGGAAAACATGACGAATAGCGAAATTTGACGAACGGCGACATTTGACTTAGGAACCTGCCTAGGAGGGCAGAGAACCAAAAGTAGGAGATCTTTATCTTCCCTAATTTATATATGCAATGCATATGTATTTATATATGCAATGCATATGTATTTATATATGCAATGCATATGTATTTATATATGCAATGCATATGTATTTATATATGCAATGCATATGTATTTATATATGCAATGCATATGTATTTATATTTGCAATGCATATGTATTTATATATGCAATGCATATGTTACAAATTAGGTTAATATTAATATCAATAGAAAACGTATGTTTTAACTTGTAGATGTATTTTAACTTAGTAATTTATTGTTAATGCTTTAATGATGTTTAGGTATGCCACCAGTGTGAAGGTGAAATTGAAGCTGACGAGATGGCCATATTTGCCCCGAAAGCTGGCAAAAAACTTTGCTGGCATGCAGCTTGTTTTGTATGCAAAACCTGTCGGGAACTCTTGGTTGATTTGTGCTACTGTTACAAAGACGACGCCATCTACTGTGAACGACACTATGCAGAGTCAATCCGGCCAAGGTGTGCAGCATGTGATGAGGTAAACTGTTATTTTTGGCACAAGGACTCAAATTTATATATATATGTATACATATATACATATATATAATATATATTTATATTCAGTTCTAAAGGTCTTTTATTTCTTATTACCTGTTGTGGCTGAATATCTTTGATTTTTTAAATTAATCTTAAGGACTATTCGCTCTATAGCTTACAATGCTATGTTATGTTGCCATCTAATTGCGTATGCGTAGAGTTAATAGGTGACCCTAATTAAAAAGGACTAATGTTTACTTTTGGGTATGCCTTTTGCATTCTGGACAATTGTACCATGCTTGTAATATGTATAATTGTTGATTTGGGATTAAAAAATTGATGATGGGAGATGAGAGGATTTGAGCCTAACTTTCCTCAACATCCTCAGCTCAATCATCCTCCAATACTTCAAGTAGTCAGTATATCATGATCAGATCCTTGGACATAATATCCAACCAACATCTCTGCCTGCTGTTTTGAAGTTTAATTGTTTGTATACCACATACAAATTATGTTATGTTCCTGCATGTTATCTGATGGACAGACATCAGTGCATCTGTGGGCATGTTGTTTTTGTTTTGAGACTTCCACACTCTTGGTGCATTTCAATCACTCTACTGGATTTATTAATGAAGCCAAAGTTGAGTTGAGGTTATGCAGAGCATTCTGTAAGAGTTATTTCTGGTAACTGTAGTGATGAAATGGTGCTACATTTACTGATGTGCTAAAGCCGGGCTGGCACAGAGGTTTAATTAGCCAATTAGAGGTTTATGTGTGAGAGGAAGTGATGTCATTGATAAGAGTGCTGAATCACTTGCAGCCATTCAAAAAGACTTGTTGGTGATAGTAAATGAGGACTTGGGAGCCTTTTTAGTACAATTTGTGTGTTTTGAAGTCTACAAAAGAAGCATTAAGAAAGATTTTTATGAAGTGTAGGAATGTGTAATTCAGGAATCTCTTAGTTTTACTGTGTGCTTAAGTTTGTCACTTATTAATACAGCTTCAGTTGGCTAGGCTCAGGTTATATAGTTCATTAGGTTATATAGTTCATTAGGTTATATAGTTCATTAGGTTATATAGTTCATTAGGTTATATAGTTCATTAGGTTATATAGTTCATTAGGTTATATAGTTCATTAGGTTATATAGTTCATTAGGTTATATAGTTCATTAGGTTATATAGTTCATTATGTTATATAGTTCATTAGGTTATATAGTTCATTAGGTTATATAGTTCATTAGGTTATATAGTTCATTAGGTTATATAGTTCATTAGGTTATATAGTTCATTAGGTTATATAGTTCATTAGGTTATATAGTTCATAATGGAGATGCTGTTTTTGTGTGTTGTTATTTGTAATACACTTGCATCTGATGGTGTTGTTAAATCTGTATTGTCTTGCATCTGTATTGTCTTGCATCTGTATTGTCTTGCATCTGTATTGTCTTGCATCTGTATTGTCTTGCATCTGTATTGTCTTGCATCTGTGTTGTCTTGCATCTGTATTGTCTTGCATCTGTATTGTCTTGCATCTGACGGTGTTGTTAAATCTGTATTGTCTTGCATCTGATGGTGTTGTTAAATCTGTATTGTCTTGCATCTGTATTGTCTTGCATCTGTATTGTCTTGCATCTGTATTGTCTTGCATCTGTATTGTCTTGCATCTGATGGTGTTGTTAAATCTGTATTGTCTTGCATCTGTATTGTCTTGCATCTGTATTGTCTTGCATCTGTATTGTCTTGCATCTGATGGTGTTGTTAAATCTGTATTGTCTTGCATCTGTATTGTCTTGCATCTGTATTGTCTTGCATCTGTATTGTCTTGCATCTGATGGTGTTGTTAAATCTGTATTGTCTTGCATCTGTATTGTCTTGCATCTGATGGTGTTGTTAAATCTGTATTGTCTTGCATCTGTATTGTCTTGCATCTGTATTGTCTTGCATCTGATGGTGTATTGTATTGGATGGTGGTGTTAAATCTGTATTGTCTTGCATCTGTATTGTCTTGCATCTGTATTGTCTTGCATCTGTATTGTCTTGCATCTGATGGTGTTGTTAAATCTGTATTGTCATGCATCTGTATTGTCTTGCATCTGATGGTGTTGTTAAATCTGTATTGTCTTGCATCTGTATTGTCTTGCATCTGTATTGTCTTGCATCTGTATTGTCTTGCATCTGTATTGTCTTGCATCTGTATTGTCTTGCATCTGTATTGTCTCATGTTGCTTTTAAAATTGTATTTGTCTGTTGTTGTTAATGATGTATTATTAAGCTGTTGCTGCACCTATGTATTGCATTGCATTGCAGATGCAGTTTCGTTGATCACCTCATGTCTTTTGTAGTGCATTGCGTAATTACTCTGTTGTGCATCTGTTTTGGTGTGTCTTTTCATCACATTTCTTATTACGCATGTTGTGCTTTTCATTGGCTGTCTGACAGCCAGGGCATTCATTTGACACATTGTGGGTGTGTCTTGAGATGTCAGATGGATTGACCTACTTATTGGGACTTATTGCCATCCTATCTCAGGTTTGGTACATTTGCTGGGCATACCACATTTAGTCCAACCACGTCTCTCCAACTGGTGTCTCTGAGTTTCATTTGAAGGACCATCCGATTTCAATGATCTTCTCAAGTGTCTGCAAATTCTGGATAGGATTGTGTGCACCTTTCATCAATGGCTTTTACTTGAAAACAATTGTCTGTGGCTGATGTGGGAGGGGCGGGAAGTGCCTGAGCAGATGTGCTGATGGAAGGGATCTCTGAGTATTCAAATGAGTGTCATCTGCTGCTTTTGCATAGGCTAAGACAGGGCTGTCAAAACAACTATTTCATTTTGGGCCAGGAGCAGTATTTTCCAGCAAGCGGTGGACCAGGTTGCCAAAGACGCCCCCCCACATGGGGTAAAGGAGGTAATTTTGAATAGTGACAATGAGCAAAGTTTTACAAAGCTACATCTTATTTGATTCATTTTTAGCATGTAAACAGTCAAATTGGGTTTATAAAATCTTAATTTTGATTTTCGTTGTCAGTCACGAGCATCACATATGACTCGTTAAGCCTCGAGACGGACAAAATTGAACTTTCATTCTCAAGCTCTATAGTCTTTAGGCAGGCTCCATGGACTTGAAGAATCATCGGTGGGCTAAAAAGGCTTTTTGACATCACTGTGTTAATGTGCTGCTGCAAGTACTTAATCTTTTAAAGTGTTGTCATTGCCGTTGTACTGGTTGCATTTGCTACTGTTGTTCTGTTGTTGCTGTTCTGGTTCATCTCTTAAGAACACCAATGCTCAGCATTTAATGATGAAAATGTTTTGAATGCCTTAGATTTGACGTCAAAAACTCACATGTCATTAGAATATTACAGATGAAAATAAGATGAGGCTACTATGCAGATAATAAGGTTTTTTTGTTGTTTATTGGTGATCTTACTAGTTTGCATAAGTCTAAAGGAGTTTTGTTACAAATTTTGGGTAGTTATGACCATTATAGCCATATCGCTGTAACTGTGTATATTGAGAGCAAATGTTTGTATCTCTTTGAGGTGTCTTATCTCTTTGAAAGTGTCTTAGGTACAGAACAATTTCAAAGAGATGTGGTTGTTAAGCATGGGTGCCTTTGGGTGCTGGTCTACATGTTGTATCATAGCCTCATCAAATATTTATCTTAAACCACTTTAGAGCCTTTTAAGAATATTATAATTGCATGCGATACATCTGCTTAGTCATACGCACTGTACTCCTGAACCCAGCGTGAGAGAAATAAGGTGGCTTTTCATCAGACTAGCTGTACCATTGTATTTATTTTTTGTCTGTTCAGAGTAGTGGGAAATTTCGGGCAATAAGATAATGTACAATTGATAAAAATTGTTGAGCAAGTAGCCAGTCACTTGCTCTCTTGCATGAGTAGACTCTTTCAACTGTAAGTCAATTGTGTATTTCCTTGGTTGAATAAGCAGACGTTTGAATAGAAGATCTATTGCTGTCTACTTGATCCACTCAGATTGAGTGTTTGTTGGTGCTCAAGAAGGCTGAAGTTGGAGCAGGCATTGTGGATTGAGTTTAGACAGAGTCAAAGACTTTGGTGAAGTCCTTAGTACTTGGACGATATTTTACTTTTACTCTGATTTATGGAATAGCATGGTGATACCGGGTTTGGTTTGGTAAACACTGCTGCTTCTTGTTGTTTGGTGGTGCTTTGGATTCTGTACTGTTTCAGTAAGTGACTGGCCATTGGCTGCATGATTTTTATCTAACAGTACTATACTAGGTAGCATCCTTCCAGGAGCTGTTGGTACTTTCATCATGAGACTATGATTAGTAATTTTCCTTTTTAAATATGCATAGATAGTTCCACTGAAATTGAGGCCAGTTTTACTTCATTACTAAATCCAGTAGAGCGATTGAAATGCACCGAGAAAGTGGAAGTCTCAAAACAAAAACAACATGCTCACAGATTTATTTCAGTACTTGAGCTTGTCCTCCATCTGACTTTACTTGGCGCATGATCTGCATGAACATAGGGACAGAGTCCTGGTTATGTAGTGGACATTTATTTCAGCTGCTGTTCTTTTAGCAAGTTATCTGAATCTACACTTGTCAACAGATTTATTAGAACTTTAGCGTCCTGTGGACATTTTTGGACACGCATAAATTGTGTTATATGATGTGGCGTACTGTATAAGCCATTCCTCCATTCATCTGAAGTTTGAATGCTTTTCTATGCCCTGCTTTTTATTTCTGGCTAATATAATGTAGTCAACATTTTAAGGACCTGGTTGTTAGTACGTTTTTGTCTAAGTACACCTGTCTGATAATATCTATAAGATAGGAAGGGCCAACTGTGTGTTGGCCTCATGGAGGCCCCATGAAACCAAGTTATAGTATCGTATCTTATAGATTTATATAGCGCCTCTCAAGGAATAACTATTCTGAGGCACTCTCAGCACAGAATCTCAGGAGATAAAGAAACGTCTTTAAAGTAAGAAGCCAATGGAGAGGAGTCAGTCATTAGTTTAGTCCTTAATGATGGAGGATGGTCATTCCAGGTAGATGTACCCATAACAGCAAACACCCAGTGTTGGACAGGCATAAACTGTGTTATATGTAACATATTGTGTATTAAATGACTTCTACTCTGTTTATGACCAGTCCTGAAGGTGGTATGGCATCTAACATATCAAGGATGTTCCTTGTGTGTTGACCACACATAGGGGGATTGACCTTCAAGATGTATATGTCAGTGGAGAGAGCTTGTCCTAAAGTGGTAGGTTAAGATAGCACTTGTGGCTAACAGGAAGTTTGTTTATAAATTCGAGTATTATTTGTAAGGAACCTTCTAAAATATTCCATTTATATATTGGAGGTTGAGAGCATTGCTTAGAAGGGCATGTGTGCCTGGGAACTTAAGAATGGCTTTGGTCTCCTAATATGAAAGTTGAGACTGGTGATGAGTATGCAGTGATTGCTGATGCTGAAGATGGATTATGGAACCTGGTTGATGAGAAAGTTAGAAAACACTGTTGTGTACAATCCACCTGTATTCGCCAGTTGGACCTGTATTCGCCAATAATTGGTATTGCTGAAAATGTCTGTTGATTTGAGCCACAAATCACTTGCCTTATATTTTTACATTGCTTGCCATCTTATTCTGGTGTTGTCCAAGGTATGATGTCAGCCTGTATTTCCATTAGGAATTTCCTAATCATCAACATCATCATCAGTTCTGATTTGTATAGGAAAATCGGTTGTATCACCATCTCGTATAGCGTTACCTTCTTTCTTTGTTATTTTTGTACCTCTCCATGACCTCCATTCACCATTTAAAATGCTTGTAAAGTGCATTCAATTATCTTTTGTATGTCTTTTCGTTGCTGCATCTGCATTTATTATCCATCCTAGATAGACGAATTGTGCTACTTGCTCAATAAAGTTCTCCTCCCTTGATTGTTATCGTGTCTCTTTGGTCTTATCAATCACCATGGTTTTAATTTTCTCTGTGTTATCATAACAGCCGAATCTTCTACTTGTTTCATCAATCTGTGTCATAGCGTCTTGTAGTTCTGGTTGGCTTCTAGTAACAAGTCCAGTGTTGTCAGCAAATCAGATATTGTTCACCATCCCTCCATTTAATTTCATTCCTGCCAAGGCACTGTTTGGGCTGAGTGATATTACTGCTTCTATTACTGCGTCAAATATGTACTGGGAACCAATGCAGCTTGAAGTGTTAAAACAATGCCCTTCTTTTAAGACATAGTAGCATGGTTCTTGGCTAAGCCTCAAAGTATTAGGAGATCAAATGTTAAGATAATAAATGCCATCACTCTTTCTAGAAATACATGAGGTTGTGTGAGCTATCGATGTTATTTTGATCTTGATACTCTGCTTTCAATGGAAATCATTGCAGTTGTGATGGCAGGTGTTTTGCTTATCTCTGTGGGGATCTAAGGCACTTACTGGGTGACTAAATTTGTATAATTTTCATATCTTGCATATTGATTTTGCTATTTTCTTTATCATTTTAAAGGTTTTTGATATGCTGTAAAATATGTGCATATTGTATTGAAACAGTGCTTTTTACTTCTGCTCTTTGTTTCAGTATGTAAACATTTTTCAGTTATTCTGTTGATTTGATTTGTCTGTTTATTTATCTCAAACTAATTGTTTCTATTTTTGCTTTCTTGTTGATGCCTGTCAAAGTTTTGGTTTTTGTCTGGTGTTTATGTGATTGTGGTGTTTTCGGTTCAGTTGATATTCTCTGGAGAATACACCAAGGCCATGGACCAGGATTGGCACAGCAGTCACTTTGCCTGCTTCCACTGTGACCTCAATCTCACGGGTCATCGGTACATTCTGCGTGATGAACATCCCTACTGCATCAAATGCTATGAGAACTTCTTTGCTCACACATGTGAGGAATGCAAGACTATCATTGGAACGGATTCAAAAGTATGTTCACTGCCTCTTCCGCACTTGATTTCAAACACTAACTTTACTATCCAGATCTCTGTTTTACATTTCTTTCTTACTTGATGCATTAAAATTTGTTGCAGTAATAATAATTAATATCGATGTAAGCATATTTAACTCATGTTCTCCTTATTTCGGTTTTAATATTTGCACAATTTCAACGGGTTTGCTAGTTCCAAATGATACACTTTGGTCTTTTTTAAATGACTATAGCCTTGTGAAATAAATGGTGATGATGATTTTGAAAAGTTCGGTTGATATTTAGTGGCTATGTGTTGCTCAATGACAGCTGACTTCTGTCGCAAACCGAATGTTTGAAGTGCTTTTGTCATCTTAGCTGGTCTTATTAGAACAATGCCACTGTCTGTTTTTGCACAATTCCTGGCCTGCATTTCGTAGGCAACTTAAACAGGAGGAAACTGATTGACGGTGTAGAATTATTCTACAATACTGGCCAGGATGATTTGACAACAATTCTAACATGCCTGTTAACGTGACGTTGATGCTTTAAAGAAGTGTATAGTACTGACAAGTTGTGTTGCTTAAATTGTTCATAGGATCTGTCTTACAAAGATGCGCATTGGCATGAGAAGTGCTTCAAATGCTCTGACTGTCAGACTTCGCTTGTTGACCAGCCATTTGCAACAACCAACAACAAGCTCTACTGTGCTGATTGCCACGACAACAATTTTGCGGCAAGATGTGACAAGTGTGGACACGTATTTCGTGCTGGTAAGTAGTGTTCAAGTGTTTGAAAACGTGCTGAATAATGAACATTTCATTTAAGGAAGTGTCTAATGTAAGTGCATTTTGTATGAGCTAATAGTTAATTGCACTTTGATTTACGGACATCTGATAAACACAGTTCACAAGCATATATACATCCTAACAATAAATGTTTTGTGCATTACTACTGTTGACTGAGGGATCAGAGGTCAAGGGCAGTGGCACAGGATCGAGGGAATAGTAGGTAGACTTGGTTGGAGGTATTAGTGCTGTTGAACGATGTGTCCCAGGTCCATCATAACTGTGCAGATGTGCTTTCTTGTGGTGTATATAGATACATGCAACACTGTTATGAGCATTTTCACAGGTTCCCATTTGAGACTTTACTGCCCAGGTGCCCAGCTGCCGATGAGTACTCTGGTATCTGGGTACCCATTGACAGCAGTAGTCAAATGTGTAATAGCACATGTGCTGATATCTGTTTGTAATAATTCTTAGCAATTTTACTTTTGAAGAATTTGTCACTTTATCATTATTATTATTATTACAGCAGTTTTATATAGCACCCCTTCAAGATCTTCTACTCAGAAGCGCTCCTAGCCCAACCACGGTCAAACAGGACAGTCTTAAGGCCAGAGAAGAACAGAGTGGACTGACCTATAGGTATGAGACGCAATGCTACTGGAAGGCCATTCTACATTAGTAAGGTTCAGAGCTTTATCAGGAGTGGCACAGTTTAGAATTTTTTGCCTTTATAAAAATGCTTCAAATTTTGCACAATGAAAATGAGTGTTGTTGCAGCCTCAAAAGTAAGGTTTTCTTTTAGTGAACGCGACTGCTTTTCATTTGTTCAGGCATGAAGAAGTACGAATACATGGGTAAGCAGTGGCACGAGAACTGCTTCTGCTGCCAGATATGTCGTCAGCCAATCGCCAGTAGCAGCTTCGTACCACGAGATCAGCACGTCATTTGTATTCAGTGCTATGAACAGCAGTTTGCTCAGCGCTGCACCAAGTGCAATGGGGTCAGTCAGACGCGGTCCATATTCTGGTAGTGATGTGGCTAAGTGCTACTATTAACTATTTCCAGTAACTTTCTGCTCATGGTCTAATGGAATCGGTTTTCGGTTAAAATGTGATTCAAACCTGGTAATAATACCAAAGTGTAATTACATGCTGCAAGACGAATCCATGAACAGGTATCAAAGGATGGTCAAAGAAGGAGCACAATCATCATCCACTAGTAGGGACTCTAGGGAGCTCATCTTGCATAGTTTATTACAGGCAGGAACTAATCTCAGACATCAGTTGCCTGTGTACAGACTGGCAGCATCCTAATGTTAGCTTGTGATGAGTCTGTGAAAAGATTGGAAAGATTTTAATTTAGAAATTAATTGCCAATTTGGGATGATGGCACTGGATATCCCTCAGGATATTATGCTTGTTCAGTCACTGTCCAACAGAGGTTAATTGAAGGTTATATCTTTTGATGGAATCAAAAATCAATACAGTGATGGATGGGGGGTCCAATGGAGTTTTCTTGATTTTGCTCTTAAATTGAAGACTTGTATGTTATGGGTAGTTCCTGCTTTGTTAGAAGTAAGACAGGTCAATGCCCAGGTTGGGTAGGTCATTTGTGATGTATACGAGCCTTTAAGACTGCATACGGTGCTTGATGATATAAAAAATTGGAACAATGTAAACATTTGGGGTGAAGTACTGGCCAAGGATTTGAACCCTCTTCTGTTTCCTTGACACTGCATCCTGTGCTTCATGGGGTTAAAGCGAATAATTTAAGCATAAGAGAAATTGAAGTACTGACCTAGAATTTGAACACCTTAAAATTTCAACAAGTTTCAAGTGACGGGAATGAAGATAGGAGTTCGCTAATGTAAATATCGATGTTGTATGCATTGATCTATCCTAATTAGACTATTAATGCATGAACAGGTGATCAGCAAAGGAGGTGTAACCTACAAAGGCACACCATGGCACCGTGATTGCTTCATCTGTGCTCACTGCTCTAAGTCGCTTGCAGGCGAAAAGTTCACATCACACGAGGAAAAGCCATACTGTGCAGACTGCTACTCAGAACTGTTTGCGAAAAAGTGCCACAAGTGCAGGAAGGCCATCACAGGTAACGATGAGCAATTGAACATGTTTGTTTTGGAATAGACTTTTCATGTTGCTGTGGACAGTTTAGACAAGGATGTTGCTTATTGAGGGATTAGTATGTTGCTTATTGAGGGATTAGTATGTTGCTTATTGAGGGATTAGTACATGACTCTCATGTAAATAACTGTGACTTAATGGTATGAATAATATAGTAGTAGCCAGTAAGTGTTGGTGAACTAATTATTGAGCCACACTTGTATGAAGCATACCTTATCGGTCGTTCTTTCAGGTTTTGGCACAACAAAATTTGTGTCGTTTGAGGATCGTCATTGGCACAGCGACTGCTTCCAGTGTTATCGTTGTGATACTTCGCTGGTCGGCCAGGGCTTCTTGACGGACGGTGATGACATCCTCTGTTCAGAATGTAGTCATCCGTAGCCAAAGTGCAGCATCGTGAATCTTCAACATTGTTCTCGCTCTATAACTCTCACTCTGCTACTCAAGGGCTGCATGGTGTCAGCACTCACGGTGTCAGCACTCATGACGTCAGCACTCACAGTGTCTGCACTCATGGTGTCGGCACTCATGGTGTCAGCACTCATTTTTATTAAGGGTGGCTGATTATTTTGGTAATGGTTAGGCTTTCACTTATGAATCTGGATATAAAATCCCAGTGTGTTATCGGACGACTAATTTTATTATGACTTATGACGAGTGAAAGGTTGTTCAGTTGTTAGGTTACTGTTGTCTTATATTAGCATTTAAATTGAATGATTCTAACTGAATGATTCTAACTGAATGATTCTGCAAATCCCTCTGACAACTGTCATTTTTAGAGGCATGTGAGTTGTTAGCAATTACCTTACCGTTGGGGTAACTAATTTTTATGAATTTGTTCCACTTCAGTTTTATGCAGTATGCTTACTTCTTTAGTACAGGCTTCATGTTAATATGTAGCATAGGTTCATAATCAATAAAAATCCGATTGTATGAAGTGAAACGACTGAAAACTGATTATGCTAATGCAGTTTGGATTCATTAGCAAGATGTTGTCAGAAGAAATGCCTTTTAATAGAGCCTGTGAACAGGCAATGCATGAAAAGTGATAATGCTGAAGATGTCAATAATTGGCGCTGCTTTGCAGTTTTTTTAACCATTTGTTTACCAATATGGCATGTTTTTGAGTCTCAACAGTGCCACTTTGTTACCAGGAGCGCATATATAATGAGTCCACAGTGTAATCATGTTTGTATTGCAAGTACTGTTCTTCTTCTTCAGTGTTTTGCATTGGGACAGTCTAAAAATGTCTACTCTCTGTGCTGTACCTAACTTATATCTTGCCATATCTCATTTCTTTGTCTACCATCCAATCGAGCAGCCTGCTTCTTCGCCTACCTCTGTGGCTGCTTTCTTTCCATCAATTCTATGATGTTTGTGACCGACATGGTTCGTTTGTCTGAGTAAGTTGCTTATTTCATGGCAACTATTGTCAGCATTATATTTGTGACAGGCTGTGATATAGATGGCGAATTTGTGTCCCAACATTAGTGCTAGGAAAGAGAGAAACAGTTCCAAACTTTGTGGATGTGTAGAATGCTGCTGATAAAGATATAGGTGATGATGGTAAAAATGATGATAAACTTCAATGATAAATTCTTTCCTGACATTTATTGTTTTTGCGATGGTACAAAACAGGAGTAATCTGTGAAGGCTTTTGATTACAAGTAATTTTAATACTGTGTTGATTTGTATGTGTGAGTGTGTGTGTGATGTCGCAACAAGGTGCTGTGTTTTATTTGGCTAGGCTTGACTTATTTTCCATATTGTTTTTGTTTAAAGACAGATAAATAACACTGTTGATTCATGATGGCTGTTTGGTGGTGACACGAAATGGCCAGTGGAGATTGCAATACAATATTAGAGTGAAAGTATTCCATGTTATTGTTGCCTTTGCGCTGGCATATATTTGTTATGATTAAGATATGTGAGTAAAATTTTAGATTTTTGATTGAAATTGTTTCTGTTTTGGTAAAATGGTGTTTCATCATTTTATAAGGAGCTAGAAAACATACAAATGTTGGACAAGTTTGCATTTTGATGTCAGAACTACTTATAAGAATTTCGTGAACTCAGTAAATAACGTAATATTGTTAGTTATTAGACATAATAGTAGTAGTAAGGATAGTTACAATGCTCATTATACTTCTATGCTTCAGCATTGTTAGAACTGCTAAAAGTTACTGAGTAATATGCAGCAAACAAATGTTTTAGCATTCATTGGAATGTATGATTACTGTGCTAAGTGTTGAAAACCTACGCATGGTTACTGGTTAATTTTCAAGGCTGCAGTTAGTCCTTGACATTTTTTGACAGCTGCTGAAGGAGCAGACCTTAAATATTAGCTGCTTTTATCAGTAGACCAGACTTAAAGCTTGCTAGTTAAAATATTATTGCTCCTTAGACTTCAATACTAGACTTGCGACATGTAATGTTAATCTTGCTAATTCTGCTTGCCTTGACTGTTGTTTGGTAATGTACCACTTCTGGTTTTAATATAGTTCTCCTCTTTTGAGGGCTGTCTATCTATTATGACAAATTTTATGCAATGGTTTTAGGGTGAACTTAGCTATATGTTAATGTTGCTGTCATGCTTAAATGGTTCCTGGAATTCTTGCCAGAACTACTATGGATTCATATATTTTACAGGAATTATTTAAAAAATCTTAAATTATATTTCTATGCGATTTATTCAGCAGCATTTGATGTTTACTGACAGTTTTATCTGCCATTCATTGTTTCCTTCATTGCTACAAAACTCTTGATACTTCAAGCAGATATGCTTCTAGTGTTTGACTGCAGCTTCCAAATGTTAAAGTATTTCTGTAGATCTACCATTGCAATGTTGGTGTGTTTACCTTATAGACTGTTGCTCTTCATGTAAAAATTCCCTCTATCTTTATTCTGTGTGTTGCTGATGATTTTATGAATTTGTAGCTCAACTAAATATTAATTTAAAATTTCATCTTGTGGAAAACATTGAGAATGACTTCACTCAGTTTCTGACATATTATTGTCATTTGACAATTCTCAGTGACTTTACTACGTCTGTTGTTGCAGTATTCTTATTATTTAGATTTTATTTTCTTAGTTGAAGATTGTAGACTGTTTTGCGCAGTGATGCATCAATAATAGTTAACATCGATGATAGCTATTTTAGCTATCATGATTCACAATATTATAATTATTATTAGGTTGATGATCTGCTAGAGACCTGATACATGTTTCCAAGAATCGAAGAAACCGTCCATGCAGGCATCAATTTTCTTGTGTAGGACATCCTAAACAGGATTATTATATTTTGATCTGGCAACACTTTCAAATTTACCATGTATATGTTAAGATTATAAAGGTCACCTCATGGGGTATCTAAAAAGGCTGAGGTTGAACCCATTAACTGGGCTCTTGATAGACATGGCCAGAGGTGGATAATGAGCTGATTGCAGTAGCATCATGAGTTGAATGCCAATAAATTGTCCATGACCCTGATGTGCTTCATCAAGTAATGCCTCTGATTAGGTTGTGCTGTGAGCGTTGCTTTGGAAATCAGTAAATACAATACATTACCAAGGTCTGCTATTCCAGCTGTGCCATATCAGGAAACAATATGAGGAAATTTATCCTTTGATATTGCTGTGACCTTTGTCCATTCTTTCATCCTGACCTGCTTGACTACTGCAACAACATTCTTGTTAATCTGAAAAAGTTAATGATGTGCAAGTTCAGTCCATCTGAAACTTTGGTGCTGATTGTGGTCCTCTGGCAACAAGTCTTGCATGTCTCAAATTATAAGCCATCGACACTGCACTCGATCCATTTTGGGTAGGATTACAATGAGGTTCATCCTCTGAACAGGCCATGATCTTCACTCTAAAATGATCTGGGGCTCCATGTTTCTATTGTCAGTCATTTAAAACTGTTTGGCAGCATGTTGAAATTGTATAAATAAATTATCATATGCACTTTAATAGCTGAATACACAGAAACTCGACTGATATAAGTTTCAATATATTGAAATTAAGAGTAATAATGTTAAGGCTGAGGACAAGAATTTATAAAACAGGTTGCTGCATCCTGCCTCGAGAAATAAACTCAAGACTATTTTGTAGTGTCTTTCCATTAGTCCTCAGCATAACTATGCCATTCTTCCATGGCCTCAAAAGCTACAATAATTTGTAAGATTATATTTCTATCTCTAAGCTTATTCAATCCTACGTGATCATTTCTACCTTGTGTAATCATGGTAATGTCATTTCAATTTTAATTTTATTATTTTATATTTTCATCCTCATCATTAACATTGTAAAAATGAGTTCTATGGCAAGAATAGCTAGCATAATAATTGTAATAAGTAGATAGGTGCTACAGATAAATTAAATGAATAGTTTCCTGTAGTAGTTTTCATATAAAAGGTTCGAGTAACCTGGTGCGCCAAAATATAAATGTATTTGCAATCTCTGGAATTGGAATGCAGAAGCTATGTGAGGATAAAGCAAGAATAACAGAGTTTGAAGTGCTTCTCTGATGGTCGACTTTGCAGTCATAATCTTGAGGATCCACTTTGATGCATTAATTGATCTAAATTGATTGGGTGTGGAATAAGTGGTTGTTTAGTTGTTACATAAAATTATGTCAAACAACATTTGGTATCTCTGCTGCCAAGCACTTAAATGACGTGCATGTACTAAAAGTTACTGGAGAAGTAATGCAGCTTATTGTTAAAGTGTTAAATTTACAAAATGAAGCTTTAGTTAACTATTTATTTCGATTTGATGACACTGGATTCACGTAGTTATTGGGAAACTCTATTGTCTATGGTAAAATTTTAATGATGAACATTGTTTAAGTGTTAATAACTAACACAGACTTCAATAAATAGCCATTATGCTTATCAGTACTTGCTCTAAGACCTATGTAGTGTACAGTCACCTTACAGTACGCTGTGCACATAATTGATAAGTGTCATCTGTTGAGTTTGTATTTCATACAACAGATCTAACCAAACTCAGTGAAATTAAATTAAATGGTTATTAAATGAAAAGAGAATGAATTAATAGAAATCTGGTAGCTTGAAGTGAAGCAGATTTCATATATTAGAATGACAAACTGCCTATCAGTTCTTGCGGTGAATGAAGTGCTAAGAATGTATTGAACTCAACCATTCTCATTGAGTAATTTGAAAAAAATCTAACATTAATATCCAATCCGAACCCGTACTAAATGTTTTACAAGAAGCTCGTTTTGCTTTAGTTATGATTCTGTGAATAAGGCATAATAATAAATATCATTGGTGACATTTGTGATGCTGCTGATGTGTTCTTTAAGTTTCATTGTATGTCTATATATTCATTATTGGCCATTTTCCACACAAATTCGGGCTAACAACACTACAGGATAAAGTGAAGTAATTTCCAGCATTCTATTATTATTATTGATTGATTGTAGTCACAAAGTTTCAAAGACCAAAGAAACTTAGGCTTTTATATGTAATATATATTTAACTAGAAATTTGTTTTTGTGCATTTGTAAGACACATGACGTGATGCTATGTGCTAGTGCGAGTCGTATGATTCCATCAAGAGTGTCACGCTGCTGGCATTGGCTGAGAGTAACTTGTCTTCCAGTTAATCAATTTGCATTCTTACGAGTGTGAAATGTATCATTTGTTTTGAAAAGAATATTTTTATTAATTTGTGCTTGTTGTAGATGGGATTATGCAGGTGCAGATTTTGTACAGATGCTTTATATTTAGTGCAATGAAAGCTTTTACATGCATATTACATCTGATGTACACTCAATGTTTCCGTCTCAAGTTGTACATATGGTCGGTCATCTTAATATTGCAGCCAGTTACAGATTGTGTGCTCTGTCATCACTCCCCTCTCATATGATAATGACGATGATGACGAAATTTCTATTTCTGCACCGTTGCTGTGTTCTTAATTAATAATGTTGAACTGTCATTTGTTCAGTGAATTGATGATTGCTGTTATAGCCAATTTATTGCAATAAAATCAGTGATCACTACTATGAGAGTAGCATGGTTTCAGAATGTTGGTAATTTCTGTATTTCTGAAGATTAGTTTGCAATTTGTGTGAATTTTATCTGTGTGAGGAAATGTCATAGTGACAAGTAAAACTAACTTAAGTGAATGTCTGTAGTGTGTAATTAGTTAAATATTTACCAGTTGGTGTCAGTTTTCAAATCTGAATATTGACAGAAAATTAGCAGCTGGCTATTAATACTTTAACGACGAGCATGTACTAAAAGTGACTGGGAAACCACTACAGCTCATCATTTAGAGTTCTAAAAGGCAGTCATGTAAAATGATTGTTTTAAGGTGATACTTCTAGTAGGAATACTCCATAATATATTGATTGCATATTATGTGGTTGAGTAACTGAAGAATGCAGATTATATGTAATGTTTTCTACTTCTACAATGGCTTTTCAAAGAAACGGGAATGCTTCTCGTTCTTATATAGTTGAGTGTCTGATTTCTTATTCTAATTTTGAAATCAGCCACTCGTAATATATGAAACTCAGTGCAGACCCAACATCTCTGCCTGACTTATAGTCTTCACTTAGAAGATGTAGTAGAAAGCTAGTCATCATTAGGTACACCTCTGAATCTCTCTCTTCCAACTTTTATTTCCTGAAGTGTCTACTAAATCTCTTCAAATCTGAAAGTGATTCCAATCTGAAAAGTGATTCAAATCTGAAAAGTGATTCAAATCTGAAATTGATTCAAATCTGAAAGTGATTCAAATCTGAAAGGTGATTCAAATCTGAACTTGTGATTCACCAGCATCTTATCCAAATCACTTCTGTTTACACTATTTCAAAAGTGAAGCAGCACAGACTAAGAAGATGTGTTTGTTGAAAATAAGATTTAAAACTTATTTTCTCAGTTACAACGTAACATAAAAGTTTTATGGGTCATAAGTCTGTCAGCAGCCTTCTATGTTCATAGTCCTTGGCGTGAATACAAAGCCAGGTGGTCGTCAGTGTTGTCATATTAAATGGCATTGCCACAAACTTACTTACATACTTATTTAAAGGTCACTCTCTGAAGATCGTCTGACTTTCTCTCAGAATCATGCCATTTAACCAGTTTCATTTTTATCCAAGCATATGCCAGAATTATTGTCTTATATCTAATCTTTTCTTTCCTATAAATGGAGTGACTTCTCTCTTTGTAGTTTATCCTTATCTGGAGCAGGAAGTCTCGTTTTAGAGTTCATCATTCTATAGAAACGGCTCTCTTTAAAACTTCTGTTGAATATTTACTCTGCCATGGACAAGTCCCACATTAGCCCTCTTTTATGCTTCTTCAGCATTTGTTAGATCATGACATTCTTTTATGTAGTCTGCTAGTCTTGAAATATGCCTATGCCTGTGGGTGCCCATGCCTGTGGGTGCCTGTGACATTTGAGGTCCACGCTGGGTCTACTTGTGTGGCACAGTGGCCGATTGGATATAGCAATCGGTTAGAGCGATCAGCCCGTAACACTCAGTGTGCACTGCGTGAGCGAGTCGACCCTCGTCCGAGGACTCGCTGTGCAGGGACCTTGAGCAAGTCCTTCGTGCACAATTGCTCTGCAGTACAACTGCAATTGCGTCGTCGAGGCGTGTGCACTTCTGAGCAAGAATGTTGGAAGAAGGGCAATATCAAATTTCAGAATAAATAGATATACTTCTCTATATCATGTTCACCGCTGACATTCCACTCCTTTTAGGTAACCATTCTACAGTGGAAAACCTGTATGCTTATGACATTCGGGCCTTTGTTCATTGTCCATCTGCAGATCAACTTGTCCTTCCTCAATCTATTGAGTCTCTTTCTTCAAAACTCCATAGCTGGATGTCCTTGAATCGTCTTTCTGACTACATAAACTCAAATGATCTGGCTTAGCACCCACCAGCAACTCCCTAAACTCGACTATGACCTACTTTCTTAACAGTTTACATTGTTCATCTTTAGACTGCTGATACTTGGGGGGGGGGTGCTTCTGCTTCTCTCCTTACTCTTAAGACTTTAGGTTTCTCAGTGGGCTTTTCGCACTTGGAGTGCCTCTGGTAAGGTCGAACTGTGCGAGGTGCATAATGATAAAAAATCTGTAAATACAATATAGTACATTGATAGCTTGATCAAACATTATAATAATTGATGAGGAACTAGTCTTTGTCTTTTCACTATTGTGCATTTATTGATGCTCAATCTGTTCAAAGAAGGTTATAGTAAATGAAATGAAATATCAATGTCATTGCAGTGAAGATTCTGAGATAAAATTTGATTACTGAATAACTGGCTGATCATTTGTTCTGCACCTTGTGCTGAATTGATAAATTGTGTTTATTTGTTTCGTCGGAATTTGGTAGTTGTGTCTTGTCACATAACAATACTCCTCTGTTGCTGTGAGTGAATATTCTGCATATATGTGCAGTGCTAGAAATTGTACTTAAACTGAACTGAGTATTTCAGATGAGCTGTTTATATGTGACCAGGTTACTCATTTAGCATTAAGTGTTGGCTACTTAAGCACGTGTTAAAGGCTGGTGTTAGTTTCTTTCTGTTAGTACTATACATATACACATGGATAACTTTGGTATGTTGCAGTACTTTCAGGCATCCGCTGTTTATTACTGATATTCCATTGATGTAACTTGAGTTTATGAACTGATTTTCGAATGAAGAATGTCATAAATCATGGACTTGATAAACTTATCTTATGCTTTAAGGTAGTTGGGAAATATAGACATGTTCATTTGTGATGATTTGTTCAGAAGGAAGGTGACATGTGTATCAATTCTAACTTAATTAATTTCCTAGGTAGTTCGTGAGGTCATGAGCATGTATCATTGAATGAATGAATGAAAGAATGAATACTGGATGTTTGTTGAAATGTCCATAATTAATTTGTCCTATGCCAATTTTAAGGCATTTTTGCATACCGAAGAAACAGAACAAGAAAAAGAGTGATCCCTTAGGGCACTTCCATATCATATTTTCGGACCCCTCTCCCTGTTGCACCACCTACATTTTGTGGACCCCTCACCCATGCATAAGTATATCTGAGCTGTGACCACCACCCCCCCCGCCCCAACAAAGGTTGAATAGCTAAAGAGATCTGTAAGACATTGATTTTACCATAGGCTATTTATTTTTGTTAAGCATCATATTTCATAGCTTAAATTTGTTAATTGTTATGAAGAAGTGAAGTACTAACAACACTGACATTTAAACAAGTTTTAATGCTGCATGAAATTTATTAAGCAGGAATGTGGTCTGTGATTGGGTTCAGTTCTGATTTTAATATTCTGTTATGTGGACGTCATAATTAGACAGTTACATTTTTTGAAACAACTCCACGCCATATGCACCCATATGCAAAATCGCCAAAATTCGAACCTGCGTACGTAGTATGTGGATGGACCCTTCAGTAAATACCAGCAGCAGCCATGAGTATAGAGAGTGAGCAACTTTGATTTTCTTAGCCTTAGCATTTAGTCAATGAATGGGGGACTGGTAAGATAATAAGTGACTAACAGGGAGATGGGATAGTGAAGAGTTCCTAATGCGGTTGGGACTGTAGGTATACTGTGGACAATTTTAGTTTTAGGTGAGTGAAATGAAGATCTTCTATTTGATCCACTGGCTGATTCGATCGATGAATTCCCAGTTTGATCAAATTTTATCATGGTCATGTTGACCTATGCTTGGTGAAAATTATTGATGACAGTCATCAAGACTTTTGAAAGACATATTGTCATAATTCGTATCTCAGTTCTTGGTTAGGGACATCAGTATCAATTAAGATCCTCTGGACATTTGGAGCCATTTTGAGCTTCTAGTAGGGACCAGTGCAAACTTTCCAATTTACTGGTTAGCCTCTCCTTTGATGAACACACTTATGGGGACAACAGTAGACCCGTTAGACTGGTAGTAGTTTGCCATAGAATGACTTCTTGTAACGGCTACCAATGGCTTTATCCTGGGTCACTATCAGCCCAATGAAGGTGGCAATTTGAATCATCTTCTGCAAATCATGAAGTCCAGATTTCGAAAGTGTCACTGAAAGGCTAAGCACAGGGCACCAACTAACTCACTAGCACTGATCAAATCAGCCAAAGGAGGAACATATGTCAGGTCTTCAGAAGTCGAGTTCAAATGAAGAAGTGTCGTTGAGGTTAAGATGAAAAAATGTGGGGCTTTAGTTTTGAGTGGAATGCCTGAGGGTTGATGTAGATAGAGGAGCCTGCGGCGGATGATGGTGAGCGATTGGCAATGGTGATGGAGGAACTGAGAATCTGCAGAATTTGGGATGAAGATCGTTTCAGAGTCGTGGTACAGTGCTAGATATAGCTCAGTTGGAGGACTTGAGATGAGTAGGGACTGGGTGTCAAGATAGACTGAGATACAAGGAGGATCAGTGAAGTGGGTTGGCTGGATGGTGAACAGTTTGCAGAAATGCTTGAGCTGGGAATATTGCAAAGAATTGTAGATTAGTGATAGGACTTTGAAGTGGATTTTTAGCCAATGGAGTGATAATGTTTGGGTATTCTAGTTCTAGCTCGGCCTAGTGAGTTTTAGATAAGTTATGGTCACTTAATTTGGTTGAGCAGATTCGAGGTTGAGGAAAAAGGAATTGCTGTAATCGAGGTTTGAATGGACGATGGAGGTAGCCATGGAGGAGGCAGTTTTGGTGTCGATCATGTGCATAAAGCATGAGCATGAGAAGTTTGAGATGTGGTTAGAGGAAATCATAAAAAGTTCAATTTCTTCTTTCCTTTCATGCTGTTATCCACAAATAAGACTGAATTTATAACCACTGTTTATGTTTACCCTAGGGCCTATTAATATAGATTCCTCCCATTGATATCAAAGTAAGGGATGATTTTTGAGACTTGATGAGTTCTCTGCCAGAAGACAAGTCCATCTGGCTTCATGCTACGGTTGCTACCCAGATGATGAGGTGAGTGAGGTGGTTTCCCGTTGCCTTCCCCACAGACAATTATGGGTGAACAAGTTGTCCCAAGGTCGTTACTCAGCGACTTGAAGCAGTTCGACCCTTCAGTTGCAAGGCATAGGGGTCTAGAACATACTGCTGCGTCACTGCATCTCATAGGCACAAGGTTTACCGATTTATTTCTCACTAGGCAATACCCAGGCGGGTAAGAAAGCATGATAAATTATGGTGAAGCAGTAACTGATATTGAGTGCCCTAGCTATGACATAATTATTGACTGTCTCTAACAGACTAAAGAGAAGCATCTGCACTATACATTCGATACCAGCTATATAAAACTATAACAAATTGAACTTCCACGATATTAACAGCTCTTAATATTGTGTTCCAGAAGGTGAATAAACAACAGCGAGATTTTTAGCACCGTAGAGCGCGTTGAATATCCTATACGCCTATTCTAAGAACATTCTAATTGGTGTGCAATCTGTTCTTTCTGCTAATCCAAAGGTTCTCGAAACCTCCATCTGATCTCCGTTGGAAACCTCAACCCTCCCCCACAGCTGTGACAGTTTGCACACGGTTTCTTCAGTGGCGCAACTCTCATTTAGAGGATGTCGCTCAATCAATTCCTTGAAAATTGAACAGGATCGAATTCTGCTGTCGCTACAGAAACCTTCGGTCTATGTAATAACATTTATGTCATTCTTCTACTTATCTCGTTGGAGCAGTCGTTGACTCGTTGCTACACGTCAAATTCATGTAATGCCAATTCCCGACTATAATGTACCTTCTACCTCCACTTGAATGTTGTTATCATCAGCACCAACATGGCGGTGAATTGTGTGACGTCACTTTAAGAAATAAGGAATCACAGCATGATATGTAGTCAGCTGCAGCGTTGCAATGCATTGCTTGGTGCTTGCTTGTGCTAGTATTGGTGCCGCAGTTGCCGGACAGCGTAGTCACGAACGGCGAAGGGAAGCTATTGCCGCTTCGTCGTCGTCGTTTTGTTTAGTCACTTGTTCGTCTGGGTGAGTGGATTGTCAGTTTTTGAAGAGATTTCCGTCGTTTCCTGTGTCGGGCATAAGTGCGTTGTTTTGTGATCAGCATCTTAGCAGACGCTTTATAGCTTGGCGATTGGCGTTCGCCGTCTTATCGCTGGCGATTGATGCTTGCTGCATAATGATATGGAGCCTGATTTGTCTCCAGTGGTCCATTATCTCTGATGTACATGGTCTTCTCTTAAAAAAAAACAGAAGACTGGCGGGGCTTCCGAACCCCGTCTTCGTCCTCAGAACCGGCCTTGTCTATATACCCTTAGGCCTCGGAGCCTACGTTAGCATCGATAAAAACTGATGTAGCGTAGACTGCGTAGTGTAAATAGTGTATATGGTTTTAATTGTTGTGCTTGTGCGTTAAAAGATATATTGGACTGTCATGCGTTTGGTTCCGCAGGGGTTAGTAAATCCAATTTATTTAATGACTGCTTTCCTGACTTTACTGTAATTTAGGAGTGTTAATTCTACCCTATGGATTTTTGTACTGAGCTCTGATGCAATTAGGGTGACTACATTTCATTTCTGCCATTCCAGGACACCACAGTTTCTCCTATCTAAATCAAATTCAATTGGGAGCTGGGCTCATTGGTTCATGAGCGTTATAGGCCTACTTGCGCAGTTACTCAACTGAAATCCATTGCAAGATTTTTGACCTAAAAGCATCTATTTGAAGTTTGGTCCTACTGTAAGCAGGGAGCATTGGATCAGAGGAGCATTGGATCAGAGGAGCATTGGATCAGCGTTCTCGTCGCACCCCTGTCAGCACTAGTCCAGTCTCCAGCCCTACGGGTGTTGCTAATGTTCCAACCAGCAGACCGAATTCTTGAGATAATTCCCGGTCACGTGCCATTTCAGACTGGTCATCCCACATCAAGCTGGTCGATGAACAGCTCAACACGTCCACTCTGGACTTCATTGGCTTGGCACGCAATGCATAAGCAAAGAAGAAGACTGCAACTTCAAATGTGTTCGTGAACTCTTCACCATCATCCAGTCAACTCGTTCTACCCGATCAACCTCCTGTCTCAGTCTATCTCGACCCCCGGTCACTTCTTATCTCAAGTTTTCCGACCACCGAGCCATATCCCACACTGCACCATGTCTCTCAAACGCATGTCAATCTCCCTCTTGAATTTTTCGATTCCTCCAATGTGATTGTCATTCAGCAACCCAAGAATCTTTTATCGTCTCTCAAACTTTCCACTCACAACTGAAGTCTGACTTCTTAGAGAATTCCTACCCCGCCTCATTTGATCCTCCACCATCCAATTCTTAAAAAATTCATGTTAGTAACTACTATGTATCCTCTCAACCTCTGGCAGCCGGAATCGAATCTCGGATTCGGATTTCGGACTACCGTCATGGACAACCCCTCTGACTTGATGAGGCGCTCATTAATAATTGGTGTTCTGCGCTTAGCTTTAGCATGGCATTTTGCAAGTTTGAAGTTAACCATTATGATTGCAATTAGACGTAAAATTATTAGCATATATTGGAGGATGTAGGCTAATAAAACAGATATTGTGGGGCATCCATTTATTTTCAACCAGCCAACAAAGCCATGATCCTTTCTCTATTTATGGCAGCGTTTCCCAATCTTTTTTTGGCCGCAGAACCCCTGTGATCTAAAAACTTTTTGATGGAACCCTATCCAAAACTAAACATATTCTACTGTAGGTACAAATGCTCTAGAATGCAGACAATTATCGGTTTAGGCCAACATTAGATTAGTAACAACACTAATATTGATGACATTGATATATGAATTCTGTTGCATATAAAGTTATACACAGATTTTAAGCAAAGAGCCTTTTATGAAAAATTTGCTAACATTATTTTAAATTGCATTGTTTTAAGCTTATTGTTCATACTGGAAGTTATCTGCGGAACCCTTGTCTTCACCTCACGGAACACTAGGGTTCCACGGAACACAGTTTTGGAAACGCCGATCTACGGAATTGCCAAAGCCCCATCATGGTGGGGAGACAACCGTGAGGACTGCTGTGCAAGGGTTGTGACCCTGGTGAAGTCATGTAGGGCAATGGGTAACTAGCCTTGAGACTACTTCAATACCGTAAATGTATAAGCCTCCATAAGATGACACATTATTAGTAAACTAATAAGGTATCATAAGTTTGCCATCTTTGATTTAAGACAGCAATGTCTTATAAATAATATAATTACTCGATTACTTTACATTACATTATGATGTCATTATTCTCCTGTCACTGATTCGACACTTGGAGGCTCAATCTGGAAGTTGAATCTCTTGGCTGATGCACTAAGATGGCAATGTAATTATTAAAGATGACATTGTACTTAAAAGCATGGATGCAAAGTTTCTAGAGCTGTATTCAGAGATAATTGAAAGCTGTAGTTTATTAACAAGCATCATTTCAAGTCTGATGGGTTTTCATTTCCACTTATTAATTGACATAAAATCATTCTCCTTTTGAAAGTTTTGTAATTTTGTAGGTTTGCTTCCACTCTGTTTTAAGATTGCTCAAGGTGCTGGTTATTAGGTAACTATAGATAATTAGATTTTTGTGAATTAAGCCACATTGGAAAGCAGTATTATGTTTTCGTAATTCTAATTATGTCTAAGAACTCATTATTATATGTGGCTTTAACTTGATTTTCATCTGTTCTTTTCCTCGTTAGTCACATGAAACTGATATTGTTGGATAAGTCTTGGACACTAAATTTATGTCTTTGGATAAGTCGAGAGGTGTAATGCTGGACTTGCATGGAAATCCATTCGAAACCTGACGACTTCCTCAATTTCCTAATGGCCACGGGACCACCTCAATACCATAAATGTATAAGCCTCCATAACATGACATTTTTGGTCAAATAATGAGGTATCCTAAGTTTGCCATCTTTTATTTAAAACGACAATGTCTTATAAATAATTTAATTACTCGATTACACATTATGATGTCATTATTCTACTGTCACTGATTCGACACTTGGAGGCTCAAGATAGAAGTTATGCCACTGGATAAGTGCCGAGATAGTTCTGAGGCAGCTCAATATCGGGACATTCTGTTGAGATGCATGATAACATGCGTTGAGTCTTTTACCTCCCACATTTACACAAAGATTTTCCATAGAGTCCATGAATAAGAAACCATGTGTAAACTACCTCTTCGTATCATGCTTATTTCTTTGTGTTGTACATCTTGCTGCTAGTGCTTTCTAATATGCTGCTCAAGTTCCATTTTATGTTGTAATTCATTTGGACTGTAACGGTATAGGAGTAGGCAGATATGGTCAGGTGACAGGGCATAGAAACTGAGAATGTGAAGGATGAATTTAGTGTGAAATCATAGAAAGTAGTGAAGTCTGCCTTTTGAATTCCATGATTTCATACAGTTCATGCTTTCAAGGACACAGTACTATGTGTTTATAGATTTTCATGGCTGCAGTACATCAACAAAAATGGCAAAAATACAATCCAAAAACTGGAGAACTTTCCTTGTGGGTTGCTAGGATTGGCAAAAGGCATCTGTTAGATCAGAGAATAAATTTAAGCTTTGACGCATAGTTTGTTGCATCTCGTGAATTGCAGTCTTGGTTGTTCTGAAGATGAACCACGGAGCAGAGAAGGACGGAAGGAGATGGGAAGAGTGAAGGATGCATGGGAAGGATTTTGATGCTTTCTAATGTATTGCATATAAGCCTGTAATCCAAGTACCTGGTGAACCCTGCTAAGGGCAGTAGCTTAAGGCCTAAGATTTTATAGAGCTAGATGACCTTTGTGAGGATGGTAGTTTCAAAGGAATGAACATGTATGTATGTATGCCTATCTGACTGGGCATAGCCAGGTATTATGCTCTAAAGAGCAGTGGTTTGTATGGCTTGGCAATTCCCAGATGAAAATTATTTGTTAACAGATCAGTATGTGAATTGATGCCAGACACATACAAGGGGCGTTCAAAACGTTTTTTACCTGATCCACTTCTAGATGTCGTGGAGACTTTAAATTTTGTTGGAAATGTATACATCTGTTGAAAGTTTAAGGGATAATTGTTTTGTGAATTGCTCTTTGTTTGCTACTTCTAATAGCTTGAGTTGTCGAGTCACCTGACATTTTGGAGAAATTGGAGTACCTCTCTGCGTTAAAATTTGTGTTCCTTCTTAAGAAAACACCAAAAATTATACGTGAAGAGATATTTTTGTTGTTTACCACAATCACTGCCCTTCATATGACGTTGTTAAACACTGGTGCAAACAGCTTAAATGTGGTCGTTTGAGTATCCATGATGAACCGAGAAGTGGTCGACCCCCATCAACATCTTGTTTCTATGACTTGGCTCACAAAGTTGAGAAGCTGACCCTCAAGGACCATAGAGTGTAAGTTAAAGACATTCTTATTGAATTTGGTATTAGTCAAGGTTCAGTTTTCAACGTTGTTCATGGTGAAGTGAACATGACGAAGGTCTCTGCTTGATGGATTCCTTGCTTGCTGACACCAGTGCAAAGATGCACAACATGAAAGTTCCAAACAATGTCTGGACCATGATAGAGAATGTGGCTATGAAATACTGCCACACCAACCTTATTCACCTGATATAACACCTGATTTAGCACATTCAGACTTTTTTCTGTTCACCAGTTGAAGTCTACCTCGCTAGGTCGTCGTTTCAGTACTGACAATGACATCATTGCTGTAACTGAAACGTACATTTCGAGCAAAAACAGTGGGTTCTATAAAGAGGGTATTAGAAAGGTTAAGAATCGTTGAGAGAAATTAAAAAATTTCAAGTCTGTGACTTCTAGAAGCATATCAGATAAATAAACCAATAAATTCATAAATAAATATAAATATTTATAAATAAAAACTCTTTGAACGGACACTCGTAGCTTTTGAGTTGATTTACTTTATCCAGACTTGGTGACCATGTAGCAATATCCATCCTGCATGTACTACAGATTCATATAG